>VDFB02193867.1:48432551-48521684 GCA_007258455.2 Sequoia sempervirens | reverse complement strand
AAGTTATATTACAAGAATATCCAACAAGCACAATAGATAAAAAGATAATGATCATTGCCCCATTAATTTCTCTCTAAATCCATTTGTTTGGACATCATCAAGAGGTCATTGTAATGAGTGCAATAAGATAAGCCAAAAGACAAAGATAAAGTAAACAAACAATCTAATGTTCTTCATACTGCTAGCCAAGCCTAAACTACAGTGATGCCCGATGTTGATGTCCATTGTAGGAAGGATGCATCCTAGGACATGATCATATTAGATTATTGATTTGGGATTGATTGGATGATAGGCTATCGACGCAAAGAGTTGACCAACTTGTTTACGTACTGACCTAGACTTGAGACCCTGACATTTGAGTTTTCACTTTTGAACTGCTAGACTTGTTTCCGATTGTTTCACCAAAGGTTGAGGATGATGATTGATGTATTATGAGTGATGTTTATTGTGGGTGAAAACAAGATGAGACATATGGATTTTTTTAAATATTTGGATGTTTTTGATGTTTTTTGAAATGTTTTGAGGCTGTTTTTGGTATTTTTGAGATTTTTCAAATGTTTTGATTTTCAAGTTTTCTGATGTTTTTGTGTTTTATGAGATTTTCTGGATGTTTTTGGATTTTTTATTTTTCTAATGTTTTTGTGTCTTGGGGGCTGATCAAAGATTAGCCTTGCTTACGTTTAAGCTTAGAGATGACGTAGTTCAGATAGCATGTTTTTGATATTTTTTCTGATTTTTTATGAATGTTTTTGGATTTTGATATGGTTTTGGATGTTTTTTGGATTTTCCTAGTTTTTGAATGTTTTTTTTGATTTTTCGCACGATTTTGACAATTCAGATATGGATATGTGTGATGATATCAGTGCTATGTTTTGGGATTTTGTTGAAAACCAAGCTAAGGTTAATTGATTGGATTGATGAATTGATGATGATAACATTGTTGAGGATACACAACAATGTAAGGATAGTGTTAAGAAACACAAGGATTAGGATGGATATCCCAAGATAATGAGGGGTTGATTGGATTTGATTGATCAAGATTGATGATGATAACATTGTCAAGGATACACAACAATGCAAAGATAGTGTCAAGCAACCACAACAACACAATAGGCAATTAGCGCCGACTTTTGCGCCAAATTTTAGTGTATTTTGAGCCATGAATTGAACAATTTGGCTGGCGTTAAACTCAGTGTAAATAGGCATGGCTAGTTCGACATCGGATTTTGTGTTGACTTTTCCGCTAGAATTAGAGTTGGTTTTAGCACTGAGAAATCATGGTGCCTCCATTAGCACCTAAAATAGTGCCCTGAAGTAACAACGAAAATGACACTGAAATTGGTGCCCAATTTGGCTTCTGGTTTTGCTTCCTTGTCTACTCCCATTTTTGCTTCTAGTTTTGCTTCCAATTTAACATCCAATTTTGCTTCCAATTTTGCCTCCAAGTTTGCTTCCAATTTTGCTTCCACGTTTGCTTCCAGTTTTGCTTCCAGTTTTGCTTCCAGTTTTTCTTCCACTTTTGCTTCTAGTTTTGCTTCCACGTTTTCTTCCAGTTTTGCTTCTAGTTTTGCTTCCAGTTTTGCTTCTAGTTTTGCTTCTGGTTTTGCTTCCAATTTTGCTTCTGGTTTTGCTTCTAGTTTTGCTTCAGTTTTTGCTTCAGATTTTTTCTTCTAGTTTTCTTCTAGGTTTCTTTCATTTTTTTCTTCCAATTTGCTTCCAAGATTTAGCCTAGTTTGGCTTCCATTGTTGCTTCCTTTTTCTTTAAAATGCTTTAGTTTTGCTTCCATTTATTAATTTGTTTTATTTCAATTTAATTAGTTAAATTTATCGTGCCTCTTAAATAACTCATATGATTATAGAGTAAGTAATTTAATTATTTAACTCACATGTTTAAATAACAATATAATTATTGTAACATGATCATCATCTATAATTAAAACAAGTGAGTCAAATATCTATAATTTAATTGAATTTGACAACATCCATCCTGAGCAGAAAAATTAAAATCATCATACTTAATAAATATCCCTCCAAAAATCATCGACCACTTTTAATATATATAAATTGACAAGTCAATATTGATAAAATCATAATCATATATAACTAAAACAAGTGAAAGTCAAATATTCCAGTACAAAAAAAAAATGTCAAAATGATACATGTCCAATAGTCAACATAAGTGAAAATAATGCATGTACAAATGATATAAATAAAATTGATAAATAATGTAACTCAAATTGATACAAGTCAAGATGATACATGTCCAAATGATATAGTGAAAATGATACATTTCAATATGATACAACTCAACAATATAGTACAATAGGCCATGAAAATGATACATATGATAGTAATCATGAAAAGAGTCATCATAATGATATATCAGCAATGATCCATGATGTAGTTTATATGATCATGAATGTCACTAGTTACTATCACCAATTGTCTCATCATCATCATCACCATCCTGATCATCATCATCACCATCCTGATCATCATCATCATCATCATCATTGTCATCAACCTTAGTGTCTTCCATATATGCGTCATCATCAACCTCTTCCATGTGATCTGTACTGGCAGAACCAATATTTTGTGGATCTATATCATGTTGAGGATCATCTTGATCTTCTGGAAGACCCATGTTCTACAAAAAAAACATTTAAAATGAAAATTTATTATTTATTTAATGCAATAATTTATTTTTCTGTTATATATCTAATATTACAACATATGAGATGAAACCATAATCATATTACATCATATCAAAGTGCACATACCATAATAACATTTCAAAAAAGTTACAACTAATACTGTTGAGTAAGGACAAACTTTAGCTTTAAAAAAGAAAGCCAATTAGGCTGGCAGACTTGTGGATTAGGCCAACATTTGGTGGAAGAGGAAGAAAGATGAATGGAACTATGGAGGGCCACCATAATGGATTTTAGTATTCAACCATGAGAGCAGAAGAGAGAGATGATATCATGTATCAAAACATTAAGCATGCATTCTTGCAGCCAGCGGAGGAGTTAATTACTTTTCTTCATTTTCATTTGCATAACCATATCACGGGGTGGGAACCAAGAAGACCAAGGATGTTCTATTTTATGTGGAGGTAATGGATGTGGTCCAAACTTTAGGAGGGGAAAGAAGGTCAATGTACGATCCTGATGAAATTGAGGAAGAACAACAAGAGAGGGATAGGAAAAATAAAATCAATATAGAGTTTCAAGGATTTGTCAAGCGAGTAAGAGAGCTATGAGAGCAACCTCATCTAAAATATTTTGAACTAGAGTTTTATATACCATTTAGAGAGCTTGGTTTTCATGGAGTTCCTTTCAAAGCCTCTGCTTTTATTGTTCCTATGGTAAAATGTTTGGTAGAGTTGGTGGAATTACCTTTCTTAGTAATCACTATTAGTGAGATTGAGATTGTTAAACTTGAGAGAGTAGGACTTGGGAAAAAGGAATTTGATATGGCTATTTTTTTCAAATACTTCAAGCGGGATGTACTCCACATTGACGCCATTCCTCAATCTTCACTTGATGGCATCAAGGAATGGCTGAACTCCATGGATATAAAGAATTATGAAAGAAAAATGAACTTGAACTAGCAACCAATTTTGAAGACTATTACTGATGATCCAGATAAATTTATTGAAGATGGTGGTTGGGAATTTTGGAATATGGAAGCTAGTGATTCTGATTCTGATAAGTCAGAAGATTCAAATCAAGGATATAAAAACTTTGATGTAGAAGAGGAATCAGAATCAGGTTTCATGTAGCCACCATCAAGAGTGTTACAAGCCAACAAGATGGAGGGAATTCTTATATAAGGATAATTTTCAATGTTGTAGGTATCGACTTTAATGCCAACTACAATGGAAACATTGAAATTCCCTAGAAGTATTTATGTTAAGGAAATTTCCTTTAGATGCAAGGATTCAAAGCACATCAACCATGTGGTACAAATGATTAAATCCCAGAGATGATCTATAGCAATGAAAGAGTCTGAAAAGGTAGAGAGAGATACATTGGTGACTCAGGAGAAACTTCAACTTTCAAAAACAAAGCCAATTAGGATGGAAAATGTGTGGATTAGGCCAACATTTGGTGGAAGAGGATGAAAGATGATTGGAACTCTAGAGGCCCACCATAATGGATTTCAGTATTCAACCGTGAGAGTAGAAGAGAGAGCTGATATTATGTATCAAAACATTAAGCATGCATTCTTCTAGCCAGTGGAGATGGGGATGATTACTTTGATTCATTTTCATTTGCATAACCATATCATGGCGTGGGAACCAAGAAGACCAAGGATGTCCATTTTTATGTGGAGGTAATGGATGTGGTCCAAACTTTAGGAGGGGAGATTCTGATGTCTACCAAGAGGCATAAAGTTAGATGAATTAAGTTCACCTACATGTCTGCCAAAGTTTACTTCCAATTTTTATGACTATTTTTCTTGATTGTCAGAGAAGAAACTTCATCTTTCAAAAACAAATCCAATTAGGTTGGAAGATGTGTGGATCAGGCCAACATTTGGTGGAAGAGGATGAAAGATGACTGGAACTTTAGAGGCCCACCATAATGGATTTCGGTATTCAACCATGAGAGCAAAAGAGAGAGCTGATATCTTGTATCAAAACATTAAGCATGCATTCTTCTAGCCAATGGAGAAGGAGATGATTACTTTGCTTCATTTTCATTTGCATAACCATATCATGGCGTGGGAACCAAGAAGACCAAGGATGTCTATTTTTTATGTGGAGGTAATGGATGTGGTCCAAAATTTAGTAGGGGAGATCCTGATGTCTTCCAAGAGGCATAAAGTCAGATGAATTAAGTTCACCTACATGTCTGCCAAAGTTTACTTCCAATTTTTATGACTATTTTTCTTGACTGTTAGAGTTTACTTACAAATTTGAAATTTCTTTCTGGTCATTTTGATGAGCATATATTCAGCCAATGTGTAAGCACCTTTTGTTTGTATCACAAGCATCTGTGAATTGAAAGAATTTTGATTATCTACGGTCTATAGCTATGCCGTCTCACTTATTGGATCTTCTATTTCAATGTTTTCTATGACCTTGTTTGTTTGAGGTAGCACCTAACAATCCTACCTCCTTTCCTTAGCTGAGAAGTGGATTTGAATTTGGAAATACTGCACTTTAAAAATAGCTATGGTTTAAGGAGAGCTATTCTAGCTTTGTTGTTGACACCCTTAATCTTCAATAAGGACTTAGATGCATGGATTGAAATGCAAGCTTTCAAACTTAGATTTGAATGTGCATAATTTGATTGATTATGGTTTTCATAGGCAGTTGTCTTTACATGACTATTCTGGATTGTCAATACGTGTAATAGTGACTGCATCCTTATCAAGTTTGACTACCCTTATTTAGAATGCCTTGGCCTTTGGACTCGATACAAAGTTGTGCATTGTTATTCTATATTTGTAACATGTAGGACATTTGAGGGGTACAACATATAGAAATTTAGTATTGTCATCCAAGGAAAAATTACAGATGGTGTATCAAGAATAATAGAAAATTATTTTATTAGGGTTAATTCTTTCTTTCCCCACACTGCTGATATTTTCCCCAAAACATTTTTTTTTAATTATTTCAATGCATCTGAAAATTCAATGTATTGATTAACATTTGTTACACATTTCAGCTATTTATGCAAATGATGCATATATGTTAACTCAATCAGTGTTGTTACTTTGGTAGTTTGACTTCTATGACAACCAACCATTAGGCCATTGTGTGCGGGAGCACGTTTGTGTTTTTAGTTAGCTTTTTTGGATAGCTCTACTGGGTGTTGAGGACATTCCATTTATCTTTTGAATGTTAAGAAGTCAGAGTTTCAAGGATTTTTCAAGCGAGTAAGAGAGCTATGGGAGTAGCCTCATCTAAAATATTTTGAACTGGAGTTTGATATACCATTTAGAGAGCTTGGTTTTCATGGAGTTCCTTTCAAAGCCTCTGCTTTTATTGTTCCTATGGTAAACTGTTTGGTAGAGTTGGTGGAATTACCTTTCTTAGTAATCGCTATTAGTGAGATTGAGAATTGTTAACCTTAAGAGAGTATGACTTGGGAAAAAAGGAATTTGGTATGGCTATTGTTTTCAAAGAATTCAAGTGGGATGTACTCCGCATGTACGCCATTCCTCAATCTTCGCTTGATGGCATCAAGGAATGGCTGAACTCCATGGATATAAAGTATTATGAAAGTAGAATGAACTTGAACTGGCGGCCAATTTTGAAGACTATTACTGATGATCCAGATAAATTTATTGAAGATGGTGGTTGGGAATTCTTGAATATGGAAGCTAGTGATTCTAATTATGATAATTTAGAAGAGTTAGATCAAGGATACAAACCCTTTAATGTAGAAGAGGAATCCGAACTAGATGAGGAAGGTTCAAAAGATGAATCTCTTGTGGAGTTAGAGGAGGGCGAAGAAGAAGAAGAAGATTTTGAAGAGGAGGAAGGTAAAACATGGGATGAATTAGAAGCCAAAGCTAGAAATGTAGATAAGGAAAAAGGAGACGAGTCTGACAGTGAAGAGGAAATGCGGCAACGAAAGGTAAAAGCTACAAGGAAGTCTCGAGCACCTGATATTAGAGATTCAAGAGGAATGCCTGCCAAGAGGCATAAAGTCAGATGAATTGAGTTCATCTACATCCTTCTACTATTTATTCATGCACATAAACAGTCATCTTGTAATCATAAGATTTTAGCTCTATTTATTCATCCTACGCATCAATAAACAACTCAACAAAAGAGATGCAAATTGACATATTAACACCACAATATCCAACTAAGTTATTGAAACTCAACTATTGATACCTCGTTCTCCATCCAGATTACAAAATCGTTCCACTTTTTTTTTTGTAACATATTCTTTTCAAATTGCTTTGGATGGTGGCCATATTTCTCCTCCTGTCAAAACATGGCACATGGACTAGTTAAACTAATTAATATGCAATCATTTACTTTTTCCAATGAAAAAAAAAAATATCATTTAACATATTAAATATACTTACAAATGTACAAATCAAGGCTTGTAAAACTTTCTGGCCATTGCAATGCATGGTGCGAAGTTTCTCAAGCCTAGCCTTGGAGGCCTTGTCTTGAAACATATACTAATTCAATTTAACTATGCACAAATAAAATTTAAACATCATTTAATAAATTTGATATAATCTTATGAGTAAATTCAAATACCTACGTACTCTCCTCACTAGACTTCCTCTATGCATCAAAATTCTCATATTCTTTTACAAGCTCTTTCCATACTTTCACACTTACATCAATTGGCCTTCTTTTTTGCCTTAGCTTAGGAAGGATTTTTCTTATCTTCTTTGTTTGGTTGCACCAAAATCTCTTACAGTTTTGAGATATTTGTAGCTTTATCTTCTTTACAGACCAACCTATGCCAAAATCAGTCTCCATGTCATGGATAACTACTTTTTTCAGAGTCATGGGTATCTGTGAGAATGGAAAATGTAGGCGGTCTTTAAACTGTTGAAGGCATGACTGCTTCAACCTATTCACAAACGTTATCCCAACATCCATCATTCAGACTTCCCTTGAAACCACCTCGTATTCTATCTTCGTATTGTAGCTACCAATGCAAGATTGATAACATGGCATGGTGGAAGAAGTCTGTGACCCAAGAGTGGCTGGGACATTGGAAGTCTCTGCTCCCTATTCCACATTCTTAGAGTTTACTGCTACTGGTTTCCTCTTGGATCTTTTGTTCGATCTAGGACTGGTTGGGGAATTAATTGATTCCCTTTGACACAATTGATTTGTTTGCAATGTTTGAGGGGCATTACCAGATTGTTTTTCTATGTATCTAGCAAGCGTTGTCCAGTCCACATTAACCAATTTGTTCACTGCCTCTACCCCCAATATGGAAGTCAATTCCTCTTTATCTTTGTCAATCTCATGTCCCTATATATATATTTAAATTATATTTCTTCTTTTAAATTTAGAAATAAAAAACTAAAAACTACAATTCCTCTTTATCTTTGTCAGTCTCATGTCCCTATATATATTTAAATTATATTTCTTCTTTTAAATTTTGAAATAAAAAACTAAAAAAGTAAAATTCAAAGAAACAATGGAAACATTTACAAATCTATAAATTGACAATGAATTACCTCATTGTGGCCAGAGTCTGTTGACAATGCTTGCTTCCTTCTATTGCTTGAAATTTTGAGGTGACCTAGGGAAAATTATTTTCATCCAATCTATGGAGGCAAATGAAGTACACACTATCAGGTATGAAAGTTTTCTTCTAGTTTTTGGTATGAAAGTATTGTTTTGTGGGAAAATATGTTCACTGGGTTTGCTTAGTGTTGATAACCTTATCATGAAAACTCTTTCATAATGCAATCTTGCACAAATTTGTCATGTCAACGGTGACTATGGCGCGAATGGGCAAGACCAAGCAGTTTCTACGTTTATTTTCAATAGTTGCTTAGTAGTGACCGACTGAATTCCTAGATTTTCTAAGCAGTTCACTATTTCCTTGATACCCAGGTTAGGGAAAGAATACAGAGGCATCCTAGCTTCGTGCTATAATATTTTGAGCCAAAGCTCAAATGGGTAGGGTAAATTTTTTTGTTGGTTTCTCATTGGTTTTACAATTTATAATGATGGGACAATTTAGAAGTTGGTTGGATAGGTTAAGCCATGAACCAATAAACAATCACAAATTTAAATGCAATACAAAGAGCAGTAAACAATCACAAATTCAGCCAAGAAATTTTTTTGTAACCTTACCTATGGTGTCACAAACTAAATCGAATTTCTCATTAGTTGTTGGTAGCGCCCTGCTCTCTTCCTTCGGACGACGTTTTTCCCTTTTTTGTCATCTGATTTCTTCCTTCATGTGGGAAATTTTTAAAATTTTTGATTTTGATTTAGTAGTCGGCGCTTTAGTCGGCGTTAGTTAACACCAACTTTAGCACCAAATTTTGGCCATTAATGTAATATTTTTGGGGTGCCTAAGGTGGTGCCAAGTGCGCCTAATTCAATGCCTATCATTACTGTATAGTGACTATTTTCATTGTTGTGTATCACAGGATCCAAAGTGTTGGAAATAATTCCAACTCCTACCTTGTTTTTGTGACCACTACTGTCCCGTGGCTCATTCATCAGCTCGGTGCGGTAGAGCAGTTTTTACTGTGGTCTCACAAGGTGTGTAGTGCCCCTCCAGTTGCTACTATGTGTTTTGATTTGTTTATACTGTTAGACAGTACCTTTACTATGATAGACCTTGATACCTTGTTACTGTTTTATGATCACTGACATTAGAGCGATGTGGATGCTATACTTTGATGTGATGATACACTATATGGATGTTTATGGTTTTATGTTATGCTTTTGATTAGCATAGTTGTTAATATTGAGATATGCTCATCTGTTGATTAATGATGCTTTAATTTTTCTAGTCTTGATGTGACTATATTGGTGAAGGGGACGAGATTACATCACTTGCTTGTGAGCGCCCTGTGATTCCACGATTTCTCTTCATGGTGTGACGGTTATGATTTTTATCCATGTATGACATTCGTCTTGATTGCAGGATTGCAGGTACATGACATTGTCTCCACCTGGCTTCACAGGTCTGAGTGTGTCCATATCCCAACAGTATTGTTGATTAGGAGATAGTAACGAGGTTCCCTTGTCAAACCACAATCCCAGTCACAGTGTGTCATCAATTTGTGTCTTGTTTGTTGTTGAGTCATGTCATCTTTGATGTTTTGATAATTTATTATCAGTGGAAATTATATGTGAAAATTAATGTTTAAGTGGTTGTAAATGTTAATTTATGTATTTTAGATTAAAATTGTTATTTAATTAATTTAATTTTATTTTATTCAATTGGTAAGGTAATTTAATCTATTGATTAAATTTATCTTATTAAATGGATAAAGTAATTAATTAAATTAAAGTTGTCAATTAAATAAATTAAATAATTAAAGTTGTTTTGTAAAGTGCATAGATTAAGTGATTTAAATTTATTTGGAAATTAAATTGTGTTTTAAATTATTTAAAAGCAAAAATAAATTGTGAATGCATAAGAGGAAATAACTATGGTGGTTGAGAAAGATATTTTTGAATTTTAACTAAGTGTTGAGGAAATTAATAGGGGGATTTGATGGAGAAAGAGGATATTTTTGGGAAATTTTGTTGTTAAAATGGAGGAAAATTTGGCTCTATAATTTTACATTTTGGTCTGGAAGTGGAGATTTTAGAAGATTGGATTTTACAGGGAAGCTCAACTTTAGATTTTATTTCTTCATACTTTAGAAAACAGGTTCTTTTATTGCTTTATTGTTTAGAAGCTTTGATTTTAAATTTTGAAAGGATTACTGTGAATTTTTGAAAATCTCTGTAGAAAAATCAAGAAAAACATTAGATCCTTTGTAGGGAAACAAATTTTAACAGTAGAAAGTTGAAAGAGAAAACAACAATTTTTTTGTGAATATCTATAATTAGATTTGAGATCTTCCATTGTAATTTAGAAATTGAAATTTCTAAATTGTGCTTTGAAATTCGCTGTATGACGAAATTGTTGAACTGGAGAATTTCTTTAAAAACAAAAATTAATGTTAATTTTTTTTGGGGCTTGGGGAGCTACCCCCACAACCACCCCCATGGGGAGGCCACTATGAAGGCAGTGTCACTTCCTTCACAAGCAACTGCCTTGCCCACCACAATGCACCCCACCAAAGGGGAGGCTGCGTAGTAGCCACCCACAACAAGGTTTGACCCTGCATCCCCTGCGTTTTTTATTTGTTTTAATTTTTTTTTATATAATATAAATTATATATATATTATATGTAATATATATTATAAATATATTATTTATAATATATATAATATATAATATATATATTATATATATATATGTTTTATAATTTTATAAATGTATATATATATATATTTTATATATTATTTTTTCATATATAATATATATATATATATATATATATATATATATGTGTATTTTTATATTTATTTAGTAGATTATGGATAATGTGTATTTAAATAAATTAATATATATTTAAACATAAAAATGGAAATTAAATTTATGTTTAAAATATATATATTTATTTAAGGGGATAATATGTTGTTAGTTTGTGCATGCACGCACAAGTATATGATTAATGATTTAAAAATGTTTTATTAAATTTTTTTTGAGTCTTATCATTATGTGTAATTGAGGAAAATGGAATTAAACAATTAGTTTTGAATTCCTTAATGTTTCAAATGTAATTGTATTTACTTTGGGTATTTGCAAACAATGTGTTATTGAATTAATTGGATTTGGGAAATCCTAAAGTTAGGTTATTAATTTTCCTAAATTGCTTTTTAGTTATGTTATCTCTCATTCTCGTTGTTGGGAAAATTGAGTTATTTGTTTATGTAAGACTTCCAGATGTGTTTCTTTTGTAATGGGGTTGTAACTCGTGATGGTTTAGCTTTTGTAATAACTTGGGTAGTGCACGCAGTATTTTATTAAGTATGGACACCTAGTTTTATGAACATGTTGTGTTGTATATTGTTATTGAGTTGGTATTTGCAATTGATTTATGTGCACCTAGTCAACCCAATGATAGTGGAATTGATTCCTTAGGTTGTTAATAGGGGAGTGGCTCTTCATGGGGGCTGACACACAAAGTGGTGTCAGGGTAACTCATGTAGAGTTAGTTTAATCAGTGAAAACTAAATAAACATGTTAGGGAAAAAGGGTAGTTTAAATACTCAACTTATTGTAAGTGCCTTGCTCATGGACTCAAGGGCTAGTATAGACTTGGGATGAGATTAGAAGGCTTGGAATGGAAAGATCATTATCTTGTCTCTATAAAAGATAATCGATTCCACATTGGATTGCATGTGGGGCCGGGTTTCGTAAGAGGTCACCAGGGTAACCCAAGATGGGGGTTGGAGCCTAGGAAGATTCGCCAGGGTAACCCATGCAACTTTGTGATGACACTCATCCTATGACAACCATCAGTCAGTTTGTTGTATTGTGTAGTTGATCATTGTATCTAGAAGAATTGTAATTATTTGGTTAGTATTGTACTTGTGTAGTTTAGTATTATTATAGCCTATGTTTAGAGGTTGTAGGTTTTTCCTAGGAAACTCTTTTACTATCTCCTAGCATGGGGGGTGGTCCTTCAGGTACCATTTGGTTGGGTGGAACGTGCACCTTACACCATTGGGTCCCCATTTCTTGTTGTGATGGCAGGTACTTCCTGATTGGAGAGCTCATGTGTACCAGTGGATTTGTAACTCTTTCATGTTCTCACATGTATCAGTTGGATACCTTGTAATTGTATCACTCCTCAATTATATTTGAGGAGAATTTGTAATTTGTAAATGTAACACTTTTGTATAAACTATCTCATTTGGAAATGAGAATTGTAATTGTAATATTGAATAAATGCAATGTGTGAATGAATCATTATTGTACTTTATAGCTTAAGTGATGTATTTTAATGTTATTGGATGTATGATCTTTAATTCATGAATAATAAATATAAGTTATATTTAGTAACTTTTGTTACTAATGGGTGTTGTAAGTAAGCGTCGTCATGTACCTTAGAGAATGTATGTGTTAGTGTAGTTCACTTGTTTAATTACACTTTTAAAAAGAAGAAATTGTTCACTTCTGTTATGTGTGTGACATTCTCTAGGGTTTCGTGGCGGGCGTTACAAGGTGCTTCATCCTTCTCGGCGGTAGTGCGGTGAAAGCTTCTATGGCAGCACACTTGTCTTCCTTATGTTCTTGGTGGTGTTGTGGTGACTCCTGCAAGTCTTCTACCATTGGCGTGTGGTAGTGTGGTGACCACTACTGTCCTACAACTCCTTCATTAGCTCGGTGTGGTATAATATTTTTTACCATGGTCCTGCAAGTTGCTTCTTCCTTCTTGGCAGTAGTGCAGTGAAAGCTTCTGTGGTAGCATTTTTATTCATAGAGGAGGCCATGGAGAGAGGACGTGGACAACATAGAAATACTAAATCACTAAGAGGAAAGTGGGTGGAAATAGATGAGACAACGAAATCTGTAGATACAATAGAGGTAAGAAGAGAAAGCAACCTTAACCAAAGGAGGAAGGTGTTTATGAATTTACAAATGCTACAACATAGAGGAGATATCAATATGTCAAATATATGACTAAAGTGAGTTTTTATGTTGGATAACATACTTGTTGAAATGATATAATTGGTGTACTAAATATTATTTATTATGTTGTGTATTATAGGGGCAAGATGAGGCCATGGCAGCAAATTGTGTCATATCAAATGAGGACACAACAGATGAGCGGGACATCGGGTACTCAAATTTTGAATTAACTTAAGAAAAAATGATCTGATGGCATTTTGTGATATGTCTATATTTTTTCACAGTATTATTGAAATTTATAATGTATTATCCAATCTTGACATAAATTAATGCATGTTGTTGATTATTTTAGATGGAGATTGGAGGAAATGCAGAGTTTGAGAGTTTAACTAGCAAAAGAAGAAGATATATACGTGGATGTTGACCTAAAACTGTTAAATCACCTAGACGACAGTGGGTGGGAGAGGATATGACAATGGATACTGCAAACACAACAAATGATTGCACTGAAGAAGAGGTAGGTCAAGACTATAGTACATAGGATGAATACTTTGAGAAAATTGTTGTTTGTGGATGTTTTGTATGTCGTGGAAAGAAACAATTCAAATGAGATATTTTACAAAGACATTACATTATGATGAGCTTCCAGTTGGTAGTATTCCTCCTACAATCAATTAAAACCAAAGAATAATAAATGAGTGTGGACTGATGTTTTATAAACTATGTTGTCAAAATTGTGTTTTATTTAAATTATTGTATAAAAACTTAGGTAGTCTATAAAATAATGTTCCATTATTCAATTGATGTATATATGTTCATACAATTTTTATTTTTATTTTAAAGCCATATTTGATTATATTTCTTTGAAATTGATACATTTATGATTTATCCAATTGTTTCCAAACATTAAATAATGCTTGCGTTTGTTGATAGGTAGAAGATTTTGATGAACCACATACTAATACCCAAGATACAACTAGGTTATTAAGATTTGGACATGATGATCCAAATGATCCTTTAAACCATACCAGGGAGAGAGGAGCAAGATTGAAGAGAACACTACCACCTGAGAAATTTGAAGAGCCGATGAGAGTCGCATACACTGATGACATGCCACCTAGCCTTAATGATGATGATGATGATGATAGTGAAAATGTAGTGCATGAAGACGGATTGAATGAAATTATTATAGGTTTCTTTGGGGATGGAAACAATGATGACAATAAGGATGATATGGTTGACAGTAACAATGATAGCAGGGGTAATTAACACCAACATAATGTTGATGATAACAACATCAAAGACTCCATCAAGCAAGCAATGAAGACACCCGTGTTCAAATCGGGTGCAAGTAGAACCTCAAAACTGGCATGCACATTAATATTATTAGAAATCAAGTCACTATTTTGTTGGTCAGAAAAAGAATTCACTACCCTACTAAAGTGAGTTGAAATCTATTTCTTACTTTGCATCGTCAATTGGTGTACATAAATTGTAAACATTCATCAAATTCATTTATATTTCTTTAAGGGGATTTTAAAACCATATATTGTATATAAACAATCCTAGTATAGATTGACATATCAAACATGTTCATCATAAGTAAAACATTCAATTGATTTAATCTCTGGAAATCTTACAAGGTACTAAAAACTAAAATATTCCCTGAAGAGAATGTGTTGCCATCAACTTGCATAGAGGTGCATCTGTTCTTGTTTGAGTTGGGGATTGAATATAAGAAAATTCATTCATGTAAAAATGATTGCATTTTATATAGAGATGAATATCAAAACAAGGTAGAATGCCTTGTATGCAAAGAGAAGAGATATCGTACAGATGTACAAGGTCCTACAGTTCCAAAGAAGGTTTTACGTCACATGCCCATTATACCTAGACTTCACCGAATGTTTCGTTGCAATTCACTAGCACAATTGATGGACTGGCATGCAAAAAATAGGAGTAAAGATGGATTCATGTGAATTCTGGCCGACTCCAAAGCAATGAAACACATAGAGGAAAGATGGCCAACAAAATTCAAAGATGAACCCCGTAGTATTAGGTTTGGTCTTGCAATTGATGGAGTGTGCCCATTCTCTTTCTTGAGCTCAAATTATAGTGTTTGGCCAGTTGGATTGATAGTATACGATATTCCCCCATGGATGAGTGTTAGAAAGGAGCACCTTATGCTAACTGCCATTGTTCCAGGAAAACATCAAGTTAAAAACATGGATGTTTATCTTGCGCCTTTTATTGATGAGATGCAATTGCTATGGAAAGGAATAAGAATGTATGACATATCACATCCTCCATCAAATAGGTCCATGTTGTATGGTGTGCTATGTTGGACTATTCATGATTTCCCAGGACTTGGTGTTTGTTCTGGTAAGATAAAATATTTATGTATTTACACTCATAATTTATTTTCATCCCAACTTTCATACTTATTTTTATACTATTTTTTTGATGTTATTAACATTAATTATTGAATTGTAGGGCTTCAAAAAAAGGGGATATTTGCATGTCCAAGATGTGTAGAACAATTTCAAGGGTGGTATTCTAAAGATCTACATAAATTTATTTACAAAAACAACAGGGTTTTTCTACCACTAGATCATCGGTTTAGAAATCGCTTGAAGAATCAATTTGATGGAGAAGTTGAAAATAAAGGCCCTCCCATGATAATGGGTCTAGGTGATTGGCTTAAGAAGCATGAAGATGCTGAATTGAAAGCTTGGGAGGATTTCTTTGATCAGGGTGATTCAGTTGAAGAACCAAAACAAGTTGTAGTTAATATGCTAGAAGGAATGAAAAGGAAATCCATATTTTATGAGCTCCCTTACTGGAAGGATCTATTAATATCTCACCTATTAGATCCTATGCACATCTTCAAAAATGTCCCAGATTCTATATTTTGACACATATCAAGAAAAGATAAGGACACCTTGTCTTCGAGGAGAGATATTGCTCTTTTGTGTACCAAATTTGATAGAAAACATTTGTGGCCAAACAAGGAAAACAAAACATATGCAAAAGCTCCATGGATTTTGAAAAAAAAAAGAGCTAGACCAACTAAAAAATGTCATCCATTCAATAAGGACACCTATTGGCTATGGGTCATCATTGGCTAAAGATTTTACAGTTGATGGACATATCACAAGATTTAAAACACATGATTTTCATAATTTAATGAAGGTATTATATATCAACATTTAACATTTACTAGTAACATTGATTAAGCACTAAATTTATTTTGATATTTTGTTGTGTGAGAAAAAAATACTAATGACCTTTTCATAAATGTGTTTGATAACATATCATGCCATTGGCAATTAGGGAGGATTCTTGTCTTACAGTTGACTTAAGGAATGCCAAAAGTTGATTTTCGGCATTTACAAGGTATGTGGTTATATGAAATGTTCATGTGTGAGAGACATAGAGATATTATATTGCATTTTAATTTATGGCTAAAGGTTCATAATAATTTACTATTCTTATATTAGGTGGGTGACCTCCAAGGAGTTCCATGAATCTGAAGTGCCAAAGTGGAAGAAAGAAATTGCAAAAATTGTAGTGTATTTGAGAAGGAGCTCCCTACAAGTTTAATGGACCTACAAGTTCATTTACTTATACACGTAGTCGATGAAATTGAATTGGAGGGTGTCGTATCAATGAGGTGGATGTTTTTATTTGAGAGGTCTATGAAAAATCTTAAAAGATATGCTCGAGAAAAGGCACATCTAGAAGGTTGCATGGCTGAAGGGTATGTATTGAATGAAGCATTTTTCTTCCTGTGTGAATTCCTTGGTAAGGATTTTGAAGATGGCCCACCTGTTTGGGATGAAGAACGAGCATCAAATATTATTGATGGAGAAAAAACACAATATAATGGTGTTGAAGTACAAATTAGTAAGTAAATTCACGATTAGTGTGGTTGTTTTTCTTGCAATCATTAATTTACTCTTTAATTTATTTGTCAAATTAACATGACATTTGGAGTTTGAAATGAACATGTTGACATGTAATAGGTGTAGACAAAAGTTCTATACTTGACAAGTTCATTCTGTACCACATGGACTTTATGAACAAATGGATTGATCTGTATGATAAAAAGAGAGAAGAAGTGTTAGAAGCAAGGAGACAGTTTAAGAGATCGAACCCAAGGAATACTCCACTTCCCACTCATTTGCTTGGGGAATGGGGCAAAGATTGCACACTAGAATGGGTTACTGAACAAATTCAAAATCAAATAGAAGATGTAGGTACAAATTCAAACATAATAGAAGATGAAATCAACATGTCTATGGAATGTGAAAGAAAAGTACAGTTGGAATTTTACAAAATGTTGTTTCCTTACAATTTTGATAGTATTAACTATTTTAATATTCGTCATTATATTTGTTTTCACTGAAATAAATGGTCTTTCATAGGCGAGGAAATATCCAACAATGTGGGCATATCGTCAAAATTATCGTGTAGAAAGTGTAGATGTAAAGAGACGATCCTTCGATTGTGGCATCATGGTTGACTTCAAGCAATCCAGTCGATCAAGCTGAAAAGATAAGAATATAATTGAAGGGAATCTACAATATGTTGGGAAAATACAAGAAATTATTGAGTTGGATTATCACTCTTTTAAATGTTGTATGTTTAAGTGTAGATGGTATGAAGCATTTGAGAGGAGACGAAGACATGATACCCATAGCGGATTGTTTTCTATAGATTCCTCATTGTTCCTACCAGAGGATAAGGAGCCTTATGTTATACCAATTCATTGTGAGTAGGTATTTCTTTAACTCAAACAAGAAGTGGTAGTGATCATTAATCTATTAATTCATAGCTTATTGTGAATATATACATGTGTTTATTAATCAATAAAATTGTTATAACATACGTCTAATATATGTATGTCATTCATGTGCAAGTATTTTTCTATGAAGATATTTTGGACCCGAAATGGATATTTGTCATACATTATGATCCAAGATTAAGGCATGTATTTGATGATCCATTAGTGGATACTGAGTAAAACAATGATGGCCAAAACAATGAGAGAGAGGGATTAGAGAACATCGAAGAAATTGACATCCATGATGCTATTGAAGATGGTTATGTTCAGGCACAAGAAGAGAACAATCTAGAGTTAGATGGTGTTATGGAAGACAACAATATGGATGGTATAGAAAATGATGATCCAAATACATCTGGTAACAATATAGATGGTCTATAGTCAAATTTCAATGATGATGAAGATGATGTAGGTTAGGATGAGGATGATGATAATATTAAATAATTGAAATAAGATATGAAAATTGACAATGATACACTAGATGAAATTGTAGCAGACAATAATGTTAATGACCAAGACTTCTAAATTTTTAGAATTATTTGCAATCCATGTTGAAAAAAGGATGATTCTTATTGCCTAAACTTTGAAATGCTTTAGTAATATTATGTTGTACTTGGACAATTGAAAACCTATTTTTATTCTCCTAGCAAGTTTTTTAATTTTCTATTATAATTCTAGACCAAACAAAATTTTCGGGGATGGCCTTTTACACCAATCTTAATTTGTATGAAGTTCACGAACCTGTTGTCAAGCAAAAAATTCCTTTTGTAGATAGGAAATGTAAAGGCTGCATTTAAGAAAAGATAAGTAGTCTCTTTCTGAGGGTAATCCACATGCAAAAATTAAAAAGCACATAAAAAACAATTGTACCATAGAAAATTAGATTCAATCAGTTATGTCTTATTTCACTTGCACACTTATCTGAAAGACATAGGGTATTCACCATACATTTCCCTTGACAAAGAAAACATGTGCTTTCATTTATTTTTACTGTATATCTCAGAAGTGAAATTGTTGCTACATAATGATGCAATAAGAAAATAACATATACAAAAAAATGCAAAGAAAATGTTTGAAATTTAACATGCAACCTATTGTGTTGCATTGAAATGAATCAAGATTAATTGGGACATGAAATAAAAATAAAATTTTGATGATTGTACTTAAAAGTGAAATTGAAAACCCTGATTCTGATGACATTACTGTTTTATGTCATTAGAGATAAAGAGCACATACAATTTTATATACATAGCAAATGAATATTTGAAACTAGTAAACTGAAAATGTAAACACTGTAAGATTTTTCCTTAAACAATAATTCACATACTTACAAAAAAGGGTGAATTTTTTTAATTCAAACTCTGTTTTCTTTAATAGACATAACAATAAAAGAATATTTACAAGTACAAGAATATATACACTGTTTCATAGAAAATAAGGAATGTTTCATAGAATATACAAGTACAAGAATATATACAAGAATATTTACAAGTACAAGAATATATATACTGTTTCATAGACTTCTAATTTTCCAAAGTTATTTGCAATCTGTTGGGTC
Source organism: Sequoia sempervirens (assembly GCA_007258455.2). Classification (NCBI taxonomy): domain Eukaryota; kingdom Viridiplantae; phylum Streptophyta; class Pinopsida; order Cupressales; family Cupressaceae; genus Sequoia; species Sequoia sempervirens. The sequence continues at coordinate 48,502,123 of VDFB02193867.1, read as the reverse complement.
TCAAAAATGTAGGTTTTTAGACCATAAGAGGGTGCCAATATCTAAGAGGACTTTAATCCTTAATATGAACCAATTAAAGTAAATTATTTGAAAGGACTTTAATTCACACCTAACTAGAAACCAATCAAAGAATCCACATAGTAACAACAAATGTGCCCTGATAAATCTTGTAGATTTAAACAACTTGAAAAGACCACTTTGGAGACAAAAAAGCAATAAATAATCATGAAAATTGACACAACAATTGAACAATGAAAATGGATTACGATTTATAATGTATCTGCTCCATTATATTGCTCAAAATATAAACATACATAACATGAGTTCTTTTGATATGAATAAGTGGATGAGATGGTCTAGTATCTATTCTAATGGATTGAAATGATGATGATATGATGATCAAAATTGGACCTTGGTTTCCCTATTTGTACGGAAAGCAACAAGCTTCAGGTATGTTCACAAAAGTTACATCATTTCTTAACTAAAGCATAATTAACATAACATAGAAACTTAAAAAGAGTTTATTGTTGGATGCACCACAGTCCGCTAATCATCACCAAGTGCCCATGATCACCTAAGATCTGTTCAAGGCTCAAGCACCATGTTAATGTGTCCAAAACAACCAAACTCTGACTACCTCCTCATATAGCTCGTGCAAGGAACAAATTAACCTTTGACATGTGATCAATGTATTTCTCTTGGGCATAAGTGTTTGCATTTTGTAGAGTGTTTGTCATTACATTCTCCAATCCAACAATCCTCTCGAGCTACTTATGTGTTTTCCTGAGTACCTCATCCTCATCATTGATGTCATCAAGGATGCCTGACAAATATTTTGATATCTCATTTTTCCAAGTTTCTTGATCCTTCAAATCTATTTCTTCAAATAAATTTGGCATGGCCATACATAGTGGTTGGCTGAAGTCACTCAGTTCCTATGTCAAGATATTCTGGAACTTTTCATGTGTATTCATGAGGCTCTGACATTCTTGGAGCAAAGAATTATTATCTCCATCTTTTTCCTTGATATGGGATTCCATTTCCTCCATCCTCTTAATTAGACTTCCATGCTCCATGAGGGCCTTGTATGTTCCACTGTGAGCATGCCAAACACCATCTGCATGTTGGCACATATCTTTGAATTTCATACAAATTATCCCTGATGCTACTTAAAAATTAGTAGCCTTCAATTTTATTTTTATTTCATCATGTTCCTTTTGAGCCTTTTCAAATTTATGCTTCCATTGAGCAATCTTAGACATGGCCTCTAACACTTTTCTTTCATGTTCAATTAAAGGAGAGTAAAGCCTTGGTGAAGCATGCATCCTATCTTTGTAGTTGGTTAATTCTTGTTTCAACCTATCATTTTCCTCTATCAACCACTGGTTATCTCTTACTAGCTTTTGGATCTAGGCTTTGGTGAATTTGGCTACATTCACATTCAAGTCAGTTGTCTCCAAGGGATCTGTCTCCCCTACTCTTTGCACTAGGAGATGTCCAAAATTTTGATCATGGTCAATGAGAGAAGGCTTATTTCCTGGGGGGTAAAGAGCCCAAATTTTCAAAGTGGTATTATTAGGATTGTACCCTAACCCTGTATAGACCCTATCACCTGCTTCATCCGTTATTTGCAAAGTTTTTTTCTTTCTCTTCAAAAAGCTGTCAAACACAATGGTTGAACTAATATCCCATGCAGGAAGGAGCATAACTCCAACTTATTGCAATAATGCTCTTCCTCTCTTAGCAGTCATGTTTCTCATTTCCCTATCAACTTCATGTTGCAAATATTTCAAGGCATACGCCTCTTTCTCAGGGTCAATGTCCTTTAAACTTTCTCTTTTTAGTCTTCCTTTATACTCATATATAAAGGACTTAAATTTAGGGGTCTGCACAAAAGTATCATCTACAACAAATTCTTGACTTGCACGATGCCTCACGTCATCTGATAGCTCATCAGAGGCTTCAAAGGTGATCACACTTCTTTCCAATGGCATCTCATATTAGGGTATAACATGAGCATTAAACTGTGAGACTCCTTCCTCCTCCTTAGTGTTATCTTCTTCCATGGATGGGGAACCAACTGAAAAGCTCACTTTAGGAGTAGGTTGAGGTGATAAGTGATCTAGTGGTGTGATATTTTCTACTTGCCTCCTAGGACCGATGCCCCTTCATCTTTCAAATTCCATAAGTGGCACATCTATTATCAGTTCTTCTTCATAGAGGATTAACTGTTCAATTCTTTCTATGGGATCTTGTACCTCAGGGAAAGCCCCTACGTAGCCTAGGTTATTATTCACCTTCCAAGCCTCAACCATCATAACCCTACTGTAGGCATTCATTCTCATCATGTTTTGTTTTTCTTCACAATTTCTGATGATATCTTCTAAAAGGAAACTATGCTCATACCCTTTCAATTTCTAAATTTTTTTGGCATCACAAATGAAGTGTTCAGGATCAAAATTTTCCCTTTTGTTTCCAACTGGAAAGCCATAATAATCCAGTTTACCACTAACCAAGTCATAGCTTGAATCAAAGATAATAGTGAAATCACCAAAGAATAAAGTGGAAGGCATGAAATTATGCCTCCCATAGCTCTTTAAATGCATGAAAGCTGAAAATGAAAATTGCCTTATGATCTCTAAATAAGCAACTCTATCTGGCACAGTCTTAGGCAAAAAATAAGGTGTAGCTTCAAATCCATAAACCCTGATAATAATACAATCCCCAAACATGTACCAGTCCCCCCAATTGTGATTTATCCTTGCTTCATGACCCATATCTTTTGGTTGGAGAAATCTTAAGATCTCTAGGGAGAGGTTGTAGTCACATTTGTGGCCTAGCATCTTGTATAGTGGTTTGACAATATATTCCTCAAAATATAGGTAGTGGGACCTCCCACACCTGCTGTCCCACACAAATGTCCACATTTGTACAGGACTTGAATTTCCATCATTATCTAAGTATTTTATTCTTAATTCCTCACCTCATAACCCCATCACCTGCCCTTCGTATAATATCATGTGCATGAAAATAGAATAGTGCTTGAAATTAATGGCTTCACTATCATTCTTGATGATATTGAGGGAATTATTGATGGCCTCTGATAAATACTCTGCATAAACATAGGGTCGAGAATTATGGCTTTGGATGTTTGTGGCTAAAACCATGGGAGCAATTGTCATGTTCTTAGGAAAATTAATTCCCAGTACTTGTCCAGTTGAGTAATAAGTGTATTGAAAGTATTCTTCAAACAAAGCCACAAAGAATGGGGGCTTATCTTCACTAGAGAACCTCATAGTTTGGTTACCCACACCTTTAACCCTATGTAGAGGAAATTTCCACCTCTTGTAACTTGTGTCCATGGTGCGGTATTCCTCCAACAAGTCTTTGATTTGTAATTTTGTTTTCAGGGAAGTGTTTAGTTGAAAAATAATGGAAATATAATCTGGCTTTATGACCATGAACTGTGACCCATCAGGAAAATGAATTTCTCTCATCTTTGGATTGTAATTATTTTCCAACACCTTGATTAACTCTACGTTCACAAAGACATAGAGTACTACAAGTTTACCCAAATTCAAATTCCAAGGGTTTGACACTAGGCTATGCCAAAATTTCTTCCTATAATGATAAATAAAGAGGTCGTAACCCCTACATGGAGTCCATACATCTCCCATAATTTTTTGTTTATCTACTAATGTTAGACATGATGGGTTAAGCTGTGCTATTATTCTAGATTTTGGCCCAGACCTAGGACACTGATCAATTAAGTCTTGATTCAATTTACTAGCTTCATTTTTATGTCTTTTTTCTTTTGTTTGCATGGGGTTTTTTCCATCTCAACCCTACTCATGCAATGCTTTCATCTACTTACTGAGAAAATACTAGATAAATGTTGCAAATTTCGAACTGTCTATCGTCGTCCAACTTGGTTCTCCAAATCCTTCAATTACAATTCACAGTGATTTCAACTTCTTTGAGGCCATATTTATCAAATTTTAGGACACTTCATCCAGCCCTGGTTCATAAATGGCACTCGCGCCACCTTTATGATCAAGTTCTTCATTAATAGCGGTAGTCTCATTGATATTTTTGTTAGTCACATCAATCGGACTAATCATCATTTCATAACTGTCGAAGATAGTTTTAATTAAAATGCCCATTGGTTCTTCGATATGACGGTATGGTGGTGTTTTTCCCTTCCCTTCTGGTGTATACCACTCTACTACATATGTTGCTCACCTTCCCGGTGGTATAACGGTGTATGCTTTTGATCATTACTTGAAGACTATTGATGAGACAATCTCATTTGTCTTACTGATATCTCAATGTCTCATCGACATTAGATCTTATGTTCCTTTGATGTTGGTTGCCGGTGTCGATGAGACAAGTTAATGTCTCTTGTCGATAGGGCATTGTCTCATCGACAATTACTTCATTATATCCAAGAGTTGTGTTTTGCTAAGCACTTGTAGATATACCTTGTCGATGTGACATAAGTGATTCTCTCTTTGATATGCCCGTATCTTGTTGACATTCACTGTTTTACATCATCGATGAGACATATAAATAAGTCTCTTCGACATAGGAGTGTCTCATCTACATTTCTTATCTATGCTTTGTGCTAATGCCGGGGAGACTTTGGAGGGACTCTCATCGACATGGTGTTGTCTTGGTGATATGCTATGAGCAATCATAGGAGTATTTCAAAGGAGGAATAGAATTTGATGCTGTGATCAAGGGTTTTATTTGGAAGCTCAAGTGAGGCATTTTATTAAATTTAAGTTATTATGGTGGGAATTCTACACATATGGTGGATGTAAGAGATGAGTGAAAATGGAAGTATGCAAATGTAATTAGGATGAAGTTTTGGCTACAACACAATCCATGTTTAAAAAAGGATGATTCTTATGGCCTAAACTTTGAAATGCATCAGTAATATTATTTGTGTCGATACAAATTACCTATTGCAATATCCTTAAATTGTTCAATCTTTGGTATGAATTGTTGGCAGAAAAAAATAGGATTACTTGGATGCTTCTTCCATTCATTTTGTATCAACATATGTTCGTGAAGACACAAAAGTTAATAGCTCAATCAGGTAGAGATTTTGTGATTTTCAAATGAAGAGTAAGGTACATTTTTATTTCTGCTACATTACATTCATGTGCATAAACAAAATCGAAAGATTACATTACTAGATTGCACTTATGCAGATGCATATAATATAGGAAAGATTGCACAATCCTTTAAAAAATGTAGTCTTTATTGATAATATAAATGTATGTTGTTCCACACAAAGTCGTGGAACTGACTATTTGAATGCATATAATAAAAAAACTATACATTTATAGATACAAAAGAGAAAAATGCACATAAAGAGAAAGGGGACTGGTCATTGCCTCAATGACGAATCCTGGTTGCTTTGTTTTGCATCATCTTCAATCTTCCTGCTTGTCTAAGCCTCCAAGTTGATGTCTTCCTTGCTGCTCCTAGGCTCCCTGCATTTGAGTGAGAAGAATGTTGTTAGAGCAATGAAGGATCACTAGTCAAAATATGTGCATACATCTATAAACATATAATTTGATCATCATGTGCATTCAAATAACTTGCATACCATAAATGTCCAGGAAAACAAGAAAGTTATCAAACATATCTATCATAAGCTCGGTTTTATCTAACATGTTTTCTCATTGTGAAGGTATAGATAAAATTAGGTTGTTTTGTTTATCTAGTTACAACATGTGAGGTGAAATGTGGCTCCCACAAGGGTTGAGCCCAACCTGCTGCCCTATTATTTCATTTGAGAAGGATAATCACAAGTAAACCATCCATGAATCATTAAAGATCAATCTTTGCAAGGATATTGGGGTATGTTGGTAAGGGGAAATCTCCTTATTGATAAATATTTATCCTTATTAATAAGAAAATTCCACTATCAACATAGCCATGATTCTGATAAAATTGATCATCAAGGATTCCAAGATAGTTTTCATTAATAGTCTGGTTAAAAGTAAGAAGCCCCGAGCATCATAACAGTCACAAGAATTGAACATGAGGGGAAGCCATGTAGATTAAAAGCTTACACAATATTCATCACTTGCAAAGACAAAGACAACATGTTTCCACATAAAAAATTAAATTGAATGCATAAAAGGTACAATTATGAAGTCCATAATAGTGAATGTTGCTTAAGAGGGATTGAAGGACAACATTTTGTATCAAGGAGAACATGGTAACCTCAAACTCTGTTGTACTTGAGTATGAAAATACATGAGCTTCTGGTGTTTCTAGATGGAATGTATAGTGGAAAAGTATAGTCTCCATCTGAAGGAGCCATCTTCAGAGATCTTCCCTGAAATGAGGGTTGAAAAAATTAGAAGAAAAGAAATACCATAATTCTAAAGTAACAATTTGTATCAAGAGAAATGTCAGAAAGTATAATTAAAAAGACAAATCCTTACAATTGGACCTCAAATTGGACCAAAAAAGTTTATGATTTTATCTTTAGAATGTAGGAACTTTCTTTGTCATAGCTTCATGACCTAAAATTGGATCTCCAGTTGGACCAATAAAATTTATGATTTTATCTCTAGAATATAGGAACTTTCTCTGTTCGATATTCAAGACCTCAAATTAGATCAGAAGCTGGATAAACAAATTTATGATTTTATCTTTAGAATGTACAAACTTTCTCTATCAGATATTAAAGATGTAAGGTTGGATCAGAAACTGGATAAGCAGATTTATGATTTTATCTTTAGAATGTAGGAACTTCCTTTGTCAGATATTTGGAAATTCCTTCACACAAGTTTTTCTTCAGAGCGAAAACACTTGGAAGTGTTTCACACTGGCTCAAGGTATAATCCAACTTGGTTATGACACCGATAGCAATCCAATTTTTCTTGAACCATCCATACCAGAACATTGCATCACAATCTATTCTTCCTGCACATAAAAATGCCACATATTAACCCCTTGTAAATAAAACTCAAAATACCATGTAACAATGAGTACCCTATATTAGTAAGTAAGTAGGCAGTCTATAGGGCATAGTTTTATTTTATACAAGGATGCTCATGAAAGGAATCTTCAAGTGACAATGAGTGAGTTGTTTGAGATTGTAGCTGATGGTGCAATATCTAGTCTTAAAGGAAGTTAGCAAAGGAATAAATGCGCAAGAAAATCAAATTGTACACAACAAACAATTCACAATGTTATCTTGCATAATGCCTTAAGTTTGAAGAAAAAAATCTCATTGTATCTTGATGAAGGTAGTGATCTTAATGGTCAATCACTAGCAACCATGATTTTAAAACATGCTATTGTGCTTATGGAGGCAACATTTTAAGCAAGGAATTGAGTGGTGGTTTGGAACAATGGCAGGTATGAAGGACTTTCTTTATATGCATACTATGTAAGGAAAGCTAAGTGCAGAAGCAACTCTCCTAACGTCAAAACCTCAGGGAAGAATTTAGAGATACCTTTAAAATTTTACAATTACAGTCCAAATAAGATGCACTTGAAAGAGATAACAGAAACAAAGAATTAGACATACACATATGAACACCAGATATACGTGTTAAAACCCTTATAGGAGAAAAACCCCTTTGTATTACAGTAATGAAATTACATACATAGTACGGGCTTGACTCTCTAATGTTAAATTACAACAACTTTCACAATGATCAACCTTGCTACAGAACACTCAAGTTACAATACACTCAGAATTCAATTCACTCTAATCCTTCATCGAACTATACATCCAACTGTTCATGCAACCATCAAACTGATCACAATCTGCAATTCCTGAGTATATCGATGACGCCCACGGTCTGTCGATCTTCCTCTCAGTAACGGCCGCAACAGTCCAACTGTTAGCGGTTCCCATTCGGCTTCTCTGATTGGTCGAATACAAGTCACGTAGGGTAGTCTTCACTCAGTCAAAGGCATTCACCCTGTGTTGGCATGTTGGTGAGACACTAACCGTGTCTCCCCGATGCCATGAAGTCAGCATTTGATATTGCCAAGAGTCCATACTATCGGCAAGATGTTACACCGAGTCCAGAGAGCTATCGCTAAGACTTTTCCATGTCGCCAAGACCTCATATCGATGATAATCACTTGTATCGCTATCACCAAGACCTATCGCTTTTGCTGAGAGATCATACCGAGCCTTTATGTTATACCGAAATGTTCAACAGTTGGCAAGACTTATCGCTTTCACCAGGAGATCATACTGAGGTTCAAAAGTTACTCTAAAGTGCTCATCTATCGCCAAGACTTATCGCTATTGCTGAGACGTTACTCCAAAGTCTTAAGTCATACTGAGCACCAAACAATAGTCGGCAAGACTTCTCTCCATCACTAAGAGTTCTTAGCGAACCCTTAGTGTTACCCCGATGCCTCCAAGATAAAGTTGTTGGCGAGACATCTCACATCGTTAAGACTTCATATCGAGCCACCATATGTTACTTCAAGTGTATATTGTCGGTGAGACTTTCCTTCATCGCTGAGAGTTCATAGCGAAGCGTCCATGTTACCCCAAAGACTCCAATCGCCATGAGTCTTCCCGACCACCACTTGACACTGACCCATCGACAAGAGATCAACACGGGTGGAGTGAGATATAAATTGTCACAACGATCATAATGTCATAGTGATAGATACATTTGACATGACTGAAGCAAGGTCACATCGACCAGAACTGTTCACCAAGTTTCAACTGCTAGTCGGCCAGACACAAAGCATGTCACACCGACTTGGCTCTCTTAGAGATTTCAGCCTGTGGGATTGAGGCACATATTTCCAACATACTATGTAGTCTAGCTTAAGACATTGTTCTTAGAAGAGATTGAAGGTGAATTATGGAACTCAAGGGTTACATGATAAAGATTAAAGCAAAGACTGAGATCTATTTAAAAGCCACTATCATGAAGATATTAAATACATTCAAATGAAAAACCCTAGCAGCTAGAGTAATGAACATAGTGTAAAAGAGGATAGTTTGCTAGGGTAGATTTAGGAGATCTCCACATTATCTAATCACAGGAAAATACATCATTTATTTATTTATTTAAATTAAAAGAAATTATTCTAAACCTTTTATAGGACACATTGATACTTCAAAAGCATCTGATTTATTTTTTTAAATTAAAAGAAGTCATTCTAAACCCTATATAGGACACATTGATACTTCAATTAAAACCTTGGATTACAAAGAGTAGCGCGAACATTGTAACCCTTGTTGATTAGAGCAAGAATGAGATAAACAACAATGAATCCTATGCCTCCTATCACACACATATCCTTGCCATTCTTTGTCATTCTTTACTAAAACACTTCTCCATTTTGGCGGGCTACGCATGAAAATAAGGTTTCAACAAAGGTTTTAAATTGTAAGTTTATTAAAATGAAAACTCCATTCTGGCGGGCTATGCCTGAAAAGAAGATTTTGACAAAATTTTTAGAGTATGTTTATTAGAGTTTTACAGTATTTTGGAGGGATATATTCTTGATTCCTTAAATGATTTATTCAAATGGATTGTGACTGACATGATTTGCTGCATTTAGTGCTGTAAATTGTAATGATGCCACGATTACCGTACTACTGTCGTCTCTTATTATACCCACTACTGTATGGCATGGTTTTTCCCTTCTCTTCTATTGTTTACCACACCACCACCTTGCTCAAGGCTTCCTGCCGCAGTGTTGTGGTGTATACTGCTCTACTACATATGTTTCTCACCTTCCCAACGGTATAGCGATGTATGCTTTTGATCATTACTTGAAGACTATCGATGAGACAATATTATTTGTCTTACCAATATCTCAATGTCTCATCGACATTACTTCATTATATCCAAGAGTTGTGTTTTGTTGAGCACTTGTAGATATACCTTGTCGTGACGTAACTGATTCTCTCCTCGATAGGCCCATATCTTGTTGAAATTTCACTATTTTACATTATCGATGAGACATATAAATAAGTCTCTTTGACATAGGGGTGTCCAAATCGGCACTACACCCAAAGCTAAACTCAAAGCTAAAGCTAGAGCTATAAGTGGTGCTAAAATTGAAGCTAAACTTGGAGCCAAAGGTGGTGCTAATGGTAGTGCCACACTCGGAGCTAATATCAGTGCTAACTGCGACACTAATTTCAATGCAAATTAGCACCTTAATTAGCGCCGACTTGTCCTGATTGGTGCAAATAAACACCAAAAAAAGTGCCATCTTGATAAATAGCATTGACGTTTTCAAAAAATTGGCAAAAAATACATTAAAACAGTGGGTGGAAGCAAAAAACAAAGCAAAAAATGGAGCAAATCACAGGGTTTGTTGTAGTGAACATAATGATTAGGAAGGATATCCCTAGATGATGAATTGATTGGATTTGATTGATTAGGATTTTGAAGCTTGGTCTTGGAACAAAATTGGTTTTGGATGATTTGATGTGATGTTGAAACACACATTAGATGCAACCGATATTGATTGTTTGGATTGATGTTCGATGAAAGATGAAGCTTGATAAGGAATTTCTTCTCATCAAAATGTGTCATGGGCTAGTGATTTGGATTTGGATCACAAATGCTTTGACCAATTTGATTTCAAATTTTCCAATGTTCATATCACCACATAAGTTGGAGGATATAGATCAAGATTTATTCTCAAAGTGAGATTTAAATATTTTCCCCCAGTGTCTAGCAATGCATGAAATGCCATGGGAGGATGGTTGGATGGATATGGATTATCTTGCGATAAGATAAGGTGTTCAAACAAAGGATGCTCATTTGGATAATGCTTCATGGCTCATATAATAATAGGTAGGATAGGAACAATGAAAATGACCCATGTGAAGATGTTTACCATAAGCAAGTGTAAAGTGTGCACCAAACTTCATCAAGATCAAGATAATGTGGAAGATGGATGTAGATGGGTTGGATAAATGGTTCATGGATGAATGGATTTATTATGGATGAGATGGATGGAATGCTAGATTTGTTATGGATGAGATGAGATGCTTTCACTTGAACTGGTGCACACAGATGCTTGATTCTACACATGATGCTTGTTTGCCAAATTTTCATCATGGTACCTGTCCAAAGCACCACCATAGTGGTTTTCACTAGAGGATGATTTTTTTCTTTGATATTTTCAATCCTTTTTTGATTTTTTTTGGATTTTCATATATTTTTTTAATTTTTTGAAAGATTTTAAGCTCATGTTGAACCACTTGGTGGTGTTGGTGTAGATGCTTCTGTCATAATGTGCCATTGATATCCTACTTGAAGAAGCTACTTTGCAAAGATATGTGCACTTGAATTTGCAAATTTTGAGATTCCTGATCTGCTTTGTTGATATCAGAGTTAACTTTGTCTTTGTGCGTACATAATGATAAAGTGCCTTCTGAATCCTTATGATGAAGGGTGGCTTCCAATACATGGTCAATGTGAGAATTGGATATCATGCGTGGAGGCATGGATGGAGTGTGTTTAGGAATACAAGATGGATTGGTTGATAGTTTGGAACCTTTGACTCTCCAAACTTGGGAAGATGAGCAATGATGGGTGGATACGAAAGTGTGCGTGCAATTAGGACCAACTGCTTGATACACTTTGTACGTTGCTTGAGAAGCCTTATTTTTCCTTTGTGAACTTCTTTGATGGATACTTTTCCCTTTTTTCTTTTCCCCCATAGTTTCTTTGACTAATGGAGTTTGATAGGGATAATATTTCTTTGTATTCTTTGGTATCCATGTGTATTTGATTTGTCCTTCATGCTTCACTACTTCTTTTCCTTTGATGAGGTTATTCTTGCTTTGATTTACATCCTTGTTTTGATGTTGGTCCCAATTTGTGGATGGGGTGATGGGTGGATGAAGATTCATGTCATGGCTGGTTGTAGTATTGGCATTGGTTTCATCATAAGGATTCTCCGTGCTCCCTATGTGGATGTTTGCTTGAGACAAATTTTCCCCCATTATGGTGGTAGTAGCACTTTTTTCCTTGGTTCTACCTATTTTGAGGGGTCTTGTTTAGCAAGAATTCTTTGATAAATGACCACTACAGATGACATGATTTCAATTTTCTGCTCTACTAACTTTGAAATATCCTGTTCTACCTGACCTGTTTCTTTGAGTGGATAATGCTAGATATCTTCATACATGATGTCCTCAATCTGAATTTGGGATATATCTGATCCTGATGTTGAAAACTCTATTTGACTGTAGGAATCAATAACCTTCTCTTTTTGTGTAATAATATCAAGAGTAAAGGAATCCTATTCTGAATGAAGATCATCTACGTGTCCATCCACATAAAGCATCTCATGGGTAGATGGAGGAGTATGTGCTATGTGGATATGATCATCTTGTATAGATAAGAGAGTATCCATTAGATCATTGTAGTAGCTTGGAGATACAAATTCTTGATCTTGAATGATTCAGGAATTTCTTTTGACATGCTTTGGATCAAGTTCTTGACATTTGTCAATTTCAAAGGATGGATTTCTTATAAAGGATTCTTGGATATCTTCATTAGGCATGGGAAGTGGCTCAATATCCTCTTGATTTTTGAGTGGACTAAGATCAAATGTTGAGTTGAGGATTCCTTTAGTATCTATAACCATGAGGTCAAAGGATGTCAATATGTCTTGGGAAGGACCATTGCTAGACTTTGGTGAAAGATGTTGATCATGCTTTGGAATAAATTCTTGAGATACGTCCTCAAACTCATTGGATGAGGTAGAGGTATTGCCAACATGATCATTGTTCGATGGGTTGTGGATTATGTCAATAGGATCAAATAATTCTAACACTCCTTGAAATAGATCATTTCTGAATATTGTTGAGGGGTTTTGATCACGACCAAAAAATTGACTCTTGATGCATGTTGATTTGATCATTGGATGGGGTAGAAACATCTACAAGGTGCTCATTGATGGATAAATCTTGATCATTGTTTTCAACAATTGTGGTGGAGATATTTTCAATGATATCACTAGTGGTTGAATTTTGATTATTGTCCCCAATAGTTATTATTTTTTGATCAATCAGGTCTTGGATGAGATTTTTTAGTTGAATACAATCTGATGTTGTGTGTCCCTTTATTTTTTGAAAATCACAAAGGTGATTCTCATTATACCATGGTGGTTTCACTAGGGGCTCTTGATAGTTGTCATAGATGGGGATTTTGATGATATTTTCTTGTACCAATTATTGCATGATGAATTTGATGGGTCCCCCAAGCGGTGTGTATTATCGTTTGTTACCTTGCGAGATTTGTACTTTAAATTGACCTTGTGATGATTGATCTTGGAGATGTGGAGGTTGGGTTTGTTGTTGATCTTGATATCTGACTTCTTGACATTGGAGATATTGTTCTTGATGTGGTTGTGGACACAACTCAATGCTTTGATGACATGGTTCAACCAATGGAAGAGTGTATTGATTTTGGAGTGAAGATGTGTTTTGGAAAAATGAGTCAATTATTTTGGAAAGTGAAGCAATTTGATCTCTTAAAATTTGATCTTGACACCCTTGATATAGTTGATTTGGTTTTTGTTCAAGCAGATTTGGAATGCATACTTGTGGTGTTTGCATGGGATCATGGAAAAATTGATTTTGGAAAATGTTCTGACTTGTGGTGATGCTTGGATTTGGCATGATAGGCTGAAATTGAACATTTTTGTGTTTAGGAATCACATTGCCTTGATTTTGCATGGTGTTTCCTTGAATTGGATCAATACATGGAGTCGTTAACATATTGTTTGGACTTTGAACAACATTTGTATGATTTGAAAACATATCTATCTCAAAGTTTTCCAAGTGTGGATTTGAAATGTTCATGTTTGAAAAACTTTTACTTGGTATATTCACGTTTGGCATGTATGGATTTGGTGGGATAATGTTGTTTTGTTGAAGACTCATGCATTGATTGTTTGGTTGATAGATTTGTAAGTTTGGACTTGGATTTAAATCTATCATAGGGAAAGGTGTTCCAAAATTTAGACTAGGCATACTCACATTTGTTGTACCATTGAGGTTTGTAGGAGATAATGATCCCTTGTATGGATTGTATAAATGTGAGTTTTGATAATCAATTGGAATTGTAAGGATTTGATAGTTTTATTGGTTTAGATTACTAATGATGTATGAATTAGGTTTATATTCCATGTTCTTCTTGTTTTTTGACCTTGTTGACCTCTATGGAATTTAGGACCAATGATGAGATGAATGATGAAAGGGGTGAATGATATGGGTGTTGAAATTTTTAGGAACTTTGGATCAATGATAGACTTTAGGATTCAATTTTTATTGTTTTGATTGGACAATGAACTTGTAAACCCTAAGATGTTAGATGTTATCTTAGGATGAACTTGTTCAACAAGGTGATAATTTAACTGTGTGAGGAAGGATTCATATACACACACCTAACTAAACAGATGATTTTGATTTGGTTTAAGGATGTACCCAAGTCTAGATAATGATGTTTCTAAAGCTCTAAAGTTGTTTGTGAGATGGGACCATAAATGTTTGGGATGGATGAAGTGTTTGATTTGATTATAAATGGACCTAACAGGGACCTTGTTTACAAGACCAAGATAGTGAAGAACATGCTTTTTTCTAAGAGTAGTTCAAACCTATAAACCAATGTTTGCATGAAAAACATATGAAAAAAAGATACCAAGTACATGTGTGGGGTCAAATTGTTCTTAGCTTTGCTTAGTGACTTATTTTTACCACAAACACACTCTTGATTACCTTTTGAAACTAGATGTCCAATGTCCTAACTTCTTCTCATCTCACAAGGTGCATTATGTGGAAATCAAGGAAATCAAGGCAAAGGTTACCTAATTTTGACTTTAGTAGGAGAAAATTGAGATGAAATACAAATGCTTAGAATCCGAGCTAAGGATGAGAACCCCAAGGGCAAGCAATAGTACGCGAATTTGTTCAAAGATATTTCCTTCTCCAAAAGGGTTTGGAATTTGACGCTCATGTTAAATGTTTATTTCTCCAATGTTTTGAATCAAGAAAAGTGTTTTGTTCCTAAAGTCATGCACGATCCTATGGATGAAAGACAATATTTGTTGGGTTCCCACTTGGATAAATCCAGCTGCGCTTATTCAAAGCGGATGACTAGACGCTTGACCACACAGGCTTCTCCTTACAGTGCACTCTCTTCTTGGGTTAGCCAAGCATCAATACCCATGAAACTCCCATGGCATACTTCTCATTCCTACTAGGAATTGCAAAAATGTGGGGTGGCTTCAGAGGTCCGACCTCTTGCACCAACAAATAGATTAAGGATTTTGGCCTCTATACAAAGATTCTAGTAGGGGCATTCCATTCATGGGGGATCATCCATATAGAAAGAGACCATTGTTTCCCTTCTTGTTGGAGCAATCCTCGTGATACTTGAAATTTCCTCAAGTACCCACACTTATATACTGGTTGGAAGTCACTTAGATTTAGCGTGTTCCTGGTTGGGTCATTCCCTTGTGTGATTAATTTTTCCCACAAGGAAGGCCCTCTAGAGATAAACAAAAGTGAGAAAGAACATCCGTAGTTTGATCAATCCTTGTTGAGAAACAAAGAGAGAACACACGTGATATACTCCACTCACACTCGCAAGATTTGTCAATTTTAAACCCAAATCAAAATGTGGAGGAAATCTTTTTGAAAACTTAATATCACAAAAATACTTTTGATTCTCAAGATCACCGTGAAGCGTGAGAGAAGCGCATATGCCTTTTTAAATGATATTAATTTGTGAAAAAGATTACAAAACACTAAATGCACATGTTCATTTTAAATTCCAAAAGGCCAAAATTGAGTTCTTTTTAAGCACCAACTTTGAAGTGTGAGATTTGTTTGTCAAATTTTTAGAACCCAAATTGAAATTTAGTGTCTAATGTTCTTTTTAACCCTTTGTAGGAAAAACAAAATCTTTTGTAGTGTTCTTTTTAGAGCCCAAAAAGAAGTGTGTTGGTGTAAAACAAAAAAGGATAGAAGAAAATAGAAGCTCTAAGCATTTAAAAATGCTTTGTCAATTTCAAATTCAATGCTCAATTTTCAACTCCAAAATTATTCAAAGATTGCTTCCAATGCTTCAACGATGCATGTTCTTTGTGCAAACGAAATACCTTTTTCTTCCTTCTTGCAAGATAAAAAAAACAATTATACGAGGATCAAGTTATTAATTAAAATCATTTTACAGATTATATTCAAACAATAGAACAATTTCAAATGAAAACACTAATTATTTTGAACTAATAAACAAAGCATTAACAAGAATCTCGCTTTCCACAGACTTTTAAAACAAATCTTAATAAAAAATAGATAGTTTGCCAACAAATCTCAAAGCCTCCCCTGCTAAAATCAAAAAGTTTAATGCAGATAGGTAAAGATTTGATGCGATCTAAGTAAGATTTGGAATCTCATTCATTCAGCCTACAGAAAGTCATAAATAAGCAACACCACTCAAGAAGATTCCTGCAATCTTTAGTTTTCAATTTTCAATTATTTTCTCAAGAAAGATGTCGTGCCTAGCTAAAGATTTGCACAATAAAAGCAAGAGTAAATTAGTCGGGCAACAAAGATATTTAATGTTCAATACAAGAAGATGTATTAATTGATATGTAATGAAAAAAGAACAATCAATACGATCTTGGAGAAGTCTGAGTACCACATTTGAAATAGCCGTTTGCTTAATCTTTCCAAACATAAACCATAGAAAAGAGATAACAAAATAATAAGAAACAATCTACACTAAATCAAGAGGTAAATTTGTTTCCTAGCTCAAATTTTGTGCAAGTAGTAATGATGAAAATAAGTAAAGTGACTACGGTAGCTTCCAACTCAAAGTCTATAGCATCTCTCATAGGATTTGATTTAATATGTATTAATTGCATGGCAAAAAAAATCTTTGACTTGGGCTCGCATTAATACCAACGAAATGAATATTTGCAGGGTACACACAATATTTGAACATGCACGCTTTAGATAGATTATGTTTTTGAATGTTCAATCTCAAAGAAAGCTTTATGAAGTGATTATCACTAAAACGTTTTAGACAAAATAGCACAAAAGTTGAGAGAAAAGGCCAAAGAAACTCCAACATGCCATGTCTAATACGCCACACATGCCAAACTTATAAAAAATAACTTTACAGAAATCTCTTATGCTGTCCATTTCAGTTAATAAAATTAAATATAAGCTTTCTACTTGTCCGTTCATAGTTTTGAAGGCATTTTCATTTAGTGCATTTCATTAAGTCACTGTTAATAGGGGTTGGTAACTTAATTGCCAAGCACTAAAGCTCACTCACAATGATGATAGATACTAGCTACAAATCTGATTGATGGCCGTCCTACCAGGATACTACTGCAATACACATATACAGTGGTAGGAAGAAACCAAAATGACAAGTTTACATCATAAATATTTGCTTTAGCAGAGAAAACCAAATATAATTTGTCAGCATCAATAGCACACAAAACCACACACCACAGTTAACCCAATATGATCATAATATTGGTCAATAATTTCTATTTGTTAGCATCAATGATGGAGATGGCTAAGAATGATTTGTTTTCTCAAAAAAATTCAAGCTAATGAAATTGGAAGATGTAAAATCGTATTCTATAGCCTATTCTAGTGGAAAATGTGGAAGGTATGATTCTTCATGCTCGACAACATAATCCAAAAAGGATTTTGTAGCATGTCCAACTATGTAATTGGAACGAAGCATAGCTCTAAGATTTTAATGAATAAAAAAAAGAGACAACTTGGACCACAAGAAATATCCGCAAGCTTACACAAGAAATCTACGCATGAGAGATAAATGTGGAGACCTAGTATTTGGAAACGCCTTCGCTGGAATGGCCTTTAGGGAATGTTTGAATTCTTCGAAGTGAGTGAATGATGCGCCTTTAACTCATAGTTGACAAAGAAGCAAATCTTGTGATTGCAATGGCGTGGCAACAACAGACACCCATTCCCATGTAGAAAGCATAGAGAGGGCCCACAAACTTCTTGATAGAATCCCTAAAAGAAACGGTCTCATGTATAGCATGGATTTGATGAAGGTCTTTAGAAACTTTCGAGTAAATGCAATTGGCAGGTGTAAAACCAAATCATCCACAATCATTTATTTAATTGATTTTTTCATTGTGCTTGACAACAACTAATGGATATATCAACAAATGGAGATGGGAGAGATACACCATAATGATTTGCAGATCACTGTTTTAAAGGATCCATTTGAGAGGAAACTGCACCATATTTAGAATTGACAAAAATGTGTAGCTCAGTACGTTATAGATTATGGTAAGAGAAGTTATCAAAGTGTTGCAGGCAAGCAATAACAATAAACATAGTTATGCAATTACCAGTTTCAATCTTCCCCGAATCTCTATTTTAAAAATAATCTATCTTATTGTTAGGTATTGAATAGCTGATCACTAGAATGGCTAAATAACCTAATTTGTAGGAAAGGACAAATCAAAGAAGACACATTTCTGATGGAATAATGGAAATTTTTTATAGAAGAAAAAGTAATTTGTTCAGATTTATCATTTTCATCCCATACTGTAGAAGAGCCAAAAAGCTAAAGAGAGAAAAATAAAGAAAAAACACAAGTTGTGCTGCTACAGTGTCCACCTGCTTGAAAATAATATGAGTATTTTTATTGAGCGGATCTTATGATACAAAAAAAGTAGAGGGACAAATGTTATTTCAATGATTTGAATTACACTCTACTCATGATTTTATCTACTCAACACATAAAAGAAATCAAAACAGAAAGCCATTTTCAAACACCAAATTGTAATATGCTCATGATCACAGTTCTACCCAGATTACTAAACTTTTCAAAGCTCTGATACCTTATAGATCTCTATTCATACATATTCCCACTAATCTACTTGTCCCATAAAATAAATCAAAATAGAGACTCAAACAAAATGTACTGCCCTCAAGAAAACCAACCTTTCACATGATAACCCTGGATTCCCCTTTATAAGATATTTCAATCCAAGCAGCCTTGATAAGAAAATTATAACAACATCGAGTGCAAGGTAGAGTCCTATTCTGCTCTATTGTCAGGAACATTTTTTGAATAATTATTTCATGTCAGTAATACGACAGAAGGAGCACCAAAAGTAGTAATTTTGATGTGAAAGACAATTATATTACCATATACTGTTGAAATCAGAGTGGAGTTTCATAAAATCAAAGCAAATACAAACCTGAGCCCTCCTTCTAGCGCCATTTTGTAGATGCTAAAATTTGAAAATTACTTAAACTTTTACACACATTAACATGGTTAATCATTTAAAGCAAAGCAAACCAAAACATCTATATGAAATACTGAATCATGTTAAATATGCAATCCAGGAAGCAAGGAAGCTAAATAAAACACACAATAACATGAATCAAACCCTATCTCATAGTGGATTGGTGCTACTTTGATGTGGAAAGTAGCCTTTTCCCAATCCATGATAAGCTCTTGGATGATGGATGAAATATGGATGAACAAGATGAAAATGCTTGAGATTGTGTATCCAGTTGTGTCCCTCAAATCAATATAAGAGCTCTCCATTTATAGGAAAGAGGGATGGAGGAATGAGAAACATGAAGGATGTGGGACAGAAGACAAACCAATGGAAAGATACCACTTGTCAACATGTCAATAGAGGAAGGTTGAGCACATTTTGGTCATTGTGCATGATAAATGCTATTAGGTTCAAATTTGAAATTTGAAAGTTGGCTTGTTGGAGGGAGAAGAAAGAGTCTTAAATGCCAAGTGGGAGACATGTAAGAGACAATGTAAGAGGAGTTAATGCCATGCTGGAGGATAAGACATGTGGGAGGGAAAATTCAAATTTGAAGAATATTCCATCTTGATGCCCTTTTTGAATGAAATTAGATGAAATAATAAATCAAAAAAAATAATTTATTGTGCAAGTTGTAAAATCTAGAGAATTGGGGGATTAGATTGGCATTAATCATGATTTGATTAATTTTAATGGAGGTTAGTTGATTTTGACATTCAACTTAAATATTTGGGTTTATTTAAATTAAATGAGAAGATAAAGAACATTAGAGATTTAATTAAATAGTTAGATTTATTTTATGAAATAAAGGCACTTTTGGAGATTAATTAAATAAAATTGATTTATTTAATTAAAGAGAGAATAGGACGATTTAATTAAATTAAGATTAGTTTATTCAATTAAAAGAGGAATTCGATGAATATAATCAAATAATTATTTAATTATATACTTAGCAAATAGGATGATTAAAGAAAAATTGGTGCTAGTAGGTCGGAATCGAGCATGCATTATTAATCAAGATAATTTATGTGTCTACAATAACTGCCCCAAAGCGTTAAACACTTGTTACAATTATAGAATGTTAAGATAGAAGAGAAGTTCAATTTTTCTCCATGCCTTTAAACCCTAAAAAACTCTATTAGTCTAATAATGAAAAAACAATCATACATCCATTCAGTGATTAGATAATCTAAAGAAACTAAGTCACATGTAAAATTAACTAACATAAAGTTTCTTACCTTGGTTGAGCGTCGCTGAACACGATAGCATCACAATTTGTGATTTGGGCACCTCTTTGGTGAAAATGGGCATTGCTCTGCGACAAGACCAGTGAGTATGATTGCGCCACTATTTTGATGGGTGTTGCTGCTAACGAATGTGTCATAGTTTGGAATTTGAAAGTGTCAGTCTGGTGAATTTGAGCATCACCATTTTTTGTTTCTTGATATCTTCAAATTAAATATGTGTTGCTATATTTAAATTAGCATCGACTAATTAAATATGCGTTGTTGTTTCAAATGACTAGAGTGTCGATATATGGTAACGCTATTCAAATAACATCATTATTTGTGGTTTGAGTGTCATTGCAACTTGCAAAATAGCATGAACATGGATTTCAAGCTAAAAACGGTTAAACAATCAGTTTTTCCTCCTAGTGCCATAATGTGATGCAAAAATACCAGTATGGGCTGAGTTACACTTGATCCATGAAGAATCAAAGCATAACGGAGCCACCAATACTTGAATCTCAACAAGATCGATCAAACAAAATTGAAACTAAACATTTTATCAAATCCTAACATGCTAAATCATGAAAGCTTTCAAAACATCTACTCTAATCAATTTGAAACTTATCTTGTTGTGGAATTGGTGTCATGTTGATGTGGAATGACGACTCTTTCCCAATCCTGTGATCAGTGAGCCTGCTTTAGTCGATTCTATGGAATAGAACCAATGAAACTATTGCGATTGATGTGTGAAAACTTAAATTATGTAAAAATGAACATGATGCAAGATAAGTTACCATGATTTTATGCTATAAATGATCTAATTATGTAATTGGTAAACTAATCTAAGCTAAAATGATGCTAAAATATGAAAACCCTAATTTATTTACAAACTAATATGGATGCATGGAATCCATTAATGGATGCTCTAAGCTATTATGCAATGAAAATGAACTAAAACAAGCTAAAAAGTGAGTGAAAGATGAGTGAGTTTGCAAGTAAATTCAACAACATAAGTTTGCAATAAAAGATGGATCCCTTTGTCTCCAAATAGTGATCTATTTATAGGAGACCAAATGAGGAATGGATGGTTGAGATCAAAAAGCTTAATCAACGGTTCAGGATGAAGGGGATGAGAGACATGGATCATGGATTCTCATCAACAGATGAGAATGCATGATGAAATTTAATCAAAGGCTCACACTTGTGTCAAACAAGCATACTTTGGCCTGCTCACACAGGTCAAAAGTAACTTGCTTAAGAGGTTAAAGGGTTTAGCTTGTACAAGAAGCCAAGTGAGTTGATTGGAAGAGAGAGAATATTCCTTAGAATATTCCTTTAGGGTGAGGAAAGAAAAGGTATTTTACAAATTAAAACAAATTTTTAATTTTTCAAAAAGGATAAAGAATATTCCATGGGAAGATTCCCTTTGATTAGAGGAAAATTAGTTTAATTGCTAATTAAACAAGATTTAATTTATGCAATTAGGGAATTAGAAGAATTAAGAGATATTTATTAAATTAGATGATTTAATAAATAAGAGAGGAGTGAAAATGATATTTAATTAAATAACTTAGGGTTATTTAATTAAATAAGATGACTTAGAGGATTAAATTAAATATTTTGATTTATTTAATTTAATTAGATGAAGTGTTAGTGCGAAAAGAGATGAATTAACCCAATTTAATTAATTGGGCCACTTATGAAAATGATGTAATTAATTAATTATCTAGGCTAATTAAATCAATTAAGAAAAAAAAGGATGGATAAAGAGGAAACGATGTTAATAAATCTGTTTCAAATGTATGATATCGATTAGGACATTTTTCAATGTCTATAGATGCTAATTATATAAAGTCATTCCCTTGAGCAATTATTTAACGATTTTTGTAGTAAAATGGGTCATCATAATTGGATGCTCTCTTGGTTGGGCACTACAAATTTAATACAATCTAGTAAATTCACCATAAGGTCATTAAGGTTATTGCATGCTCTAGATATTTGGTAGTACTTGATTAATGCCACAAATTGATTGTGAAAGTTATCTAGCTAAGTTAGTGTAATATTTTGTTATGAATTGACTGTAATATTATTCACATGTTGATGACATGCTTGAAGATTAGGAATATTAACATTGGTTGTTTGAAAATGAAAAGTTAAACCATGGATGAAACTCTTGCTCTCTTTGATTGATCATAGTAACTTGAGGTTATCCAGTTCAAAAGACTTGATAAGGTAGCATTGCTAAAGAAAATGCAAAATATTATCATAATTATTCAAGTAGAAAATTAAAATGCAATAGCTATGTGTTATTATTAACTATCCTATTTTAATAGTGATGCTTAAATTTGGTGCAATGGAATTGTAAGTTGAATCATGATTTTATCCATAGTGGTATATTTTGTTTTGATCTATGGTAAGTCTCTTTATTATTTATATGAAAATAAAGTTGCTTTGAGTGTCATGTTGAGGATTGGGAATTATGTGGTCCCTTGTGTCATTTCTCATGTGCCTTCTAGGGGAGTTGACCCCCCTCTTGTGAAGTGGATATTTTGGGTCCTCCATGTGTAAGGGGTTCAAGTGGGCATAGCTCCCACACATAGGGGAATTTCATTATTTGGGATATGAGTATCACTTGGGGTTAATGGCCATTTCCAAGGTATGAATACCCTTGTATCTATGGGGATATGAGTGTCCCATTCTACTTTCTGCATAATTTTTGTTGGGAGGAATAAGGGTGTTGATCTGGTTGTGGTTATGATGTAGCACTGATACAAAGTTGTTGTGGTTTTGGTGTGGAATTATGTTGAGTTTTTTTGGTGGAGATTCGATTATGATATTTGTTCATATATTTTTCCCATTGTTTGGTAGATCCTCTATCCCCCTATATGGAATTCCTTTTTGGAAATCCAATGTGATAGTGATTTGCTTGGGTGTTGGCAACTATTTCAAGTGTAAACCAATTCATGCATTGATAGTGCTAAGTGTTCTTTATGTGTTTCAAGGTGGCTAAGTGTTTGGTTTTTTTTAGTGTGTCATAAGCTTAAAAGTGTATTATTATATGTGTTGTGAGAAACTAGTTAATTTTATTTTTCATGACTCAAGTTTGAGATACGTGGTATCCAACTTGGGATAAGGGTGTGTGGAAATTTGAGATGATCTACTTGTGTATACCCTCACGTTAATTTATGTCTGATTGTGTGTTTGCCATTGCATGTTGAAATTCCCCTAGTGATGAACACTCAATTTAGAGAAGAGTTCTGATAGTATATTAAGGGTTGAGGGAGTCCCCCATTCACTAGAACATTATGACTCTTCCTTTATGCATCCCTATGCTATCTAGTGGCCAAATTTTGGAGGTCATGTTTGTTAAATAGGTGCAAGAAAATTGAGAGGGGGGGGGGTGAATCAGTTGTCACATAGATTTAAACTTAAAACTTTATCACTCATCAAATCTTCAACCACATTATTCTATTATTAAATATAAGCATGAAGCATGAATAATAGAAAGTAAATCAACACAATGAACACTAGATTTTTACGTGGAAAACCCAATAAGGGAAAAACCATGGTGAGGGTTAACTCACACTATATAATATTTTAAAAGAGGCTCATTGCCAAAAGGACTCACTATCCAAGTACAAAGGCTCACTACCTACAAAAGATTATACAAAAAGAGAGTAGGGCTTTACAACCCAAAAATGAACTAGTAAGATGCACCTATCATGTGCTAATACAGTTCCGATGATGCTTAGTATTCAGACTTTACACCCTTCACTCTTTGCTCATCAACTGCCGCCTTTTTGATTACAACTTCTTCACACAACTTACATACATTCATCCATTGCATTCACACTCTCTTATTTAAACTATTTTCCATACATGCATATATATATATATCCGATCACCATTGTAAACATAAATTAGGTCGGCCTAATTAGATGCAAATTATTATAAAAGATATCAACTATCGGCTCCACAAAGTATTTTCAAAATTTAATTTGACTGTTAACATGATACAATATGTCATCCTGGGCCACACAATAGATCACACTTAAGATTTTCATATCATATCAAAATTATCTTGACAAGTCGTCCAGGAATAGTCTTCAATGCAACAAGTAACCATTATGTTGGATGCCACAATGCTATATGATCACCAAAGCACATAATATTCTAAATGTGCATGCCTTTAACATCCATTAGTAGTTTCCCAAAAAATGCAATCAACAATTTTCAACCATAGAGAAATGCAGAGTAGAATATCAGAGGAAAAACCAAAAATACCAGATCAACCACTGGAGAAGATAAGACAGACATATGAACCGGTTTACAGTATTGGACCAAAATACCAAGATGGTGACATTGAGACTACCAGCATGGTGACATCAATGACAAAAAATAGATAACTTTCTCATTTTTCCCACAATCTCCCCCTTTGTCATTGATGGAAACATGTGAACAAAATTCTCCAACTCCAATCTCTTCTCCTAACTCCACTCTCTCCCCCTTTGACATCAATGGAAAAGGGCGCTAAAAACAAGTGTAGACATGGTGACATCAAAATTTCAAAAGATTTCCAAAAAATTCAAAAATTTCCAACAATCCAAAACCTTTAAGCAAACACAAATTAAGTGAAGATGACACTCTTCACCTAGAACACCTTCTTATACCTTTCTTTGAAAACTGGATTCAACTTCTAGTTAAAAATAGAAGACTCCATCTTAGTGCATGTACTTTCCAATAATCCCAATAGAGTGAAAGAGGGTGACCAATCTTCAACAGAACATTGTTTCTCAACATCTTCAGCATCAATAAGAATTCCGAAAAGATGTTCTAACTGGATTTCAACAATTTATTTAAGGATCCAAAAGGTCTTTTTCACATCATCTCTCTGTCTTTGTGTAATGATTAGTTCAACCTATAGTTCACCAACTCTTATCCTTTTCTTCCCTTATTTATCTTCAAATATATTGAAATTCTTTCCAATATTGTTCACCTCTGCTTCAATCGCTTCAATTCTTCTTCTGAAATTATCTACAGCTACAAGACACCGAAGACAATACTTGTAAGCATCTAAAATTTCTTTAACACACTTCTTTGTTTCCACAATTAATCTAGACAATCTCTGCATAGCCTTCTTACATCTCCTTTCAACCAAGATTCCCATCTTACATCCTTCCAGACCTTCAAGCAACATCCTTTCTTCAACAATCTTGGTCAAATTTTCTAGCAAGAAATAAAAAACAATAGATACTTCAATTTCTTTTCGAAGTAGATAATCTACCAGGGCATCATCAATTTTTAGTTTGTCAAAAGGTGAGGCAACACCCCACAGTTCACCAATATTCTTCATTTTTCCTTTAACTATCATAAATTGGATATCATTAGGATCAGAGGATTCAGTGCTAGTCTATGACTCTTTCTCCTTCTCATCAGAAATGTCAATCATGTCTTTAGTTATCTCTTTTCTCCTTTTCGATTCTGGAGGGGAATCGTTGATAACAACCTCCACTTCTCTTTTTCCGGAGGAAGAACCCACTTCAAATTGACTTGATGCAGATATACTAGAGCAAGGGTTTGCTCGCAAGGATGATAAATACACTCTGCACATATTTTCATTATCTTCCAAAGACTCTAGATACCTGTAAATTATTTTTCCAATAGGGATTCCAGATTCCCACATCACATTATCTTTTCCGGGTAGAAAATACAAAAAGTAAAAAACCATGCATACTAGCAAAGATCTGAAATGAAAGGGATAATTCTCAACCAATGACATTTGAACGTTTTCAAGCAAATTCTCAAGTAGTAAGCTACATAAATCAAACTATTTGTTCTCCTTAACCATCATGTGGGAAATATGTACAATAATAGCCGAAGTTGAGCTTTCATGATTTTTGAAATAAATTTTGTATGAGATACCATATGCAACATACCTAATAGCTAAGTCAACAAGTGTATCAATCAACAATTCTCTAAGATCTCTGCCGATTCCAGTTAGCTCCTCCACAACTTTATACTTCATAGTTGTCTTTCTAGGGAGTTCTCCAACGCTG
Organism: Sequoia sempervirens; assembly: GCA_007258455.2. Classification (NCBI taxonomy): domain Eukaryota; kingdom Viridiplantae; phylum Streptophyta; class Pinopsida; order Cupressales; family Cupressaceae; genus Sequoia; species Sequoia sempervirens. Next base: position 48,475,500 of record VDFB02193867.1, on the reverse strand, counting down.
TATAAACTAGTGATTGCTTTGATAGCTTCCTTCAAGATCAAATAGGGTTTTTCCAAAACAATGCTTCCGTCCTTGACATGATTCAACAAGAACAAAATAACCTCTTTATCTGAAATCCAAATAAATTCACTCCATAAATGCATCCCTAGGGTTTGTATATTCTGCAATTCGACTTCGCTCAACCCTAGTTCAATTCCTTTCATTTTCCTATGATCGTATTCTTCTACTTCGACCCTTTTCAGCTTTGGAGAGGTAATACCACAAAAACCACTATCCATTGCTATGCTTCTCTTGAAATTCAACGAACCTTTTTCAATTTTCTTCTTTTCTTTAGTAATAAGAAAGAGAGGGTTCTAGATTACCTGAATCAAACTTTAAATTCCCTTTAGAACGACTTTGAGAACGCCTCAAGATTTCTTCAGAGCACCTTCCAAAGACTTTGGATACACAATTAACCAAAAAACATCATGAAATTTTATTTAACCTCTGTCGAGCTTTCCCTAATTGCATTAAATGTGATAAACACAAAAAGATGCTAAACTACAATTAGCATAGAAAAACCTAATTCAGTCCACAAATCCTTATGCCAACATATTTTTCTCTAGATCCTTTTCCAATACCTTTGAATAATCATTCTTCTTATTCCAACCATGTGCCACACTCTGACATGCCATTCTTCCAGGGGGTTCTTATGATCTTCTGATAATGCTTCCCCTATGACCATGCTGGGTCTAAATTTCAAATAATTCATCTGTACCAAATGAGGGTAAAGACACACCAAAAGTCTTTGATTTTTCTTCTTCCTCTTTCTTCTTCCATACCTTATCCATTTCTTGCTTCATCTCTTCTTTATCAATATTTTTTACCAGATCATTCTTCTCTACTGGAGCAGACTGCTTTCCATTCTTTCTTATGCAAAACTTCGAGATATGTTCAGGTTTATTATAGTTATTGTAGATAACACCTTTCTGATTAAACTATCCTCCATTATTTCTTGATTTACATTGATTTTCCCTATGTCCATTTTTTTTTTACAAACATAGCAGTATCCATTAAAGAGTTGATTCATCCTACCTTCATTAAACCTATTCCTCGTTACCGACTAATCATCCTTACTTGAGATCTACATTATGTAGCCTTGTGTCTAAATTTACCACATTTAAAACATTTTCCAAAAAGGGAACTAGAAAACCGGTTCATCTTTCTCCCGCATTCAGCCGCTCTATGACCATATTTGTTACAAAAAAAGAAAACGCCATCAAAAGAGGGATACCTTTGTGCATTAGGTTGTCTCACAGGTGGTCCCGTTGCAAAATTCCTTCTCTGCTTCCTCTTTCCTTGATTCTTCTTCACATATTTAGAACTTTCACCAGTATCAACTACTAAGCCACCTTTATCTTTACATGGTTTTTGTCCTGCAAGAAATTCTTCAAGTTTATCAGAGCTAGATCTAAAATTGCTCTCACAAAGCTTTTCCTTCACTAGTTCAATCCTCAGATTCACCACTTCCTGTTCAAGTCTAGTGCATTCATCAGCTCTATTCTGTACCAATGTATTCAAAAATTCTTCAATTCTCTTCTTCTCTTCTACCAACACCTTTAGTGTAATTATCTCTTGTTTCAGCTGCTCACTTACTTCTCTATGTCTTTCCTTAAATTTATTCAACTATTCCTTCAATTTCCAAATACATTCATTTGCTTCATCAAGATTCTCTTTCAGATCTCTGTTTTCTCTTTCTACTTTATCAAGATCTTCAAGAGTAGTCTAGAGCTCTCCTTTATCATCCATCTAATCCACCTTCAGGATCCTCCTCAAGCAGTTAAGCTCTTCACCAAGGAACCACAAGCCCTGATACCAATTGTTAAACAGGTGCAAGATAACTAAGAGGGGGGGTGAATTAGTTGTCACAGAAATTTAAACTTAAAACTTTATCACTCATCAAATCTTCAACCGCATTATTCTGTTATTAAATATAACTTGAAGCATGAATAATATAAAGTAAATCAACACAATGAACACCATATTTTTACGTGGAAAACCCAATAAGGGAAAAACCATGGTGAGGGTTAACTCACACAATATAGTATTTTAATAGAGGCTCATTGCCAAAAGAAGGACTCACTGTCCAAGTACAAAGCCTCACTGCCTACAAAAAGGGACTCACTGTCCAACAAGGAGGCTCACTGCCTACATAAGATTATACAAAAATAGAGGGAGGCTTTACAACCAAAAATTGAACTGGTAAGATGCACCTATCATGTGCTGATGCAGTTCCGATGATGCTCAATATTCAGACTTTACACCCTTCAGTCTTTGCTCACCAATTGCTGCCTTTCTAATTACAACTTTTTCACACAACTTACATACATTAATCCATTATATATATATCCAATCACCATCATAAACATCAATTAGGTTATCCTAATTAGATGCAAATTATTATAAAATATATCAGTTGTCGGCTCCAAAAAGTATTTTCAAAATGTAATTTGACCGTTAGCACGATACAATATGTTAGCTTGGGCCACACAATAGATTACGCTTAAGATTTTCATAGATCATATCAAAATTATCTTGACAAGTTGGCCAAGAATATTCTTTAATGCAACAAGTAACCATTCTGTTGGATGTCACAACGCTGCATGAGCACCAGAGCACATAATATTCTGAACGTACATGCCTTTAAAATCCATTAGTAGTTTCCCAAAAACTGTAATAAAAAATTGTCAACCATAGAGAAATGTGGAGTAGAATACTAGAGGAAGAACCAAAAATTCCGGATCAGCCATCGGAGAAGATAAGACATACATACACACCGGTTTAGAGTACTGGACCAAACTACCAACATGGTGACATCAATGAAAAAAATAGATAACTTGCTCATTTTTCCAACAATGTTCCCCCTTGGAACATTGAGTTGGATTTTCTTCTCCTTTGAGGACCACATTTGTTGGTCCATAGTGCAAAACATTTTTCCTTGAGTTGTATCCCATGGGTTGAGGATGGATCTGGTGTGCCAAACTTTCGTTGAGCTTCCACTTGGGCTACAAATGTTACATATATTAGATATTCAAAGATATGGGTACTAGATGCAATGTTCTTGGGGTATCATCATTGGTCTATTCACATACAAGTAATGCTTCAACCACTCATGGTTTGTGAGTAGTGTTGGAAATAGAGGGAGAATAATCCAATTGTTTATTTTTTATTTTCTAGTATTTTCTAAGAGGATATAAAATATAAAACTCAAGGCTTGTGACAACAAAATATTATGACTTTCTTGGGCTATAATATTTACAGTGTTTATGACAAAGATATGTGTTAGTAAATGATGTTCTCTTGGGTAAGATTCAATGTAAAAATAACTTCTTTTATAGGATACTTGAGATATATATGATTTATGGCTGCTTGGATAGCATGTCCCGAGTTGTGTGGGACTATGCTTGGTTGTTATATTGATATTTGTGGTTTGAGACCACCATATTATTATAAGTAGTTTGATACCACTCTATCTTTCTAGCTATGTGGTTTGAGAACCACCTTTCCCCTCTACCCCTCGAGTGGCTTGAAGAAGTCACATAGTGCATGTAATGTGCCAATCTTTGTGAAACGCATATTATTTTTAAGATTCGTTTGTTTTCACTAGTAGTATTGTAGTTTTGGATATTTAATTTATGTGGCCCTTTTGCCTCAAGGACTTAATTATATTTAAATAGTTTTTATTCAAATTGAGATATTTTCTTTGAACATGATTTACTCTTTTACTTTACTTTCTCGAGATTTTATTGTAAACTTTGGAAATCTTATATTTATCTTGTTATATTTGAGGCTTCTTTGAACTACTGGCATATGTGTTGTGATGTGAACTCTATAAACTGCTATATCCAAGAGGGATCCATGGTAGGTCCTATAGGGATGCAGATCCACGGGGGAATTTTTCTTTTGAGGATGGGGATGTAAATGTGACCGGTATGGGACGGTCATAATCTACTCTCCCCTAGTGTGTGATTATTTGTGTACCTTTTTGGAGGTTAACCCACTTATACAAACAAGGGGAAGGTACTAGGAAATGTATGGAAGGGTCCTAGAGAGAACCCTGAGACCATATTTCCTAATATTATCATGATGGTAGTTGCTTCAGATTAGTGATATGGTTTTTGGCACCATTCCAGACTCATAAATCCCATTCCTTGAACTGCATGATATGTCTATGTTATGTTTATAGTGTGAGTGTTGTAAAGCAATTTTTTTTGTGATTCTTATATATTAACTATAGGAATTGTCATAATAAAAGGAAATAAATGAATACTTAAAATGTAAATTCATTATATTGTTACAAAATGATTGACCTATTTTTCAAGGAAATGATGATTGAAGTGAACATATATATATATATATGTATAGTGTAGTACTTAATATCCATATAAGTGGTAGATGATGTAATGTGAAACAAACATCCATAATATTATTCAATCAATTTTAAGTAGATAGATAAATTGTAAAGCTGTCTAATATTTTAGAATACTTTGGAGGATGGAATTTTCTATTTTCATACTTCAAATATTTTGCATAAGATATTATTTTCAAGTTCTTATGTTTACCTTCACTTTTGGGGACTTGTAAGAGGAATCCTAGGGGGGAGAGTGTAAGACCCCGTTCCTTGTGGCCTTGTTGATCTTGTTAGTCATTGATGGTTATACCCTATATTTTATGTCCTTTTATATTGGATAATATGCATTAGTGATGATTGCTCCTATACTTCAAAGATGATCATATTTTGATTGTTAACTAACTAATCTTATCTAACTAATGGTTGTTGTGATTTTGTGTGAGCTAGATGAGTTCTATTCCTTGTCTACATAGGTATGCAATTATTGAGATGTTCATTTATTTGTTATATTATTTTGTGCATTACATGAATCTCATTGTGTTAGGTGATTATATATAATGAATGTGGGTGTGAATATGGGGGTAATGATTGATATTCAATAATTACTTATAGTGGTATTCGTTATAGGTAAATAGTGATGAAGTAAAAATAACCTCATCAACATAATGGCCTCAATATGCAAATCTAAACCTTTCAACCCAAATTACCCTTCCAATTGATTACCTTTAGGAAAGATAATTGCTCTCTTTTTATAAATAAGTGTACAAACTTTACTTCTTGAAGTTAGGTGAATTAAGATTATTTATGTTGATTTAATGGTTTAGTCTTTGAGCATTTCACAGGTCAACTCCACTCCCAATCACCATTCCAGTCAGAAGGGAAATGAATGTGGATCTTGACACTTTTGAAAACTAGCGAGCGAACATTGAAATTTTAGGAGCCATGTTTTGGGCTGAGTCTTCAAAGTCTTTTATTTTTTAGTTTCAAAAACTTTATGGATCGTATGAGCCTCTTTAATACTATATGTCATGGGCTATAAAGTCCATCTATTATTGGCAATATGTTAAGAGACTTTGTTAACTAGAAAGTAGGATTTTGTTAGTTCTCTTCATATAAATATGTAACTGTTGCAAATAATAAATAGAGGAGAAGATTATCATTATGCTGCCAAACTATCTTTTGAGTAAAAACTACCATATGAATGAAAATGAGTTTTCTCGCCATTCTTTGAATTATTGAGCAATGTGAATGAAGTTTTTGGAATGAAGTAACTTATAGATTTTTCCAGTGCATGTGATCTAAAGTAGCAGTAGACATGCTCGAGAGCTGGCCACTTGAGGGTTATAGATAGATAAGCATTCTATTTCATATTTTGCATTTTATTTTAGTAGATAACAATTAAATTTGCATTTCACTTTCATGAGTATATATTATGCTGTTAGTGTCAAGCTTACAGGTTGTAGTTCTAAGTCTGTAGTTTCTGAGCTTAATATTTGAATGTCTAAAGCACCTTTCTTCAGTTGATTATGATTAATGGTTTTATGATTAGCAGTTGGCTTGTTATCTTTTTCATTAGATAAATGTTTCCTAATTTCTTTACATGCTTTACTTCTTCAAAAATTTATGCATTCTTTAGATTAATCATTTCCATGCTTTCTAGTTTAGTGGTAATGCTTTTTAGATTCTTAGTTTTCTATTTTTTGGGTTGAGTCATTTTCTCGCTTTCTAGATAGACGATTTATAGCTTTCAAGATTAGAGGCCCCTTAGTCTAGAACTTTTATTCAGATGGCTAGTGTTAGGAAGCCTGAGAGAGAAGTTAAGATGTATTCTATTGCATACAGTCGTTGGACACTGCCTGGTCGATATATTGATGTGATTATTCACTAAAGTGTTAGGACCTAATGACAGTCTGTCACTTTTTGGTGCTGTTGACGGGGAACCCTTTTTCTAGTGTTAGTAGGAGATATGTTGAATACCTCTCTTAGGGATATTAATAGTTCTTTGGATTCTTTTTTTCATGGTCAGGAAATGAATCCCCCATGGAAGTTTCATACCAACAACAAGTAGGGAGGAAGGAAACTTAGACCAAGAACTTACTGAGGAATTGACCGAATAGGGTCAACCTGAGACCTTCCCATATACCCTGGAAAGAGAACGAATAGTGGTTGAGGAGCATATTCTTTCACAAAATTTTGGAAGAGGATCACATCCCCTTCAACACCATGGGTGACTATAGAAATGTTGCCAATAACAACAACAATGATAACCCTCCACCACATACATTTACTTATCCTATTGCTATTGATGTAGATGACGATACGAAAATGAAAATTATCTCACCGACCTTGCAAACCTTTTGAGGTTTGTATAATGAGGACCCTGATCAGTTCCTATTTGAATTCAAAGTCTTGTGTCAAACATATGGCTACAAGAATGATAATAAGAAACTAAAGCTTTTCCATTCAACTTTGAAAGACTTAGCTATGCGCTGGTTTATGGGGTTAGCTTCTCAGTCGATAACCTCCTTGGATGAAATGGAGTTTGTATTTTTGGAGAAATACCAAAGTTACTGTAGGGTGAGTGATAGAAAAGAAGAATTTTTCAAAATAAGGCAATATGAGGATGAAAGTTTATAGGATTACCTAGATAGGTTTATCTTCTTGTCCAAATGCTGTGGTGGAGAAGTTATAAGTCTTGATATTTTAAAGAACTTATTCCTCAAAGGTCTCGATGACGAAGCTCAGAGGGGTTTAGACTTAATGGGAAAAGGAGATGTGTCCCAACTGAGACTGGAAGAAATCACAAAATTATGTCAAAACTTCTCCCACACTCATGGAGGTATCAGAAAGTTCACCCCCTTACGTGGTTCTAATGAAAGATAAACTTCGTGAGGAATTGGCCAACTTCAAGACCGACATCCTTGTCCAACTAAACACCACCTTAGATGGCATACAGACTAAAATTGGAAATCCTAAGACCTTGTCTATTTATTTCCCTAGGTGTCAAAACAAACATTTGCTAAGAGAATGTCCCTTGGAAAAAGTTGACAAGATTGACGTTTTTCAAGTGTGTGACAAGAATCACCCCACCAATCAATGCGAGCTATTGAATGCCATAAAAAATTCCAAGAAAAGAACAACTCCAGTCGAAGAAGAGGTGAATGTTGTCAACCAAAGAACTGGAGGTAATTTTTCTTATGGCCAGAATTCCAATCCTAACTGGTGGCCCCAACCAAATTGGAACAATAATCAATGGGCAACGCCCTAGCCTTAGGCACCACCTCTAGTACCCTCTAACTAGGGAACCTATCCTTGGGGACCACTAGAATGGACAAACCAATCTTGCGGTAACCCTCAGTGGCCCAACTAGTCTCAACAACAGTGGTACCCTAAAAATTCCATTCCTTAATGGAATCAACCCCAACATCAATTTTATTATGGTCCCAAGAGGATGCCTACTCAACAGACTCTCTTACTACCTCCCCAGAACACTCAATAGACTGAACAAGTTAATCAACCACCACTTCCATCCCATCTAGTCCCTAACCCAAAGAACAATCATCCAAATACTCCAGTGTATTCAGCTGAACAAGAAAATGTCACTAGACTTCACACCATATACTATGGAAACTTACAGTTGAGGTATGGTAAAACACTTTCATAGTTGACTATTGAAGAAATCATAGATGAACCTATCAAGAATTTTGCTGAGAAAACTACAATAACACCCGTGTCCATAGAACAAATCCCAGACACTACGCAACATGAACCCGACCCACCATCTTCAACAAGAGCTACCGACCTACCTCAGGAGGAGGAGGAGGGTCACTCTCCAACTGAATTTCTAAAAAATCCCATGCCTAAAGAAAAAACCAAAGCCCCTTTTCTAGAGTGACTTAAACCAATTTATATGAAAGATGCTCCGAAAACAACTTCACCTACATAAACTATAGTGATATAGGAAATTAAACGACTACAAATTAAAGTTCCCTTGTTACAGGCGATTAAAGAGATCCATGAGTTAAACCAGTTGATTAAACAGTTGTGCAACAAAACCACAGGGAGGAAGCCAAAACGAATCAACACTTTTCATATCAATGGGTATCTAGCTGATTTGTTAGCTAGAACAATCATTGCTTTGAAATATGATGACCCAGGAAGTCCTCTCATAATAGTAATAGTTAATGAGGTAGCAATACCCAACACTTTAGTGGACCATGGAGCATCTATTAATGTAATGACTATTGATGTGATGGAAAAATTGGGACTTACTGATCTACGCCCCACAACTATCGTTGTACAAATGGAAAATAAATCCATAGCTATTCCCAAAGGCATCTTTGAAAACATTCTTGTTAAGGTGGATGGATGGGAATATCTAGTGTATTTCTAGATAATTGAATCCCCTACGCCCAAAGACAATTATCCAATAATTCTAGGATGACCACGGCTGGCTACGGTTGTAGCCAAGATTGACTGCATGGAGGGATGAATGACCATCTCCCATGGATCTAATAGAAAATAGTTGTTTTTGTATCCTCCTGCCAAGCCTGATGAACATAGCAAATCATGGGTTGATGAACCAAAAAGTCCTATTAGACAAGAAAATTTTGCTTTATTGGCCATGGTAGTCATCAAAAATCACAGTGAAGAATTAGATGATGAGTTAGAGAATGACATGGAAAGTATTGAAATAGACTCCAATAGTGAGGAGATGTTAGAAGTAGAAGAAATACTAGGACGCCCAATCAACATAGATCAAGCAGAATTTGATGATGCTAGTTTTATTGGATTACCTTGCCCTTTGATGAACTTAGTTCCAAAAACTTGCCATTTCTTTGTAGATGTTTCCTGGCTTCATAAAATTGTACCGCACAACTATCCACTTAAGACATTGAAAAGGACCATCCACACTGTCACATCCAATTATCCTGGAGTCAAAACCATTATGTTGCTACCAGGATAAATTTTGAACATCAATAGTTGGTTGACTAAGATGGAAGAACAAAGACTGTTTGATACCTTGGTGAGTAGATCTGAAGCGTTCTCCTAGGACTATAAAGATATGAGAGGAATACACCATAGTGTGTGTATGCACCATATCTACATTAAGGATGCTTGAACTATTCGCCAACCACAATGAAGACTCAATCCTTCCCTCAAAGACATTGTTAAAACTGAGATTGAGAAATTCTTGCAGGTAGGATTAATCTATCTAATTTTTGATAGCAAGTGGGTGTCACCCAGGGTTGTAGTTCCAAAGAAGAATGGGAGGTGGAGAGTGTGTGTAGATTATAGGGAGCTTAACAAAGTGACATGTAGAGATTATTTTCCCCTGCCATTCGTGGACCAAGTGCTGGATAAGTTGGCTAGGAGAAAATATTTTTCATTCTTGGATGGATTTAGTGGATACAACCAGATATAGGTAGTAGCACAAGACCAGGATAAGACAGCCTTTACCTTCCCTTGGGGGACATTTTCATATAGGGTTCTTCCCTTTGGGATATGTAATGCTCTTGCCACATTTCAGAAGGCCATCCTGGCTATATTTGGTGAGTTGGTAAATGAGTGCATGGAAGTCTATATGGACGAATTCACTATATACAGTTCAACTTTCGATGAAGCCCTCACGAATCTAGACAAGGCGTTAAAATGATGTGAGGATCATCAGTTGTCCCTCAGTCATGAGAAATTTTTAATCATGGTGGAACAAGGAATAATGCTAGGACATCATATCTCAGCCAAAGGGATTAAGGTTGATCCCAAGAAAATCGAAGTCATACAACAACTTGAGATCCCAAAAACTTAGACTGGTGTCAGGAGTTTCTTAGGGCATGCTGGATACTATCGAAGATTCATAGAAAAATTTAGCAAAATCGTAGCCCTGATGTTTTCTCTCCTTAAGAAAAATGTTGACTTCATTTGGACGCCTGAGTGTCAGTCCTCGTTTGAAATTATCAAGGAGAAACTCATCTCTACCTTTGTCCTTGGAGGACCTAATTGGAGCCTACCATTTCACATTTATGCTAACACGTCTGATGACACCATTGGAGCGGTTCTAGGGAAAGAAGATGAGAATGGAGGGAAACATGCTATATATTTTATTAGCAAAAATTTGATGCCAATAGAAAAGAATTAAACCAAAATAGAGAAATAATTCTTGGTTGTAGTGCATGCCATTAATAAATTTAGACATTATGTCACAGGATAAAAATTTATAGTGCACATAGACCATGCAACCATCAAGTATCTCATGAATAAACTGCTGGTAAATGCAAGGATAATTAGGTGGTTACTCCTCTAGGAGTTCAATGTGACAATTGTTGACAAACCAGGGAAGTCCAATGTAGTTGCAAACTTCTTATCCTGGATTAAACATGAGGGAAACTGTGCTCCTAGATAGGACGAGTTCCCAGATGAGAATTTTTTCACTATCTCCACTAAAACTCCTTGGTTTTCTGATATTGTGAATTACTTAGCCACCATAGAAGTACCACCTCACTTTTTGTCAAAACAAAAGAAATGCCTCATAAGAGAAAGTGCCCCTTTTAAATGGATTAATGGAATCTTGTTTCGATGTGGACCCGATATGGTTTTGCAATGGTGTGTTAGGGTAGACAAGACCTATAGTATCCTTAGGGCCTATCATGATGACCCTTCTAAAGGGAATTATTCTATTAAAAGGAAAACTCACAAGATTTTGGGAGCAGGATACTATTGGCCTTCAATGCATAAGGACATCAAAAAGTACGTTCGTAGGTGTGATGAATGCCAAAGGGTAGGAAGACCAACCGCATCCAATGAAATGCCCCTGCAACCTCAGGTAGTCCTTGAACCATTTGAAAAATTGGGATTAGATTTTATCGGCCCTATAGACCCTCCTTCGCAATGAAAAGAGTATATTTTGGTTTGTACCGACTACATGACTAAGTGGGTGGAAGTGCAAGCACTACACATTGCTAGGGAAGAGCAGGTAGTTGAATTTCTTTATAATAGAATCTTCCTCAGATTCAGGGCTCCAAGAACAATTGTCATAGACCAGAGCCCCCAATTTATGTCTAAAGTCCTATTGGCATTCATAGATCACTTCCAAGTAAGTCAAAAGAATTCCTCACCCTACCACCTACAGGAAAATAGACAAGTTGAGGTTAGTAATAGGGAATTGGAAAATATTTTGACAAAAATGATTTCTTCGGGAAGGAAAGATTGGGCTAGGAAACTATCGGAAGCTGTTTGGGCCTACAACATGACTTGGAAGTCAACCACTAGATATAGCCTCTATGAGTTAGTCTTTGGGAAGAAGCCCCTCTTTCCCATTGAATTCAAGCTCCAAACCCTTAAGATGACCATGGATCTTAAATGAGCCCAAATCGAGAGAGTCTTATAGCTTAGTGAACTAGATGAACTTCATCTAGATGTCGTCCATCAAACTGAATTGGTCCAAAAACAACGTAAGGTCTGGCATGACAAACATATCAAAGAGAAAGAATTCTATACAGGGATTGGGCATTATTGTTTGATTCCAAATACAAGGATCATCAAGGGAAACTCAGGATACTTTGGCTTGGACCATACAATATTTATGAAGCGTTTGCTAATGGTTCGGCCTAGTTAAAACCAATTGATGGTGACACCCAAACTCTTCTAGTTAATGGGAACCAATTATGCATCTACCATAAACTCGTTAACAAGGAGTTTACAAAAATGTTAGAAATGCAGAGAGAAATCCATTGCATTGACTCTACTGTGGTAGGGTCAATATAGTTTGACAAAATAAATAACCCCATATTAATAAAAAAAATAAAAATATCATCATTTCATTTTTGAAAAATTTCTTCAATTTCTTCATCAACTCCACCACTTGGACTTGGCTAAAGTTTTTTCTATATTTTGCAAGAATTCATCTTTTGGAAAACCCAATTTTGGCACACCCTTCTATGATGCTCTAGAATTTGAATAACATAGTTGTTGCGATGCTCTAGAATTGTTGCTCCAATGCTCCAAAATTTGCACATCAAATTGGTTCCACTTCTCGTCCTGATCCTGTATTCTGATGCATCACTCAATGGTGCTTGGGAAGTCAAGGCCAAAGTGTCACAATTTTCTTCCTTTTAGCTACATCTTTTCAGTGATGCTCTAGAATTTTGCTGTTCCTCTTCCAACTACATCTTTTCAGTGATGCTCCAAAATTCTACTATTCCTCTTCTGGCTGCATCTTTTCAGCGATGCTCCATAATTTTACTGTTCCTCTTCCGGCTGCATCTTTTCAGCGATGCTCTAGAATTTTGTTGTGCCTCTTTCGGATGTATCTTTTCATTGATGCTCCAAAATTTTGCTCGGATGCTCCAGAAATTTTGGTTTATGCTTTGGCTACATCTTTCGACGATGCTCCATAAATTTTTGTTGTTGCTCTGGCTGCGTCTTTCGATGATGCTCCAAAAATTTTGGTTGCTGCTCTAGCTACATCTGTTCAACGATGCTCCAAAATCCTCAATCTGGTTACTATGTTCCAATGACATCTCTCTATGATAATTCTAGAACTCTCTTCTTCTCTACTTTGGTTGCATTACTTGATAATGCTTTGGATTTTTGTATAAACTTTGTCTTTCTAGTTTTTTTATTTATTTTTTCTAAGTTCCGTGCATGCTCATTCTTTAATGCCGCTTTGAGATATGCTCCCTTATGATTATTCTACCACATCACATCAAATATTTCCATAATAAATAAGATTATTATGACACCTTTTTGTCATAATAATTTATGCCATCACTTCAACCATCCCATCCATTCCATTATTATCCGCCACCACCCTCGCCAACCATATGACTATCTAATTACGTTATCACAGGTAAGTGACGTTTGATATAATGACAAGACCTAAGGTATGTGCAAATTTTTTTATTTAAAGGGTTAGTACTTATTTTGAATAAAGGATAATTAATTGGCATGCTCCATTCCTCATAATTTTGAAACTTGTGCCCCTTTACATGATTGCTATGAGTATGACAGTAATTGTAATTCCCCATGAAAGGTCATCATAATTATGTAGTAAGGTGACAAGAAAGCTGGTAATTAGTTCCTTCCCCATTGAATATATTGACGCAGAACTCTTTTTCCATCTGTAATTTAGTGAGGAGATAATTCTAGAGTTTTGTAGAATCTCACAAGGAGATAAATAAAATGGGAGGTGCTAAGAAGAAGTCTGAGCCAACTTCTATAGTGCCATTGCTAGCATTGAGCAATATAGCAGCTTTGTTTCAGAGAGTTGGATGGCTAAACTTCATGAAATAATTTGAAGGGTACATAGAGCAGCTGGTGAAAGAATTCATCAAGAATTTTGTAGATAGGAATACTGTGGTGTGCAAAAAACCATTCCAGGTAAGTATGAAAATCATTGCTCATCTTTTTGGTCTTGAGAATAAAGGAATTCATTTGAATGAAAATACCCACGTCCCCTATCAAAAAATAATAGAATTGTTCCATAGGGAAGGGGAACCCCATCCTCTAATGACCATAAACACTAGGGGGAAAATAAGGGAATTCATATAATGTCTATTCCAGAACCTTGGAGGTCTGCTGTAGCCTAGATTGTTAAATATTTCACTTGTGAGGGACAAATGAATACAGTAGTGGGACCCCCTTTCCACCTGCTGACTCATTTAGGCCATGACGTTGAGGACACTACTCTTAGGATAAATTTACCAGCTTCTCTTTGCCACTTAGTCACTTCTATGATGGAAAAGTATAAAGTTGGGATGGGGCCCCTTAAACATCATGGTCTAATACAATTAATATGTAAATACCATTTTTGTAACAAGCCAGAGAAGAAGTGGCAAAGGTTTCTACGAAAATTCAAAAATGAAGAGCTAGGAAGGTCATTTGAGGAGGGAGAATCTTCAAAACAAAAAGGGCAGTTTGTAGAAGAACCTTCCTCAGAGGAATTAGATGCCCCTGAATCCCAACATACCTCCATGAATCCCAGTGGTGATGCGCCAAAAACCCTGCCAAATGAATTACAAACCCAAGACACAAAGAGGAGGTGGGAATTGTGCATTCTAGAGGAGAAGAGGATCCTCCCCGAAAGGAGAAGAAACGAAGTAAAGCAATTTTTTAGACAACTCCTCCCTTGTGGAGGAGTAAAAGGTTATCTTTAGGTCCAATGAAATTGAACCCCAAGACGTAGGAAGCACTTCAAAAATAAAGAAGACTGGGACTCCAATAAAGGTGGTAGAAATTGATAGTCTTGATAGGTCCAATGAAATTGAACCCTAGGATGTAGTAAGCACTTCAAAAAGAAAGAAGACCGGGACTCCAATAAAGGTGGTACAAATTGATAGTCCTGATAATGAGGAAATGGATGAAGCAAAAAAGCAAGGGGATGAACTTCCTAGGGAAAAGGACAAAGAAACCCTATCACTTGAAGAACAGGAAGGGGAGAAAACACAATCACCACACTCAGAGTAGAATGAAGATGAACCTATGGGAGGATTCTCTCCTTTCCTTGAAAGATTGGGAAGTATACCTAAATTTTTGGAAAAAGTGCCTCATGCCATTGATACATTTTGACTCAAAATCCAACAAAAGTTCGTCAGAATTTTGACGAAATTTCGTCAGAATTATTTCGTCAATTTTCTGACGAACTTTGAAACGTCAAAATTATGACCCAGCCGACGATGCTGGGTTAGAATTACGACGTTTCGAAGTTCGTCAGAAAATCGACGAAATAATTTTGACGAAAGTTCGTCAAAATTCTGACAAACTTTTGTCAGATTTTGAGTCAAAATATATCAGTGTGCAAATCCTCATGCATCCTTCTCTATGGATAATGATGAAGAAGAAGACATACCTCATACTGATGGAGAAATTCCTTGCTCCTCCTTACCTATAGAAAACTGAAGAAGGAAGTATGTCTCATACTAAGAATACATAAGAAATAGAGGGAGTGCTTCCTGAGAATACTGAGGAAGAAAATGCACCCCATGTTTATGAAAAAGTGGAAGAAGTGCCTCACTCATCCCTTCCTAAGGGTAGTAAGGAGGACAATGTGCCTCATTCCGATGAGGAAATTTTTCATGCATCTTTCTCTGTGGACACAAGGGATATAGAATCTATTTAGAAAAATGAGGAATTGGAAAAGTTAGAGGTAGAAATTGTGGGGTTGAGGGCCAAGTTGTAGGATGACGAAATATAGATTAACTAGCAGAAAGAAGAGATTGAAGTGAAAACTACCATTGTATATAAAAGGGATCAGGAAATTGAAAAATTGACAGCACAAATGGAGAAAAAAGACAAGCTTATTGAATAGTTTCAATACCAACTTCAGCAGTGGAATCATCAGGATTAGCAACATCAAGTTGCTCTGAGAGAAAAAGATAAGTGTATTCAAGATTTGAAAAATAATTTTATGCAACTATTCAATGCTTTTGAAGAAGAAAAGAATAGATAGGAGATTGAATTAAATGCCTCTATGAGTAAAATTGTGGAGTTAGAACAAAATCTGTAGGAGAGTGACACTCAACTTGTCATGGAATCAAAGGGGACACAAAATGAACCTACTATTATAGATTGGTTCTAGGTACACATTCCCCCAATATTAATGAAATGGATGGAGCATTTTTATCTCTTGAAGGATGTGGAATTTGAGAATAATAGGTTAAAAAGGGAATTGGTAATGTTCAAAGAATATTTTCATCAGGCATATAAGGGAAAATGGGATGTCTGTGAAATTGGTGAATTACTATTAGCCTGTAGAAGACCATCTAGGCTGTACTCCATGTTTCTTAATGAGAAAATTTTAAGATGGAAATTTCAAAGAATTCACCAGAACCAGCCACATGATCCTAATGATAGATAATTTGTAAAAATATGTGTTGAGTCACTCCTTGAACAGTATAATTTGTTGTGTGAGTTCTTTGTTCATAATTTGCTCCTAGAGAAATATACAGATTTCTTTATCAACTTCTTTGTGGGAGAAGTAGAGTTGAGGTCATTCTTGTCTACAATGAAAAATCAACTTCACTAGCAAGACATATCAAGAGAATATGCACAGGTGGAAAAGACTATAAGGTTGCAAATGAGGTACCCTCATAGAAAGCCTTTC
Source organism: Sequoia sempervirens (assembly GCA_007258455.2). Lineage (NCBI taxonomy): Eukaryota > Viridiplantae > Streptophyta > Pinopsida > Cupressales > Cupressaceae > Sequoia > Sequoia sempervirens. The sequence goes on along the minus strand of VDFB02193867.1, from coordinate 48,459,010 downwards.
TCTTTCAAGAAATGATTCCTGGGTGTCAAACTTAAAAAGGAAGTACATGTCAAATATAATAACAATCTCTGATTGTGTCATGATCACTTTCAAGAACAAGGGCCACACTTAATAGGACTAGCATGGCATGCATGTGAAGAGAGGTATACCTCTCTTCCTATGCATCTCAAGAAAAGGGAAATAATTTCACCCCTTAATATTAGATGGTCCTACTAAAGAGTAGTAGCATTAGCCAAAATTCTTGAAGAATTAAAGATTAACTGAATTGGTATGAGGTACAAACCCCCCTTTCTTCTTTCACCACCTCCTTCAGTATATACCAACCTGGACCAAAGTGAGGAATTTTTTTCCAGGTGGAGACAAAAGGTCACTTTTCATTAGGGATTCTTGAGGAACCTAGAGATATTGGACATAGAAGCAGATGATGTGTATGATCTTAGTGCCAAGTATGAGCAGATGAATAGGAGGAATGAAGGACAAGGGGCATATCAGAGAGTAGGAGGACCTGCTCGAACTTAGGAAGGGGAGGAAATGATGAGGTAAAAATAACCTCATCAACATAATGGCCTCAATATGAAAATCTAAACCTTTCAGCCCAAATTACCCTGCCAATTGATTACCTTTAGGAAAGATAATTGCTCTCTTTTTATGAATAAGTGTACAAAATTTACTTCTTGAAGTTAGACGAATTAAGCTTATTTATGATGATTTAATGGTTTAGCCTTTGAGAATTTTGCAGGTCAACTCCTCTCCCAATCACCATTCCAGTCAGAAGGGAAATGAACATAGATCTTGACACTTTTGAAAACCAGCGAGCGGGCACTGAGATTTCAAGAGCCATGTTTTGGGCCGAGTCTTCATAGTTTGTTATTTTTTAGTTTCAAAAAATTTATGGCTCATACAAGCCTCTTTAATACTGTATGTCATGGGATATAAATTCCATATGTTATTGGTAATCTATTAAGAGACTTTGTTAACTAGAAAGTAGGATTTTGTTAGTTCTCTTCATATAAATATGTAACTGTTGCAAATAATGAATAGAGGAGAAGATTATCGTTATGCTACCAAACTGTCTTTTGAGTAAAAACTACCATATGAATAAAATGAGTTTTCCTGCCATTCTTTGAATTATTGAGCAATGTGAATGAAGTCTTTGGAATGAAGTAACTTAGAGATTTTTCTAGTGCATGTGATCTAAAGTAGCAGTAGACATGCTCGAGAGCTGGCCACTCGAGGGTTATAGATAGATAAGTATTATGTTTCCTATTGTACATTTTATTTTAGTAGATAAAAATTAAATTTGCATTTCAATTTCATGACTATATGTTATGCTATTAGTTTCAAGCCTGTAGGTTGTAACTAAGTCTGTAGTTTCTGAGCTTAAAATTTGAATGTCCGGAGCACCTTTCTTCAATTGATTATGATTAATAGTTTTATGATTAGCAGTTGGATTGGTATCTTTTGCATTAGATAAATGTTTCCTAATTTATTTACATGCTTTACTTCTTCAACAATTTATGCATTATTTAGATTAATTGTTTCCATTCTTTCTAGTTTAGTGGTAATACTTTTCAGATTCTTAGTTTTTTTTTTTCTGGGTTGAGTCATTTTCCTGCTTTCTAGATAGATTGATGATTTATTGCTTTCAAGATTAGAGGCCCCTTAGTATAATTTTTTTATTCAAATGATTAGTGTTAGGAAGCCTGAGAGAGATAAGTTAAGATGTATTCTATTGCATAAAACCATTAGACACTACCCAGTCGATATATTGACGTGATTATTCACTAAAGTGTTAGGACCTAACGACAACCTGTCAAATAGATTATTGATAGAAGTGGTGATATTTTGATAATAAATGGTATGATAAATTATTTCTTGACTCTAAATAGTATTATGCAAGTCGAGAGAGTTAAATTATATGTTACTTGTTAGATTAATGGATTTAATTTTCTAGTGGATTATTATTCTTTGAATTATGTTATCTTTCATATTCTATTATTTTAATTATAATTATTAATCATGAGTAATACTAACACCTTTTTATGGTTGAGTAAATAGGTTAAGTTGGCCAATGTTGATCAAGGGGTCACATAGCTACTTTCCTTATGTTATTCTTGTGAAATTTTAGACTTTCCAAAGATATATGTTTTAACCTTGTTTTGTAAGGGTTGTGCATATGTGAGAGGTTGTTTTATTAGAACCTTGAGTACACTTTTAAATGTGATCACTTATTGTATGTTTTATGAAGTCTTTATTTGATTTTAATTGTATAAAAGGTTTCCTAGGTGGTAGGCCTATGGGTTATGGGTCTTTTTATTCCATAAAACCCCTTAAATAAAGTCTAAAGCCCACTTCAATTACCCACTTCTGAAAAATGGAAAAAATGGAGTTGGTTGGGTGGTTGGGAAGCTATGAAAATGTGGTTTCCTTTCCCCTTCTATTTATTCTCTCTCCTTGAGAGGTTAAGGGGATTCTCTCCTTTTCCTTGGCTTCTCTCTTTTTTCTTTTGGTTGGTTCTTGCTTTTGGGATGCCTCCTCATTTTGGAGGATATTTATTGATGAAAAAAGGAAAAGATGGGTGACGAATAATAGAGGAAAGGGCTTGGATAAAGAGAGAGATTCTTCCATATTTGGGCTGGAAAATATCTTGTTAAGATCTACCCTTTATGGTTTGAGTTTTGTTGATATGTAAATGAATGTTGGAGTGTTTCATTGGATTATGCATATCTTTGTTGCTTCTTGTTTAATGTGTATGCTAATTTATGGTTTGAAAGCTATGAGAATATTTAATGTGGATCATTTTTGATGGTGTTGTGTGTGTTGGGGTTTGTTTGGTGCATGAAAATTAGGCATTACTATCAAATCTACTCCATTCAATTTGGTATCAATATGGAAAGGGAAAATATGGAGCTAGCCTCTTTATCTTGATGTGAGAGTGAATATTCTTATCTTTCTTGTAGATAATCTCATAATCATAAATCCCTAAATTTTAGTTGACCATTTTTTTTCCTTATGAGGACACCATTTGCTACTTGTCCTAGACTTTAAAGTCTAGAAAGCCTTCCTATTTTTTTCTAATTTCCACCATGACTTCCCAAAATAGCCTAGAAGGTCATGGAATCACCAAAAAGAACTTGAAATGAAAAGGAAGAGTATGGAAAACTAACGATACTATATTTTCACTACTTGAGAGTATTAAGGAATGGTTTGGCATGCATTTGGAATAGCTTTCATCAATGGTTTGATAAAGGGAATTATGGTTCATTTAATATCTTGATTTGGTCTTGCACCTGCCTAAGAAAACCCATAACTATATTATTCATCATTACTCTATTGGTTTGAATTATTTGATGCCACGACCATAATAATTTTGGGGTAAAAGCACAAAGATGAGTCCACGAAACGTGGAAGTTTTTTCCTTAGGAAAAAAAATGAAATTAGCTTGCCAAAAATGAGATCCCAAGCCTAAATTCTAAATGGGATCCCATTTAAAAAAAAAATAGGATCCCGTTTATTAATGGACCCCGAATTGGTGGACGTGAAATGGGATCCCGATCTTTACAAAACGGGATGCAGTTTTAAAGTGGTACTTATTTTTAAAAACAAATGAAACTCAGTTATTCACAAAGCACAAGATCCCAATTTGGTAGAGACGATAGTGATAACAATGACCTCCAGGTGTGCCTCCACCCCCAATCTTTTTTCTTTTTTCATGTTTTTTTGAAATTTTTAATACAATAATAGATTTAAACATGTTTTTTTAAAATTTATTTAGCGTTTTATGTATTTTATTTACTTGTAATAGTAGAAATGATGATTTGTAGAAGTAGAAGAGAAAATGAAATGAAACCTTCAAGATATTGAATAGAAATGAAAAAATCAACCTTAAATCATATCTTAAGAACAAAATTTAGCTTTTGAAACCTAAATTGTTCAATCAAACAAAAAAAATTGCATTTGAAAACCCTAGTTTGAAATGAAACAAAAAAAATTGCATTGAAAACCCTAATTGCTTCTTGAAACTCTAAATTGAATTCAAACAAAAAAATTGCTAAAACCCTAAATTGAAATCAAACACATCATTTTGCATTTGAAAACCCTAATTTCGAGCTCAAGAATATTTGATAATGGAAAAAAATCATTTGCATTGTTTAAATTTTTTAAATTTCATTTGCATTGTATGAAGACAAGTATGTAGGCATGCCTATGGAATAAATTATTCAATAGATTTAGGTTGATACATAGTAAATTAGGGTCCTTGATATTGAAACTGAAATAGGATTTGATAAATATTATACATTTAAATGTGTATTCATCAAGAGACACAATCAACTAAATGTTATGGATATAGATATAATTAGAATAGAAAATAATATGTTAAACTTTACTTTCAATGTTAAATTATAATTAGAATAGAAAACAATATGTTAAACAATAGTTACAATTGATAAATTTTCAATGTTTGTTTGCAAATTTAGTTATCAAATTCCTAAATCCTTGTACAATGCATTTCCAATTGTCACTTAACTATATAATATTTTCATTCATTTCTATTTTATGTGTTGATCTCTCTTAGTCACATGCCTTGTTTCCATTTCTTGTTTTCATGTGTTGTCTCTTTTCTTTTGACAATCTTAACTCTCATTCTAGTCAATTAGTTGTTAATTAGGCTTCTAGTTTAGTCTAAAATCTCAATTTGCACTAGTTACCTAGACACTAGAAGAATATAAATATTCTTCTTTTCTTTCTTTTAGGTTCTTTCAATTCCAAACAATCCAAAATAAAATAAGATTCAATATTAACTAATTTTATTATACATTTTATATCATAAAATTCATTTAAGTGGGAAATATTCAACTTTATCATAGTATATTAAACTTCATATATATATATATATATATACAATCAATATTAATGAAAAAAATGTTAAATAAAATAATCTTATATTCAATTAAAAAAATATCAAGTTAAAGTATACATCAAACTCAATCTTTATAGTACATAATTATATGTTTCTATTACGGAAATAGTCAGTCTATTCATAAAAGAAAAAATATTCATAAACTAATGTTCTTCCATATGTGATGAATCAAAAATATTAACCCCCTTACTTGTCATCCTATTACCCTAAACCCTAAATTGATGTCTTAAGGGGTCCTAATATGAAATTTCTTAAGGGGATCAAAGAAGTTCTCAAAATTTGGTGAAGTTGCCCAAGGCAAACAAATCTAACAATAATAAGATCGTGCAAGATTATAATATGAATGAGATTTCATGAGAGGTTGGTCAGTCGAAACAAGAGCTATCTCAATCAACTATTCCACAAGAAAATTTTGTTCAATAACTTGCAAGTCCATTATTCCAAGGGCCACCCAAAATTCACCCTAAACCCTAAACCCTAAACCCTAAACCCTGAGCTCTAAAATCTAAACCCTAAACCCTAAAGCATTCATTTTGTCCTAGGACCTTATTTAAAATGAAATTTGGTTGCCTTGGGAAACTCCACCAAATTTTATTCCCATAAGCCATGTCATTTTGTCCTAGGACCTTACTACACAGATCCCCTTAAGCCATTCTATTACCCTAAACCCTAAACTCTAAACTCTAAACCCTAAACCCTAAAGCCATCATTTTTAGCTAGGACCTTAATTAAATTTGGTTACCTTGGGAAAATTCACCAAATTTTATTCACTTAAGCCATGCCATTTTGTCCTAGTACCTTACTACATAGATCCCCTTAAGCCATCCTATCACCCTAAACCGCAAATCGATGTCTTAAGGGGTCCTAATATTACATTTCTTAAGGGGATCAAATACGTTCTTAAAATTTGGTGAAGTTACCCAAGGAAACCAAATTTAACAATAATAAGATCATGCAAGATTATAATATGAATGAGATTTCATGAGAGCTTAGTCAATTGAAACAAGAGCTATCTCAATCAACTGTTCCACAAGAAAATGTTGTTTACTAACTTGCAAGTCCATTATTCCAAGGGCCACCCAAACTTCACCCTAAACCCTAAACCCTGAACTCTAAAATCTAAACCCTAAACCCTAAAGCATTCATTTTGTCCTAGTTAAAATGAAATTTTGTTGCCTTGGGAAACTCCACCAAATTTTATTCCCCTAAGCCATGTCATTTTTTCCTAAGACCTTACTACATAGATCCCCTTAAGCCATCCTATTACCCTAGACCCTAAACCCTAAAGCCATAATTTTTTCCTAGGACCTTAATGAAATTTGGTTGCCTTGGGAAACTTCACCAAATTTTATTCACTTAAGTCATGTCATTTTTTCCTAGAACCTTACTACATAAATTCCCTTAAGCCATCCTATCACCCTAAATCGTAAACCAATGTCTTAAGGGGTCATAATATGACATTTCTTAAGGGGATCAAAGAAGTTCTCAAAATTTTGTGAAGTTTCCCAAGGCAACCAAAATTAAAAATAATAAGATATTGCAAGATTATAATATGAATGAGATTTCATGAGAGGTTGTTCAGTCGAAACAAGAGCTATCTCAATCAACTATTCCACAAGAAAATGTTGTTTACTAACTTGCAAGTCCATTATTCACTTACGTCATGTCATTTTTTCCAAGGACCTTACTACATAGATCCCCTTAAGCCATCCTATTACCCTAAACCCTAAACCTTAAACTGTAAACCCTAAAGCATTCATTTTGTCCTATATTAATAGTTAATTGTTTTTTCATTCAAGTAACATGCCTTAGAAATAAATGAGGCTTACACATTTTATCATTTTTATTCAATTATTCCATTTATATTGAATGGTTTAAGGATATTTCCTAAACATGTATCTTACATTTTGAAATTACAAATCTAATGCAGGTTCACTTATACCTTAGAGATCACATGGATCAATTCAATAATATCCATAATCTACCTCCACGCCCTCCATTATATCCACCACCTTCACCTCCACCTCCACCCACTCCACCTCACAATCCCCCATCTCCACCACCTGAAACCGATGGTGCTCTCTTGCAAGCACATATCAATGCCGATGTTAGAAGCATTCAGGATCAAATCAACATTATTCAAAATGAAGAATGTATCACACCACCTTTGAGGCTTTTTACATCTAGGATGCAAAATGTTGTTGATGCTTTTAGGGCTATGGATGGGATCTTAGATGAGCATAGACGATGGCTAGAGGAGAGGAGAAAATTTGATTCTAGAAAGGAAAACAAAAATAAATGAAGAGATGTAGTAGAGAGCTACAACACTTTTTAAATTAAGACAATGATCTTATAGTTATTAATTTATGAATTTGGTTCGATGGATATTTTGTGTGATGAATTTATGAATTTGGTTCTATGGATATTTTGTGTGATGAATTTATGAATTTGGTTGGATGGATATTTTTAGTGATGAATTTATGAATTTGGTTGGATGGATATTTTTAGTGATGAATTTATGAATTTGGTTGGATGAATATTTTTTAGTGTTGAATTTATGAATATAATAACTTATAATGATGAATTTATAATTTATATATTTTATGACTATCTACTATCATGATTTCTTCTATAAAACTGTAATTTATATATGCGTTAGACAAAAATGAGATTTTTGTGAATGTTTCAAGTTTATTTTTTAGTATGTACATGCACTAAAATTACATAGTTCTAGATCTTAAATTTTGAAATTTGTATGTACACATAATTTAGTTGAATGATGTATGCATGCATTATGCATCATATTTTTTATTTTAAATGTATGTGCATCTGAAATTTTGAAATTTGTATTCTCAAGTTCAATCAATTTTTTATTTAAATTTTTTTGCATGTACGTTTAAAATTTAACTATTTCTTGTGATTTTATAAGTTTGTATGTTAATTTTGAATAATTTAATGTAGGTGAACGCTTATATATAGATATCAAGGATCAATTTGACATTGATGATATCATCAATCCACCACCTCAACCACCTCCACCTCCACCCCCTCCACCTCCACTCCCTCCACCTCCCCCTCCACCCACTCCACCTCATATCCAACCTCCACCACCCATTGGATCATATGAGGCTCGCTTACAAGAACAAATCAATAAACATGTGACATCCATTCAAAGTCAATTCAATGCTATGCAAAATGAAGCATTGATTCCACCACATGTGAGACATTTTGCATCTATGATGCAAAACATTGTTGATGCCATTAGGACTATCAATTTTGACTTAGATAGGCATCGACAAGATAGAGAGGAGATGAGAAATTTTTATGCAGATAGTCTCTCATATAAAAAAACTTAGACCTAAAAATAACAAAATCCCATCCATACCCTTATTTTATCGACCCTAATACTCAGTAGCCCATTCCTGCCACTAAATCTAGAAGGTCTACGAGGTGGTGTATACATCCATAGATGACTGCACATTTTTGGGATCAATGGTGTATGGTATTTTACAATCCACGACACACTAATTTGGAGGTCCCATTATATTTTTTGAGGAAACTATATCTAGAGTATGTTATGGGGCAAAAGCCCAATTATTTTTATTTTAAATCATTTCAGGGTGTTGGTGGCGGAATGCCACAACAAAGGTTAGGGGAAAGGGTTGATCCCCAATGCCCCGTACATGTGCAACCCCTTGTTGCTCCTCTTGGTCCTTCCATTCCCACACCTATGCATCAACATGCAGTGGTATCGACATTAGGAACCCTCAGTACGCTCGCAGGAGACCTTGATCAACATGCTTCTATAATAGGAAATAGGGAGCATATAGACCACGATGATGGAGGAGCATCCTATGGAGTTGGTCCTAGTACCACTCCACGAGTTTTGACACCACATGTATGTACTAGTTTCCATTAGCTATGCTATGGACCTAATCAGGCCACACGTAGTTCGGGTGGATGTGGAGATTTTGATGGATCACCTGGTCACCTCAGCTCATTCATAGAATTTATTACTACAAAGCATCACCCTAAGGACAGTACGACATAGGTATAAATATGCATCTACATGTTGATTTTACAATAATTTTAATGAACTATATATAAAAAAATTCAATACATTTTAACAATCAAACTATTTGGTGTACAAATGACACTAACAAAGGGGAAATCATCTATACCGCGAGTACATATGTCGACACCAGTCCTAGTCGACAACCCTTATGGGGTATTTTGATTTCAATTTTTAAAATTATATATGAAATAATTTTTAACTTGACTTTTAAATTTATAATTCAATCATGAACATATGTTTTAAATATTTATGTTGGTTCAGGGGAGTCAATCGACTTCCACGTTGATTCCACTCAAGGGGTTGTCAAGCATTCCTCCACTGTCAAACATTGCAGATCAAGGGAAGGTACATTTACATTATAAATTATTTAACTTACATTACTATAGTTACAATTATGAATTTTGAATTCACTATATATCAAATGTGCATGTACACTTGTAAATATTATAAGTGAACTAAATGTCTATATGTATGTCTAGGTTGATACGACAATGAGAATGGGCATTGGACAAACATTAGATGTTGCGACTACTCGTGAGGCCTTTGAATTTTAGGTTGTTTAAAAAGGTTTCTACACAAAATGTGCAAACTCTAATATATATATTTTAACCTAATTCAACTACACATGTTTTAAATTTGATCTTGTAGGAATTTGTTAGTGCAACTTTCTGCCATGACTCAGTCATAGTTACACCTCCAAGAGAACATACAAAGCAGGCTACAAATATCATGATAATTTAATTTTTTTATTATATTTAAAGTCAATTACAAATTATACATTATGAATAACTTATATATATATGAGCTCATACATGTTAAATTATTTTTCTTTTATAACATGAGACACATCTTGTAGTTGAGCATGTACAAAAAGGTCCTGGAGTAGAGGGTGCACAACCTCTTACGGTACAATTTAAATAAATATGATAAATTATAAATTAAATTGAATTAATCATTTTTAATTGTAGACTTACATCTAATTTCAACTTTCTTTCTCTTGTATATGTAGATTGATTCAAAGAATTTAGAGGTTGGTCTAGGTGCACCAAGGCATCCGGAGCATCTAGAGCCAGATATGATGGTAATTTAATTTTATGATGAATTATAAATTAAATTGTCATTAAATAATTTTTAATCATCTTACATCTGATTTTATCTTTCTCTTGTACAAAGTGTTTCATGCCATCCGCGTAGTCCACATGGTGTGAAGAGGTCTCTTGATTATTTCGACAATACATGAGCTAAACATGATTTTATGGGTTATATTTGATTATTTGATGGACTACATATTTGGTTTCTCATGGAATTAATATATTGTTTCATGGACTTTATTTCATGGGTTGTACTCTGTTGGACTTTATTTCATGGGTCAAGTACTTTGTTGGACTTTATTTCATGGGTTGTACTCCGATGAACTTTATTTCATGCACTTAATATATTGTAAATAATGGACTTTATTATTGTTTAATTTTAATTTACACATGTACATTTATGCATTTTATGTGAAATTTTAATATGTAATTGATATGACATATTTATACTTTTCAAAAGATTCATAGTCAAGACATTAATATAGGACATTGATGTGAAATTAAATATACATATAAAATTAAAGTTGAAATTAATAGGACATTTTAATATTTGTACTTTACAAATTTAGTGATCCATACATGATATATATGATATAAATTCAGTAATTAGTGATAATTATTCAATGAAATTATTTAATTCACGTCCTAATAGGATGTCTTAAGGGGTCCTAATACACAAGTTAGACCTAATAAAATAAGAAAATAAATCATAATCTACAAACAAAAGCAATCTGTTTATATACCACAAAGGATGAAATTTTAAGAAATAAACAATACCATACAAGATTAGAGAACAAAAGCATTAATAAATTCTATAAAATGAAAATAAATACCAATCAAAATGCAACGAGTTTTGCTAAAAAAATTGTTCTATAAGTATACACCATATTTCCTAGTTCTTTTACAACATAACATTAAAGAACTTAATTATCCAAAAATAGGCTAAATTTTTGAAATTAAATCACGTACTCCCATATTTAAAAATCATGCAAAGTGCTAGAGAAAACTCAAGAACATAAAATTCCTCTTGATATCATGTTCCACAAAAAACACTAATTTATAAGCTGTCAAAACAAATAATAGCATCCAACAAAAATACTATAGCCTTCTTCCTCTACGTCCACCCTTTCTTCTGGTACTGTCTGTTGGAATGGGAGTCACATCCTCTATCAAAAGAGACAACTATGTTAATCTACAAGTTTCCATGTAATTGACAACATTCTAAACCAAATGATTTCAAAATACAAATCAAATGATAGCAAACATCTTCACCTATGGATGTCTTAAGGAGATGAAATTATTCAAAGTACATGTCTCATATTTAATTGCAATTGATATAATTAACTTAGAATTTAGGATGACTCATCATAACAATCACATTCTATACAATTTAAACAATGTCAATATTTATTTAATTCATGTCATAATAGGATGTCTTAAGGGGTCCTAATATGGTGTCTTAATGGGATCAAAGAAGAGTATAATTAAGTATAAATAATAAGTGATATAAACAATTATTAGACTTTAGGGTGATTCATCATAACAAATGATATAATTAAGTATAATATTTAGTATATGTCCTAATACAACATCTTAAGGGGATGTCTCAAGGGGTCCTAATATGACGTCTTAAGGGGATCAAAGAAGAGTATAATTAAGTATAAATATTAAGTGATAGAAACAAGTATTATACTTTAGGGTGACTCATCATAACAAATGATATAATTAAGTATAATATTTAGGATATTTCCTAATATGATGTCTTAAGGGGATGTGTTAAGGGGTCCTAATACAACATCTTAAGGGGATCAAAGAAGTAATATACATGTTGTTTAGTGATTATACAATCAAATTTAAAGTTTCAAAGTAGGGTGACTCATCATAACAAATGATATAATTAGGTATATGATATATAAGATATGTCCTAATAGGATGTCTTAAGGGGATGGAATACTTCAAAGTACATGTCTCATATTTAATAGTGATTGATATAATTGATATAACAATAATTTATACATGATATTTAGTGATTATACAATCAAATATAAAGTTTCAAAGTAGGAAAACATGCACATTTAAAAATATATATATATAAAATATTGACTTTGATACATAAAATTACATAGAGCATATAATTGTGTATGTACATGTATTTGTAATTTGTACAAAATGTTTGATTGTGTAAGTATGTATTTACATATATGACAACTCAAAACAATGTTTATGAAATTTGGCTATGCCATCTCAAGAACATCTAAAACTTGTGCCTGTAATGTAGTAGGTCTTCATGCCACCTAATATCAAAATGGTACAAGCAATATCAATGAAATCATCAAAATATACATATTTTAATTTATATAAAACTATCTATATGTACAAAACTCAAGTACCTGTATTTAAAAGTATTCCACACATGTGTGTAGGTTGAATCTACATCCTCTCCTTTTTGTTTCAAAGTATGAGATCAATGTGATAATGGATTAAGGATACAAAAAAGGATAATAAATCGATTTTAACTATTAATGTACAAGCAATATCAATATATAATCAAAACATGTATTTAAATATAATTTAACTAATAATTACTTATTTTTACCAAGTATCCCATGTTGTCTAGGTTGAAACTCCATGAACTCTCCTTTTTGTGATGATGGCTTAAGGATCTATAAAAGGACAATTTAAATCAATTTCAACTAATAACACACTTGAGCAATATCAAAACATGTATTTAATCTATTTAAAATGACAATATAAAACTAAAACTATATTTACCTGCATTTACTTATTCCATTGTACCATTTGCATCCTCTCTTTTTTGCAACGCATCTATGATTGTCTCACTCTCTTCCATAGAAATTGTCCATAACACTTTATTTGTAGGTCTTCCACAATACGAATCTAGTTTTATATTTATTGCCAACACCAAATGTGAATAGTGTATAATCTTTTTATGTGTTTCATAATCTTCGAATGCAGACAAACCATTCTTCCTTATCAGGTATTTTCGTAGCCAAGTGCCAACAACCACTTCCGATCCTATTGGAAAAAATAATAACCACCATAAAAAAAGTTCTAAAAATTTTCTTAAGGGGATCAAAGACTTGTTCTAAAAATTTTCTTAAGAGGATCAAAAACTTGTTATCAAAATTTGCTTAACGGGATCATGTCTGAAGGGGATCACCATACCTATTGGATAATCCATCATCAAATTCTCAAGGTGCTATTAACTTATGTTTAGTCTCCACACAACAAGCCAACCAATATTCCATTTCCTCTTCATTCCCCTTAGGTGCAACAACAACATACACATGTCCCAGGTGCAAACAAAATTTGATTTAATAATGTGTGCGTATCCATATAAATAATTTAGTATTACAAAATAACTTAATAAAGTGAAATAAAATAAAATAAATTGAATTAAATTACCTTCTTATACAAGGTCTGAAACACGGTCATAGTCTTTAGATGCAAACACGTGATAATTGTCTTCAATAGTTGTTTCATATTGATCATGTGCTTGTGTAGGTGTCAACGATCTTTGCTCCCACTCTTCAACCCATTCTGTATTTTCACATGCTTCCCAATCTCCTGAGATATAAAACTTACAAAAAAATGCAAGCTCCCTTATCTAGATAGTCCATGTGCTTGATGTTGAACTCTTAAATGAATGCCATTTAGTAGATTCATTGATTATCTCATAGTCATGTCTAGGTAGAATGTTCTCTTCTTCAACCAACCAAAAGAATCGAAGAACTGTAGAGTACTCACTTGAACCAAGTGTAGATAATCTTGTATTGCACCAATCCACAATCCCACATGTATCTTTAAATTCTACTACATCCTCAAATTTCAATTGTTCTCTAGCAAGAATTATTTTGACACACACACCATATCCATCATGTTCTCCTTTACCATGCCCAGCTTAAAAAAAAAACTCCATATATGTTGGACATTAAGTTCCTTGTGAACCCTACTTAGCCAATAGAACATTCAATAATTCTTGAATTGTCCTGTACAATTATCTGACCATATGAGGTGTTCTGTCATTTGGATTCCTCTTTCTATTAAATTTCTATAAAATATATTGAAATAGTATTGAACAAAATCTGACGAGTGTAACTGGTTGTCACTCAAATAGAAATGATACTCCCTCAAAAAAATTCTATCATCCTCTGTGCTATCATCTAGACATATCTATAAACAATATGGGTAAACATAGCTATTTGCACTGAATTATAATACTGTGATTGAATTTCCTCTTGCGGAGCTAGAGTACACTTTTCTGCAAAATCAACCATTGATAGTATAGTACCAATTGGAAATGTGTTTCTATATGCGCAAAATTGGCCATCAAGTCATCAAGCATGTTGAGAGTGCATGACATATTTTGGTACAATCTTATTCTTAAATTCACTTATGAATGTATGCACACTAAATTTTTTTGTAACTAAATCACAACGCTTTCCTATTTTTCCATCTTTTATCGAATAGTCAACATTCTTAAATCTTTTAATATCTAATTGTTGTCCAAAGTCATTATCAACACTTTCATGCATACAAATTCTTAAGAATGAAAGATTTCCACAACAAGTGCATTGTCTAGAAATACAAGAACTTAAATAAAACAATTTACCATTAGATATTTCACTAAACAAACTTGATATATAAACTCCCCTATTGTTTTAGGTGGCATATTAGTACCATATTCCTGTATAATCATGTTAGTATGAAAAGTAAAACGTATATACCGAAAAAAATCATAAAAATAATGAAATTGAACATGCGTTTTACAAAAATAAGATATTCATTGCTTATTAATTTTTACATACCAGGGTTTACATTTTTCAAAAGACCTTTGACTTATTTTAATATTACTAGGTAACACTAAATCACCACAAAATTTTCTATAAAATTTAGTTTGTGTTGTATCTAATAGGTGTTTTGGATGAGGATTGTGAACTTTGGACCCCACTCTTAGTTTTAAAACATCTCTAGCATTAGATGATACCCTAGTATTATCATGCCAATATTTTTCGATCAAAGATTTAATTTGAACATTCAATTTCATGTCAGACCTTGGGATTCGACCACTAAAACTCCAACACTGGTTAATTGGATCATTTTCCATACTTTCTCTTCTTTTTACCGCTCTTAGCAATGCTTTAGGATGTATTTGTAGAACTTCACTAATATTGCTTACCATTCTTTTATTCAAAGTTGCTTTATTAACTATAGCAGTTGTTATAGCTCTTCTTGCTGCATTTTTATATTTAGATCAACTATTTTTTCCAATAGATTGAATGACACTAGCAACAGTATATACATAGCATGTTTTAATGATTAATCTTTTCTTATTGGTTTAACAAAAAAGCCTAACTTTTTCATTACTTTTCTCATTTTTTTCATTCTCATCAATTGCATCATTAGTTGACATTGAAATGCAAGTTTTTTATGATAAAATATTTTATTGTATATTCTATTTGCATGTGTTCTTATTTGCCTCCAAAAAATCTTACCAGGAATATTATCCAAAACATCACTTTCAATTTAAAAAAAATATTTTCATTAAATTCAACATCACATCCTATATTTTCATTTTCATTTTCAACTTCAAAACAATTTTCATTTTCATCAACAAAACGGTTTTCATTTTCATTTTCATCAACAAAATAGTTTTTGTTTTCATTTTCAGCAAAAGGATCATTCTCATTTTCATTTTCAACAAAAGATTTTTCATTTTCATTTTCAACATTTAAATGATTTTCATTTTTATTTTCTAATTTATTTTCAACAAATTCTATAAAATTTCCATCTCTCTAAATATTATAAATGTCAACATCGTTAAATCCAACATCTTGTAAAACTTCTACAAACAAAATTTCTATTTCACTAAAATGTGGATTTGAAGACGTACCTGGATTTGTGCCTATTGAAACATTCTCCATAGCATTGAAAGAGGGATTTGAAGAAATACTAGGACTTGTTTGTATAATCATATTATTTTCTAAGTTGACTTCTTGCAAATTAGCTTTGTCTACAACCATGGTCTCCTCAATGTTTTTACCTTCAATAGTTGTGGAATTGGATGCTTCAACATTATTCATTGATCGAATCCTCATTCTTCTATTTCTTTTCCTTTTTTCTTCTTTATCTTTCCTTGCTTGAATTTTTTCAGGGGTCAATTTCTTCCTATCTTTCCTCTTATTACAAGCTTGTGAACCCATCATTATAAAATTATCAAGCATAAATGAATGTCAATAGTGAAAGTCTTCCAAAAATTTAGTCCAAATTGCAAGTTGAAGACCTGTAAAGACAAAAGTATTCCTCTTTTGTTCCTCCAAACGAGTTGAAAACTAACACAATTCCACTTAAAAACCTATTTACATGATGCCTCCTTTCAAAAATTCAATCCAAATTGTAAGTTGAAGACCTATAAAGACAAAATTATTCCTCTTTTGTTCCTCCAAACGAGTAGAAAACTAACACAATTCCACTTAAAAACTATTTACATGATGCCTCCTTTGAAAAATTCAATCCAAAATGCAAGTTAAAGACATGCAAAGACAAAAGTTGATAGAAAATATCCCAATATGTTGCAGTCGACTGTACATGTGAAGTTGCAGGCTTCATAGTAAAAGTTTGCCAGTAAATTTTTAAAAAAATGGTAAAAAGAGAAACAAGATCCCGTTTTATAATCAAGATCCCGTAGTAAACGAGATCCTGTTTATAAAATGAGATCTCATTTCCATGTGAATAGTTTGAACATTTAATATTGGGAAACAAGATCCTGATTTACAAAACAAGATCCCATTTCTAAAAAAATGAACTTGCCCTTGCTTTGTGGTCGGGTTTTTGGCTTGTATTCTGGTTTGGGAAAAGCATCGAGGATCCAAACCTAGGCCTTCACCGTGGTTTGACCCGCAAGTTGAAGGTCCTGGCAATGTCACAGAAAAATAGTGACTTTGGACATATGGTTGACGACTTTTTTTGCATTTTTTTTGATGAAATTAAAACCCATTATAGATGAGATAGTGTAGATTCCAAATATGTAATTTTTTTACAATTGGATTATTTTTCCTATTTTTCAATTATTTTTTGATGAAACTAGTCCAAACTTGAAATATTGGGTTTTTTTTTTACTATTTTAATAACTTTTTATTAAAATATTTTTTTGTAAAATGAATTGCATGAAAATGTACTTCAGACAATTCTTTTCAATTTTAAAAAAATTAAAAAATGATAAGTTTAGGTCATCTTATGTGTGACGTACACAACAATTTTTCAAAATGACAAATATGGCTAATAAAAATTTAACAAAAAAAATATTCAATAAAAAATAACAAAAAAATATTGAAAACGTGCTCCAATTCAAGTTACAAATATTTTCCCAAAAGGATTTAGAAAAATATGATAATTTAGGTCAAAATATGGATGACGTACATGCGCATGATATGGTAAAAAAAAGTGACTTTTAAACAACAGTTTTTAGAAATGCCTATTGAAAATCAATTTGCAGCATCTGGGTATTCAAATAAATTACATATTTGGAAACTAGACTCCAAGTAATACATTTTATGATTAGTGACTTTTTGAAGATTCCATCTCTAATGCTTCAAATTTTAAGGTCAAATGTGTCAAATTCTAAAAAATAGGGAAAACGCTTCCACTTTTTGGCCAAAAAGTGGACTCAACTTCTTGCCAGCACCCTTTGTTGCTAGTGGTTTGTTATTTTTTGCAATTAAAATTTCATTCCATAATGAGCTATTTTCTTGAAAATTTTCATATATTTATAGCTACCCTTCATGTGAATTTGGACATGATAGGTGAAATTCTTGGTAAATGATCCTCATGGGAGGATTTTTCTTAGTGTCTGATGTGTTCTTCAATTACAAGATAACTTTTTCAAGGTTCATGGACATGTCTATAACATCTACAACATGGTTTATTCCTACAATCTATCTGTAAGACTTTTGGTGTCCTAGTTATTTCTAGGTTCACTAGTTTGACAGTTGAGAGCTAGTTATTCATCTATTAAAAAATATACCCTTGATTTTGTATAGCATTTGAAAGTTTAACTTGGCATGTGACATTTACCTGGACTGTAACTTACATTGTTGGCCTTCACTCAAAGCACCACTATTCACCTTCACTATTTATGTACCATTGATTTCCTCCCTCACACATGGTCTATGCATTCTCATAGGTTTGCATTCTCTATTCTGCCAAAATTAACTAAAAAATTGTTGTTGTCGATTCATTATAATTGTAATAAAATAAAATAAAATAATTCCTTTGATCGAAGTTATTATTTTATTACTTTTTAAAAATTAATGAGAACCTTTGATCGAAGATGACCTTTGATCTAATGTTCGTCTTTGATTGAAGGTGTTTCTATGAAGACCTTCAAGCGAATGACCTTCATTCGAAGAAATATCTTTGAATGAAGGTTCTTTAAGAAATATTCCCCACTCCTCCAAAAAAATTCATGTTCCAAGTTTGCTACTACTTGGAAGTGGGAGAATATTAAAATTTATGAAGATTGCAAGTTCCAAGTCATTGAATATTTGAAAGATGTTAGATATAATAATTAGATGTTGGATACAATTTTTTATAAGGGAAGATTTTGTTAGGGAATTTTGAATCTCTCTTCGTTCGATATATAAGGAGAAAAAGGATATTAATAGTAGTATGGATTGTAGCCAGGGTGTTAATTTAAAGGTAATCTTATTTGGAGAATTAGAGAGAAGATGAGGTAGGGATCTCTTGAAGAATGTTTGGATATTGTTGAACAAGAATCTTCAAGCTTGCATTGGTATAATAATATAGCCATATTTTAGAGAATGTCATGTTGCATGGTAAGTGGCATTATGTAAGTGGCAATTTTTTTTTTTTTTTTTATGGTGGAGGAGGATTATTATTTTCCTCTTAACTGAAGGAGTAATTAGTCAAAGTTGGAGGGCCTATTGTTGCAATACAAATGAGCAAAGATATTAAGGTGATGGGTTGGAAGGATATTATTATGGCAGGAAGTTCATTCTATCAAGAGTATTTTAGGTTTGGTGTTCTAGCTATCACCATGGAATCATATTTTAGTTCTAGGAAATACAAGAGGAGAGAAGTGGATAGAGAGGAGAAGCTAGAGTAAAAAAGTTGGAGGAAGGAGATAACTAGAGGGGAGGATATGCTAGATGATTTCATGGTGTACTTGGAGAGAGAGATTTCCAACCTAGATTTGTGAATTTGGGCCACTCAAATTTGGGAGCTTTCCATGGATATGGGCATGCCACCTAGTGTGTGAATTAGACATTCCATATCCAAATTGCTTCTAGATCCTTTTGGATCGATGGGTCAACTAAGTTCATGTTTGATATTTCTTACATGGTTAGCTATATGTGTTAATGCTATCAATGGTAGCCAAAAACGTACTTCATTATGAAATTAAAGGGGTAAAAAACTATGTAGATTCCTTCAACTACCAGTTTGGTCATTTTCAAGGGCCAAGCGAGAATATATACAAACTTCACTAAGAATTCATGGAATTGGAAAAAATGTTTGAAGTTAAATGTATCTCCTATTGTAAATTTCAATGTCCTTATCCACTGTGGTGAAAGGCCTGGTATTTATTTGGTAGATATTACACCTCTTGTTAATAATGAAGAATGCAAGAATTGTAATTGTGGATCAAGGCATAAAAAGGGGCTTACATAATTCCCCCATGACCCTCTTTTGGTAGGTTGTACATCTGTGTTAGTATATACCAATGAATGGAGGGTTGTCTAATTTTCTATCCCTTTAGATACTTATATATAGAATTTAAGATAATCATTACATTTAGTTTTTTGGCTTGTGTATATGATGATGTATACATGTCAATATTAAATACAATATAATATGGAATTTTTTTATATAGCTTTATGGTCATAAATGTAATGAGGATATGTTTCAAATTACACAATCGTGTGTACAGTAACTCTTTCACACTTGACCGGCCATAGTAACAAAATCAACTATGATCTTAAAATTGGGAGTGAGTGTCCACTCAAGCCTTTCATGTAGTAAAGACAGCTTCGTCGAAACTCTGATGCATAATGAAAGAACTACGCACAAGAATTGCAAAGCATAAAACCATACAAGCGATCCAGGGACGAACGAGTTCGCTCTCCAGATTCAATTGAACCCTTCACGCGAAATGCATCGAAAACCCTTTTGCGCAAGACTCGCAAGCTTCACCCCTCTGAGTGTATCACTCAAACCCTCAAGAAGCTATGTGAGAATATCACTCAAGCCTTAACAGTTCACGCCGTCCATTTGGATGCTGAGCAGATTAAAATGGAAGAGTTGGTCGCTCCTTCCATTTTTTTTTCCAATACCATCTATACCTCTAAATCAATTTTAAATCTAATTTTTATGCGACCAAATCTTCTAAATAAGGCACTTCAAAATTAACGATTCTTTGTGTTGCAAAGTAAAAGTTTCGTCTCATATTTATAGCATAAAACGGCATGGCATGCCTTATGCGTGTTCTCTGTTAAGAAAGTAACGAGTTTGGTGTGATGTTTATATAAATTATTATAGGGTTAAATAACATAGTAGCATAAGGCCTATACACTGTTCAATATCATCAAACATCTCTCATGCTTTCTGCATGTTCTGTCTCGAGAGTGTCACAAGGTTGGCGTAGTCTTCACATTTTAAAGATTCTATTTTATCTAACCTATTTATTTTGTCCACCTCATATCTAAAAAAATCACTAATTTTTATCTTTGTAGATTTACGGTTTTTTTGAAGTCTTTAAAAATGAGGAGAAATCATGCCATGTCTATATTTCTGACTTAGTATTAAAAATTATAATTATTAAATTAAAAAAATTATAAATTATTGTAATGGTAATTAATTATATATGTAATTGTCTTTAATGTATCAAACAATGTGTATGATAGTCTATCTTACATTTAATTTGGTAAATAGTCCTATCTATTAGCAATTCCCACCATCACACATCTCCTCATTACACTTAATTTTGTAAGTATTTTGTTTTCCCTCTCTAGATCAGATATGCATGTATAACTAATCTAGAATAAGACCACAACCATGGATTTAGCTCCTAAAGTTTTAAAATAAAAAAGACAAATTCTTTCAGTAATTGTTAGCTAATTAAATTATGAATTACACCAAATTACTCACAATGGTTGAGTATTTCAGGACTAACCCTAATTAGAAATGAATCATTGAATGTATATCTAAAAATTTAAGAGCATACATTTATAAAATTGATTGCATATGGATAAATTTCATTATATTAACATTACATCATTCTAAAGGCATATTACATTATTTTCTATTGTTCTAAAACTTTTACATGTAGAGTCTTGAAGTTAATTAACTAGGTGTCATATTAAGGAGTATACGACCGTCACAATTCAACAAATTCTCCAAAGATGTTGAAATATAAAAACCAAGGCATATATGGAGTTCAATAGTCTATGAGTTTTCATATCACTTTTTACGAGTCACAAGTTTTTTCTCACACATGAGATTAGGATTATATTTATAGAGACCACTTTCAAAATCATGTATGTATATCTCTAATTGTACATGTGGAAAAATCTCCAAGTGAATAGCTTAAGATAAAAAAATTATAGCTTGACAAATGGATTCTTGACCCCTCTAAGGAATATGCTATCATTTCACAACTTCAAAACATAAGCTAAAACATATCTTTGGGGTCTATTATGTACATCACATTTTTATAACCTGATACCATGAAAAAAAATCTTTTGAGAAGATTTTAGACACTTTTGATTCTATTGATTATAAGAACTACCATATTATTTCATTTTATGAAATAGAACTCCCACATGAGTTGGTTATTAATGAATCATTATGTTTACACATTGTGGTGAGACATGCTAAATTAAATGTAAAAATACTTTTTGATTTAGAATGATTAGTGATAAATTAAAGAAAAGGCCCTTAAAATTTTCTATAAAATCCTAGTGACTCTTGGCTAAGTGCATGATAAATCCTTCATATAAGAAAAAAATTCACGATGAATTTATGAACATCACTCAAAATTTGTATATAATCTAGGTGAATCATAATAAATATTGGCTAATTACATGAAGTCTACTTTTTTGAAGGAATTGGAGCACACACAATTTGAACATTTCAAAAAATGATATGAATGAATCTATACCATTAATTTTCTCTCTAATCTAATAACTCTAATTTATTTCTTGAAAGCAATAAGAATGCAATTTAAATTGTTCACTTGTTCTTGAAAGTCCTTTTGGACCATTATATTTTAAATTGATCAATGTTGCATATTCTTAAGACATCTATCTTTGATCAATATATTTAATATAAAAATCCAAAATAAATATTGTGAATGGCTTAAAATTTTAAATCACATGTAAATTCCTTCCTAGAAAAAAATTGGAAGCTTTAGATTGAGGTGTAAATCAATAGCGAAAAATTGACGTGTATGTTTATTTTGATAGATTTATTTTGGCATGTAGTTGTTTTCTGATAAAAGGCCAAATGCCTATAATATTTATATTAATCTTGTAGTTGAAATACATTCTTATAAGTTTAGAACACCTAAGCCAGGGGAGAATATTCATCCCACTAGACTGGAAGTTTAACTTGAAATTCAAAACAAAATTGAGTGTAGCCAAGGCCCATCAATGGAAAAATTAGAGAAACATCTATAAACTACCCCCTCCCAACATGTAGTTTAGATCCATGGCTTAAAATACTTAGAGCTCTTGAACATCCATCCAAGTTTAAACTCCCAACTTCCTAGAAGTGGTTTCAAAAACATGCTATCAAATAAAATTACCATCTATGGAAAAATATTGTACGCATATGAACAAAGAGGACATAATGCAAACCTTGTAGTTCCTAATAAACTAGACTATACATTACCATCTTCTTGTATATAATTGATAAAATTTCTGACCCATTCAAAGTTATGGATCAACTCAATATGCAACATTTTCTTCAAGAATCTTACTCTACCTTCACCTGCTCTCTATGTTCACATAATTCCTTACCTTCGATGTCCAGTATGAAAGGGTAATAGGTTAATTCCTCACCCAAGACTAGAAGACGCTCCAAGTCACAGGGCTTGGGATACCGAGACCAAATGAGACAACATCCATCACCTCTTCTAGTCCACCTAATATTTTAGGTATAAACAACTTGCGAACCATTTCCCTTCTGAGTGTGTAGGTCTAGTAGTGCCACCATGAATCATGAGGAATTTTCTAAATACACCCTATACCACTCATATGAAACTAGAGATTCTCAACCCAGAATGAGTTTAACTGCTCTAATCAACATAAAATATGATTCCAACATGATTCACTTCAACTGAAGCTTTGAGATTTCACCATAGAAGTCCATCTATCTAGGGGGACTTTCTAGGATAATGGGAGTATCCATGTCTCCTCATTGAAACACATAAAGCCCTTTTAGAAGATATACATGCTATGAATTTTAGAATTCTTTGTCAATTAACAAGAACTGATTGATATTATAATAATCATGTGTGAGGAGGCATCCCAACTAGTGTAGCAATAGGTACTAAAAAAATTACTATATGCATATCTGATTAGTGATAATGGCTTTTGACCGTCACATGTGTGTATCTTCAAACATGGAGAAAAACCACAAAATAAATGTTGGCATGAGCACATAACATTAGTAAATGTGGTTAGCTTGATTTTTGAAAGGCCTCTCCACATTAGAGTAATTAGTCATTAATACCAACCAAATAAATTTTTAAATGCAAGTGTGATAAGAAGGGAAAACCACCACCTTTGGTTGAGAAAGTGTTAAAATAGTATTCTCTATAATTTAGAAGGCTTCCCAACATTTACAATGACGTTTCCAAAATAGAGTTCACAAGTGGGTATGATAGCTATCACACACTCCCATGATCTATCTAAAGGTGACAGTGAACCAATGGTGCATTATCTATCTTTCCTTGGCCATGAACCTTCTTGAATTTGTGCCCAAGTGACACGTGGTGCTAGTAGACAGTAGGTTCTTTAGAAGATTTCAAGTCCACTCTTGTTGTTAGGTAATGACAAAAAATGTGGCACTATTTTGTAATTATTAAAATAGCCAATAGAGAACCTTTGCATGAACTTCAAGCTCAAAATACTCTTGAGATTATGCACAAATGACATGTGGCATTATCAGGTGTCAGACAATATATTTTCCTTGTGGAACCTCCCTTAAGGGAATACAACACAAAAATCATAGCGAAGTCATGTTGGCATAGGCTTCAAAGCCTCTTTTGGGGTCATGCAATGAAAAAACATGTGACAAGATCATCCAAGCATTAAAAATATCAAGCACACACCTTTCCTCAAGCTCAAAATGTTCCTGAGCTTACGCCCATATGACATGTGGCATTATCAAGTTTCAATCTCAATATGTTTGTCTTTTGGAACCTCCCTTGGAGGAGAGCAATGCAAAAATCATAGGAAATCCAAGCCAGAATAAAGCCTTAGCACACAAAATCTGGGGACCAAATGAAACAACTTTTTCTTAGCACTTTAGATACCAAATTTAAGATTGCACTTTTGGAACCTCCCTTGGAGGATTTTCTCTCAAAGCACATGATATTTATCACCTAGACATTATAAGCCTCTATATGACTAACCCAAGGATCAAAGATCCATCATCCACAAAATGGACCAATGTCACCCCTTTTTGCAACCTTCAAGATCTAGACATTCATAACTTGCATGTAAAATCCATGTGGCACTATCAAGCATTGGTCTCAAAGTATATATACTTCGGTTCCTTCCTTGGGGAAGAGCATTGTTACAACCATGACTGTATCATGTAAGCTTGAAGATGTCAAGACAACCATCCCACAAACTAGACAAGACAACTTCTGCAAGTCTTGAAAGACTCTAGGCTTGAGATTAGTCTTTTTGATCCACCCTTGGAGAAAAATCGTGTACTTTAGTGCATAGCATATCGCATAGATTTAAACACTCTTCGGTTCTAGTTTGAGACCTAACCTATAATTTACCACTTGATACCCTAGAGGCACTACTCCCTTGACCTTCTTTATGAATAATTTGTGCAAAATCCTCCAAGTCGAGAAAATTATATGGTGGGTATGTGTAGGATCATCATGGAAAAAATAGGCCCTTAAGTGGTAATGAAAATTCAAAAAAATCAGAGTTAGGCAACTTGACATAAAAATTTGAATAAGTTATCTATATTATTTCAAAAATATGTAAGAATAGAATCTGTGGAAAATTGAATGTAGTTTCTAAACTACTAAGTTTATTTTTTTTAAAAAGTCTATTTGGTGAAAATTTGAAATTTCAATGCAGTAGTACTTAAATTTTAGGGAAAAAAATAAGAAGTAGGTGTCCTGTCTAACCACCCTAACCACAATAAAATGATAATATTTTTTATAAGATTTTAGATATAAGTAGAGGACTCATGTCCGGATGTGCGATATTTTTTTGTAATTTTTTCCAAGTAAATAATTAATTATGAATTTTTATTACAAATTTTAAAAAATATAAAATCTCGTATGTCGACCACCTTAACTTGCTCAAAACTTCATGAAATTCAATTTTTTTTATAACCCTATAGTATATGAAGCATAGAATGTGACACATATTTTGGATTCAAAAAATATGATACCGTTTGAAAGTTATAGATATTTTCAATCAGCCTATCAATTAAGACTTTAGTCATAATTCTAATAGAAAATGAATAATAATTGTTTATTAAATTCAAGGTAAAGAATAATTTATATTGGTGGAAATCTGAGAGTCTCCTCTACAAACCCTTTTTGTTTCATCAATTTTGGCTAAAAATAAAGTCATCAGCCACATGGACGAAGTCTAGAAAAACAAGGTAGTTGTCAAACATGTTTTTTGCGTTGACTTCTTAGGATTGGCATGTCCAAACCAAATACCAAAGCAAGCCCGAGGCTAATCCCTAGGAAATAAATTTTTTGTCAGAAATATTGGATATCTATTTCAAATCAGATATCCATTTCAAATTGGATATCCGATTTGGTTTATATATGATTTTAAAAAATGTTTTATACTTTATAATATATGATTTAGAAAATGCAATAAATATTTTATAGTTTATTTTAATATATCTAGTTTAGAATATACAATATAGTTTATAATTTAATATATAATATATTATATTATTATGTATAATATTTAAATATTATTTCTATATTTTAGTTAATGTATATATATATTACTAATATATAAAATATTATATAGCTAATTAATATTACTAACATATAAAATATTTAAATATTATCTCTTTCCCTCTCTCTCTCTCTCCCTCTCTCTACCCTTCTTCCCCTCTT
>VDFB02193867.1:48181922-48430533 GCA_007258455.2 Sequoia sempervirens | reverse complement strand
CCCTCTATCTCTCTCCCCTTAACCCTTAAACCCTCTACCCTCTCCCCTTAACCCTCCCTTCCTTTATCTGTCTCCCCTATACCCTTAACCATGAAACCCTAAACCCTTATAACCCTCTACCATAAAACCTTAACCCTTAAAACCTCTACCATATACCCTAAACCCTAAACCTTTAACCCTTAAACACTCTACCATCTACCATTAACCCTTAGGTCTATGTGTACACAAATCGGATATCTGATTTGTAGAACTAAAATTATACCATTACAAATATCGTAATTTTTTTTCAAATGAATTAGATATTAGATCATAACGGATATCAGATTTGTGGGCCATAGAAAAGCCCCATGTGGGCCATTTTTTGCATTCCAACGGACCCTACATTCTATTTGCAAGCAACACACATGCAGTTTCAGACAGGAAGAGAAAAAGATCAACTTTTTGGAGCATCTTCTATTGAAATTTGTCATAAGCAATGATTTTTAGCATCTTTTATGAGCTATAATGGGGAGCAACAGTTGTCAGAAGCAAAAATGTAAGAGAAAGCTTACAAAAGAAGAAATTGAAGCATATAGACAAAGAGATAGAGAAAATCATAGGAAGAGAAGACAAGGTATGTTAAATATTGGTGAACCTAACCCCTATGGTCTTTCAAGTGAAGATGAAATTGAAGATGCTCAAGGTGAAAATATTCAAGGTGAAATCTTGGAATTGAATATGTTGAACATGATATTCAAATTAGGAATGGAATTATTGAAATTGATAATGAAAATGTTCAAGGTGAAAATGTTGGATTTGAAGATGTTGAACATGATATTGAAATTGGGAATGAAAATATTGAAATTGTTAATGAAAATGTTCAAGGTGAAAATGTTGGATTTGAAGATGTTGAGAAATTGGGAATGAAATTATTCAAATTGATATTGAAAATGTTCAAGGTGAAAATGTTCGAAATGAAGATTTTGAGCATAATATTGAAGCAAGTGTAAATTATGTTTCACCAAATTACATGAGAAATGAAGAACCTTGTATGGAAGAAAGAAATATTCCATTTTCAAGACCTTCAAGAACCCCTAAATGGTTACTTGAATTTGATGAGAATATTATAAACAATTTTTAAGGAAAGAGGTCAACACAAACTGTTTGGTTGTGGGCTAGAAGACTTTTCAACCAATATTTTAGTGATAAGACATTGACCGAGCAATGCCAAATTTTTGTACAATTGCTAAAGATGCAAAAGATGAGACCTTTGCTAGCCAAATTGAAGATTCATGTGAACAAGAAGACTGAAAAAAATTCTATTATTGTCAAAAATCTCTTTAATGCTCTCAAGTCTATTGGAAAAAGTAACAAGGAAAAGGATAAGAGAGCTGCTCGGAGAGTCATTACAACTACCCTAGTAAGCCATAAATTGAAAAATGCTTGCTTTATGAGATAAACTTGTATTGATTTTGACATAAATCATAAAAATTTGGATAGAGCACTTGCAAGAAGAAAAAGAATAGATGATCCTCTTCAAAATGATACATGGGCTTTTTCTGGGAGGCTTCCACGTGTTGATAAGAAGCTAACCGATAATGTAAAGTAGGTAATTCAACAATTTTGGCATGATAACTCTAGAGTATCACCCAATGCAAAGGATGCTTTAAAGTTAAGAATTGGCAATCGAGACCGTACACCACATCCTAAACATTTCTTGGAATCAATCCAAACAATGTTGTTCAAAAAATTTGTTGAAACACATAAAAATATGGAAATATCGCAAAGGAATTTTGAGGGTTTGAAGCCATTTTATTGTGTGCCTCTTAAGAGTCGTAATAATTGTTGTTGCAAATACCATGTGGAGTTTTCAATGTACCATGAGGTATTATGCTATATCCATTCTACTTTGCATACTAATGAAATGTTGCAGGAGTGTGGTGCAATGCATCTTCCGAAATCATCAAGGGACTTGCTAGATCTATTTTTATGTTCTAGAGATGATGATTGCTTTTTCTATAGAAATGATTGTTTAAATGTAAAGTGCTCACAATGTGGTGGCTTCTCAAATTTTGTTCAATGTTTTCATGAGAGTTCCGAACATGAATTTGGAAAGAATCTTGTTGAGAAAAAGAGATATGAGATAGTAAAATATACTTTGCAAAGTGGAGGTGAAGGCTCTAGATGTGAGTTGGTTACAAAAGAATGCAATGTTGCTGATTTTATTTCAGATTTTAAGGACAATATTTTCCACAAGTATGCAAGGCATAGTCATAGGTCTCAATGGTTGGATCAACAATTTAGGATGTGTAAGGACTCTTTTCCGATTGGCACTATTATATCAGTGGTTGATTTTGCAGAAAACTACACATTACAACCACAAAACGAGGTACAATCTCAGTATTACAATTCCATTCAGATTGCTATTTTTGTCCACATAACATTTAGACATGCACCTAATAGTACAGAGGAGGATTGAAAGATAATCAGAGAGTATCATTTTTATATGAGTGATGATAGATCTCACTCATATGAGTATGTCCAACATTGTTTTGAGATTTTTTTTGAGTTCTTGCAGGAGCATGATATAGCATTAGGCCAACATCTAATTTGGTTAGATAATTGCACAGGTCAATTCAAGAATGATCGTATGTTTTATTGGTTGAGTAGAATGCATGTAGACAGGGGTCTATATTTGGAGTTTTTTTGAAGCTAGACATGGGAAAGGGGAGCATGATGGAGTAGGTGCATGTGTAAAGAGAGCTCTAGTTAAGGAGCAATTGAAGATTTCAGGAGAAAAATTCAGTGATGCACATTCTATAGTTGATTGGTGTAGTTCAACATTGTCACGGGGAGGGACACCTGATTCAACAGTGCATAGATTCTTTTGGTTCGTTGAGGAGGGTATAGTGGGAGGCAGATTGGATTGTCATACAATCAAAGATTCTTCAAAGATGCATTCATTTTGAAGCTCAGATGTAGGCACATGGACCATTTGGACACGAGAGTTGGCTTGTTTTTGTCAGAGTTGTATTCAGTGCGAGTAGGATCAATGCAAGTCAAGTGAGTTGGTGGATACATGGGTACCACAGTATATAACTCCTTTATCTCAAAAAATATCCATGAGAAATGACACAATGAAAATTTTAGTTGATTATGACCTGCTTTCAGATCTACTACAGCTAGGACATATTTTTGCAGTTGTCGCATTGCAGGGGAATGAAGAGAAATTAGACTATTGGTTGGCTCGATGTGTGTGGGTAAAGAATAAGCTAACACAACTGATGGAAGATGATGATGGTTTCATGTATCCTACAAGTTCAGTTGTGGTTGTAGGAACTTGGTTGCGAACATACATGATTAGAAAGAATGGCATACCTGCATTTGAAGACTACGAGAAACACAAAACCATTCTCATGTATTTGCACCTTGTTATAGCAACAAATGTTAAGTTGTTGAAGCATCATGCCAGACCAAAGACAAAACAACTATGGACACTTAGTGATGTTGATCATGAAGCAATATTGGATACTCTTAAGCAAAGAGATGACCCTTTAGGCACACTTGAATAGTATTTTCAAGAATGGAAGGTAGAATGCTTATGTTCATTATGATTAAGTTCATTAGTGTGCTTTATTTAATACTGATATTTTATATACTATTGTAATACAGGTGTCTTTAATAGTGATATTTTGTATGCACTTTTGTGATATTTTTGGCAAGATTGATCATGGGCCTGCTGCAACAATAGCCAACTCTGATCCTTTCAAAGAGGTATGTGTCTTTTATAGTTTGCATCACCAACTCATCATCATTCAAGTTGTTTAGATTAATATAGATATGTTAGTCTAAGCATCTTTTCTATTGTGGCAATATAGATTTCTCATTTTCCCACTTTTGCGATATTCCTGGTGATGAGCTCAAAATATGCTCATAATTTGAATATTGTGATGTATTTTTAATACCCTTACTCTTATTGTTGATGGTTGTTTTAACTCTTTGATTAAACGCTTTTTATCTAAAATTGGGTAGTATATCCTATCATCCTAGGTAGACCATGGTTAGCCACAATTGATGCTTTTATAGGATGTCGTTCAGGAGACATGACAATTTATGATGGTCAGTCAAGAAAGAAATTGGCTTTATACCCACCTGCCCAGCCTCAGCCAGACTTGTCTCAACCAATTTGGGCAGATTTAGGAGAGGAAACTGAAGAAGTCAATTCATTGGCTCAGCTAATGATGCTACAAACTAATCCGTTTTCCCAGCTTCAGAGTGAGGATGGCCTGCTTTTACACATTTTGCAGTCCAACTCTGATCTAAGTAGCCCATCTGTTCTAGATAGCTGTCTTCAGCAATGTTTCCCGCAGCAACTGAATCCTGAGAGCCTACCACCTAAATTTCCTGCAGTTTATCACAATTTGCTTCCACCTAAAATATAGACACCACCTTTATCAGCAGCATCCTTCCTGAAGCAGTCTGGGCCTATAGGACAACATGGAAAACAACTACAAGGTTCACTCCTTTTGAGTTACTCTAGCACCTCCAGAAGGGTCTGCAACCTCCGGAGCCTCCTAGAGCACTCCCTGCACAACACAAGAAAAAGAGAAAGAGAGTAGAATCTACAAGTAGGGAAGTAGAGCAAGAATCATCTGCTCCTGCAGCCTCCACACCAGAGCCCTCTACCCAAGTACAAACCAGGTCTGCTAGTAGAAAAGAAAAATGGAAAACGAAGGTAGGAGAGTCATCTAGGGCAGAACAAACCCCAGAATCTGACCCTCATCTTCAAAAGCGAAAATGTTCTACTCCACTCTTTCCTGCAGGATCTTCCCCTGTAGTAGTTTCTCCTGCAGCAACGCCTGTTGCCATTGCAGTTTCACTATCATCTTCTCCTGCTGAGTCTGAATCCTCTAGGAATGTTAGAAAGAGGAAATCCATGAAAGTGTCTCCTACAACTATTAGTTTGGAAACATTTCCAAAAAGAGTTTCATCAAGGAAACAACGTAAAGTTACCTCAACCTCTGTTCAACCTGAAATTATAGTAATTCCTAAGGATTATGAAGAATTCAGTCATGATGTTTCTCAGAATGTATTTGAGAATGTTCCACAAATTCCATCTGTTATTCTTGGGGAAGTGCAAACTGAGACAGTGGAAGTTGAGGAAGCACAACATGGTAGTGGTAATGAAAGGGGGATGCAAAGTCTTGAATCCATCCCTATGTTTTTTCCTGCAGCATAAGGCCAGTTCATAGTTTGTTTCTTAGTAATAGTTGTCATGATTTCTATTTTGATTAAGTTATGCTTAAGTTAAGAAGACTTTACATTACATTCCTGCAACATAAGTAGAATTCCTTCCAAGCATTTATTTCTAGTAAATTGTGACTGAAACTGGTTCTTAGTGCACATACAGTGCCGCTCCATTTTAAGTATACATTCCCTGGTTTGACAATGTAAATGAACAACCATAAGAAGATGTTAGTCACCTGCTGGAATGTCCAATTCCCAAGTTAGGATTTTCCATGACTTTTATATCCTTTTGTGGAATTGACCACATGGCATGATTGATCATGGATCTGCTGCAACAATAGCCAACTCTAATCCTTTCGAAGAGGTATGCATCTTTTATAGTTTGCATCACCAACTCATCATCATTCAGGTTGTTTAGATTAATATAGATATGTTAGTCTAAGCATCTTTTCTATTGTGAAAATATAGATTTCTCATTTTCCCACTTTTGCAATATTCCTGACATGATTGATCATGGACCTGCTGCAAAAATAGCCAGCTCTGATCCTTTCGAAGAGGTATGCAGTAGATTACAACAATATAGATTGGTTATTCTAAGCGTCTTTTATAGTTTGCATTACCATCTCATCATATTTTGTGTCATTTAGAATAATATAGATTGGTTATTCTAAGCTACCTTGATGGTTTGTACAGGTGCTTGTCAGTCCAGAACGTGAACATACTACTATTGTTGAAGATTGTGCCCTAAATGCCTCTAATAGGAAAATTTTGTAAAATTTGAATTCTCAAATTGGAAACAATGTAAAACGGTCATAATTGTGTATGGGCATAATCTATACCTAGTGATGTTTTTTGAAATATGGGTCAAATGTCTGGCATTGTATAAAGGGTATGTTTAAAATGTAAAGGGGTATGTATTTTGGAAACTCATAGGTTTTGTAAAGGGGTCTATTTTTGTACTTAATCGAGCTACAACCGAAGGTTTTCTTCCTGGTTCTTTCCTGTTGGTATGCTCATTTGAACCAGGTTTTGTAATACTATCTAGTCCTCTCCCCTACTATCTCTTACTCTATCTCTTACTCAAAGAGTAAGGAGAGAGCTTAACCCATCTATGTTTTTTGAAGAGACATACATATACTAGCAATCACACGTGAAGATGTAATGGGCACATTGATAGGTGCAATATGAAATTATGTATGCTACAATTGAAGTAATTGCAAGAAGTCTTGTTATGGTGAAAGTTTTATTAGAGAATACATAATCATGTTTTCTTAAAGAAGAAGTATTAATAGGTATTAATTTTGAAGTAAATTTAATCTATATGCAAAGCATTTGTAAATCAATATGTGTGTAATTGTAACAGTAAAATTTGTGCATACCATGTCATTTCCCACACAATTTTGTGTCTATTTTGAAGAAATGTCTTGATACATGTACGTAGTGACTCAACATCTAAATTCAAGCTCATCTCTCTAGCCTTTTATCAATTTTCATACTTAAATCACTATACAATTAGCCCTATCCTATTCTTATTCACACACATCTATACATTTACCTTATTTTCCCATTTATCACATTCACCAATGGGTATGCCCTCATTTATCCATTAGCCACCTGGAATTGATTGTTAGCCACTTAGATTTAACTATTAACCCATTCTAGGACACTTCTTCAATTGCAAGGGTGACCTCATGGTCACAAACCTACAGTTTTCTAAGTTTACATTCTATTTTCAAATTTGAACTTTCTTATACATCCTTGTACATCATTGATACATTTTTTATTTTTATGTTAAGATATAGTAAATTATATTCACTTGCAATTTGATGTGTAAATATCTTGTATTGTTAGAATGAGTACTTGAATGATCATGAGGTGTTGACCATCGTTGCCATCAATGAAATTGACCATCTCTCACATGTAATGCTTGGGAGTTACATTGGGAGAAGTGGATCATCTTTCCATAATGTTATGGGTTCCTACTTAGTTGATATGTTCATAGTGGAGGGCTAGTTTTGGGAATTTGTGCTCTCGATGAGTTATTGGTCAAATACATTATCTATTCATGGATTCTATCTTGAGTGCTATCATAATTACACGTTGGGGTGGTTCATGGTTTTAAACTATCAAGAATGGTTTTGGTGGCAATTAGTTTGGGGAAACCACTTACATGGTTTTATCTTCCCATTGCTTTGTAAATTGGAGGAATTATATGGAGGTTTCATGGGTTATGCAGGTGTACTTAAGGCCTTCAAGGGCTCGAGGCAGGTTTGGTTGAAGGATTTTTTTTCTTTGAATCAATAAACTTTCAATTGCTCAGTTCATATTTTACTATTTTTCTTGTGTTTTCTGCTTGTGCACAAGCCATTCAACCATTTTTGTATAATTTTTTTATGTAGAAACGTTATTACATGTCTTGACGTTATTTCAAGAGTGGAAAGTGTGGATAAATGGGTTTTGAAATAAAATGAAGAGTTAAAGGTCTAAAAATGGTGGTTTTTTTTCACTTGAAAATATAGTTTTTACCCTAGGGTTTGCAAAAATCTTTGAGATACCAGAAGTTTCTTTGATTTCTAAGCATATTGGGGCCTAAATAAAGGTGTCTAAGGTGGTGGCAGAGTCTGAAAGGTTGTGGAAGTGCTGCATCCAATAAACCCTCAAGAATTACACTAAAAATAAGGGTACAAATGGAATCCAATTGAAAAATATTTGTTTTCTTGGCAATTTATTTGCTGCCCCAAGGTTTCAAGGGTCTGTGTGGTGTTTGAAGGTATGTTGCTTTGCATTTTTGGGCTAATTGAGTAGCTTGTTGAAGGGTGAATGTATAGGAAGTCAATGCTTGTCCAAAGGAGTCTGGTGTACCCATCCAGACATGTTGGAAAATTACGTTTGGTCGTACGAGTTGTGGAATGAAAGTTGCACCATTTTGCAACTTTACACTGCTTGCATCTGACAATTTTTCCCTCCACTGAAAAAGTCATCACCATAGGAAAATGCCTTCAAGATAGCAAAAACTGAGAGAGGTTTTTGTAGATGGTCCCAACATGATCCCATAGCCTCAGATGAAGAGTCTGTAAGCATCATGGTCTTTGAGAAATAACCCTTCAAAGATTGCTTCCTTTTAGCACTTTGGACTCTTAAGGGAAATTGCCGGTCCAATGTAGCTCGGAGTGATTCAGCATATTTGGGTGCAAGAGAGGACCATCCCTAGTGTAAAAATACCCATATGGACGTGTTGGAACAGTCTGTTTGGTCGTACGAGTTGCGGAATGAAAGTTGCACCACTTTGCAACTTTACACTGCTTGCATCTGGCAACTTTTCCCTCCACTGAAAAGTCATCACCACAGGAAAATGCCTCCGAGATAGCAAAAAATGAGAGATTTTTTTGTAGATGGTTACAACTCAATCCAATAGCCTCAAACGGAGAGTCTATAAGCATCATGGTCTCCAAGAAATAGACCTTCAAAGATTGTTGCCTTTTAGCACTTTGGACTCTTAAGGGAAATCATCAGTCCAATGTAGCTCAGAGTGATTCAACGTATTTGGGTGCAAGAGAGGACCACCCCTAGCGTAAATGTACCCATCTAGACATGTTGGAACAATCCGTTTCGTCGTACGAGTTGCGGAATGAAAGTTGCACCACTTTGCAACTTTACACTGCTTACATCTGGCAACTTTTCCCTCCATTGAAAAGTCATCACCACAGGAAAACACCTCCGAGATAGCAAAAATTGAGAGAGGTTTTTGTAGATGGTCCCAACACAATCCCATAGCCTCAAACAGAGAGTCTGTAAGCATCACAGTCTCTAAGAAATAGACCTTCAAAGATTGCTGCCTTTTAGCAGTTTGGACTCTTAAGGGAAATCACTGGTCTAATGTAGCTTAGAGTGATTTGGCGTATTTGGGTGCAAGAGAGGACCATCCCTAGCGTAAAAGTACCCATCTAGACGTGTTGGAATAGTTTTTTTGGTCGTATGAGTTGCGGAATGAAAGTTGCACCTCTTTGCAACTTTACACTACTTGCATCTGGCAACTTTTCCCTCCACTAAAAAGTCATCACGATAGGAAAACGCCTCTGAGATAGCAAAAAATGAGAGGTTTTTGTAGATGGTCCCAACACGATCCCATAGCCTCATACGGAGAGTCTATAAGCATCACGGTCTTCGAGAAATAGACCTTCAAAGATTTCTTCCTTTTAGCACTTTGGACTCTTAAGGGAAACTAGTGGGCAACATAGTTAACTTCTTCACAAACTTGGTTTGAAGTAATTTCATTCTTTTTTGTGCATTTAAAATGGAGTTTTAAGCCTTCCACCCTAAAAGTGACCTCTAAATAACTTCAAACACCTTAACTACCTCGTTCTTATTCATTTTTTTTGCAAACAAGCATTTTCATTCCAAGAGGCTGAGCTTTCATTTTTGCTTGTTGGATTGAATGCTGACTGTGACACAACTTTCTTTTTTCAAAAATTGTTCAACATCATTGAACTAAGAATTTATCACACATCTATTGAGAAACAAAGGAGTACCACAAACTAAAACACATTACACTTCAGTTCTCACTGACTTGATGTACTCTTCAACATCTCTCTTCT
The DNA here is from genome assembly GCA_007258455.2 of Sequoia sempervirens. Classification (NCBI taxonomy): domain Eukaryota; kingdom Viridiplantae; phylum Streptophyta; class Pinopsida; order Cupressales; family Cupressaceae; genus Sequoia; species Sequoia sempervirens. The sequence continues at coordinate 48,420,712 of VDFB02193867.1, read as the reverse complement.
CTAAAAGCGACCTCTAAATCACTTTAAACACCTTAACTACCCTAAAAGCGACCCTAAAAGCGACCTCTAAATCACTTCAAACACCTTAAATACCTCATTCTAATTCACTTGTTTTGCAAATAAGCATTTTCATTCCAAGAGGCTAAGCTTTCATTTTTGCTTTCAAAGAAAAATCTTCCTATGCCACTGTTACACTACATAGGTAAACCAGGTTTTGTATTGTGGACCTATATTAAGCTACCACTCTCAAGTACCAATGTAACAATGATACAAAATAACTTTTGAGACTGCAAGAATACATCTGATAACTCTTGAGTGTACTAAAAGAATTCTTATGATTTTTGAAGAATGCTGATAACTCTACTGCAGGAAGGTGATGAGAGATTGCTTAGCGATGAAAAGCTTGAGGCATCTTATGAGGAAGTCATGCCAACCAAAGAAATGATCAAGCGTGAAGTCACAACTTGCAGCCATGGAACTGAACCTACTGAACCTAAAGAAGATGGTTGTGTTGCTGACCGGAAGAGCACCTCTGGATGGTTGTGTTGCTGACTGAAAGAGTACTTAAAGATTCAGAGGGAGCCTACTAAACCTAAAGAAGATGGTTGTGTTGCTGACCAGAAGAGCATCTCTGGATGTTGTTTCAGTTGAGGTCTGTGATGAACACTTGTACACACCATAGTATGGTTGTAGCCATTATGGTTGATATTGTGTTGAGGCGATATCTAATATCACGATGAGATGATATTCTTCTTTTCACTTATGGTTGTAGCCATAGTACTAGGCATCACAATGAGGTGATTTTCCTTATACAGCTGGAAGTATCCTCCCTAGCTGAGAGGGAGTGTTGATGATTATTGCAGCGTCAGTCATATCCTTCCAACGATCTCCTCTACATAAGAATAAATTAAATACAGCCAAAGCTATTTAATTTATATATATATCAATTTTTGATTAATGCTAATTCATCAAGAGATACGAGTTAATGAAGAGGTGCATTTATGAAGAGGCCGACATGCTTGAGGCAAGATTTATGTCAAATAATATTTATTATTTTATGAAGTCCGACTTCTATCTTGGAGGCACAATATTTGAGGAGGCACATTCTTTTTGGAGGCCGACCTATATTGTGAAGAGTCACATCTCTCTCAGCTTGTATATATATTAGATACATTTCATTGTTTTGAGACATACATTTTTCATACATTCCATTTCATATCAAGTGCGAGTTAGTGATAAACTCTTCAAGTGCATATCGAGTTATTGTGAGAAGGCTGAGGATTATCATTTGAGAATTACATCATTGTATTGTTGTGTTGGCATCAGTCTGTGGCGCATATTATTAGGCCTCATTATCGGCCTTCATTGTAAAGGAGTTTCTATTGTGATTCAATAATATAAGTGATATTATTGGCTAGTTTTTTCTCCCTCAAGAGGAGGGTTTTCCCATGGTATCTGATGTGTTATTGTGTTTGATTTAGAATTAATTTTATGTGCATTAAATCTGATCATAAAACTAACACAAGTAAATGGCTGCATAGCGTGTGGAATGAGGAGGCAATAGGCCTGAGACCCCTTTAAAGTTTGTTTGAGTGCTTTCATTTCATTTTTTTTTAGTTTTGTGCCAAGTTTCCTCAAAGAAATGTGGTCTCATAGAATTCCATGACAAGCTAATGCAATTGATAGCTGCTCCTAGTTATTATTTATGTAATGTGAAGTAATTGCATAACTGCTTAGGTTGACTTTGTAAAAACTATATTGTTATTGAAATTTTTTCATCTATCAACATCTAGTTGTTACTTATGCAATTTGAAGTAATGCTTTGAGTTTGAAAGATGTGCAATGCAATGTAATCAACAATATGGATATAAACTACATAATATTTAACCATTCTTTTTATGCTATTGTACATTGATATTTAACCATTGCTCACTTGATTAAATTTTCAAAGAGTTTAATCATGCACATGAGGAGGAAATTAAATTTCGATTGTCAACTTCTATATATATCAAATTATCCAATAATAAAGTGTATGTCCATATACAAAAATGGCATCAACGCCAACTCAAACAAAGTTTTACAATATGTGGCATATGCCATCTCGGTATCTATTCAATATTTACATGCCAAAATGTCTATCTCATCCTAAACTACTGGTGGATCATCAAAATGGAGCCTCTTTGAAGCACTCGTTGGCTCTGAAGGTAGCTGCACAAGAAAAAGTCAAACCATAATTGATATTAGTTATACTATATAATTTAAAATCGAATAATTAACATAAAAATCAATACACATTGAATTATAATTGAACTCTAAAATTGAAATCTTGATTACCTGAAATATACATCTCTTCGAAGGGTCAGGAGTCCTAGAATATACCCCTCTCAAAGAACTAACCAAACCAAATTTTGTAACGTCAATCTATATATGTGAACAAAAACATGAAATTGATCCAAGTTAGCATAGAATTGCTAGTAATAAGAACATATTTACCAAGCACAAAATAAAATAAACACATACCTCTTTAGGCTGATCTTTTTTTGTATCTCCTTTAGGTGTTTCAACACCTCCTCCTTCAGGTGTTCAAATACCTACTCCTTCAGGTGTTGTGGCACTTATCAAAAATGATGTATAGCTCACAACTGCCTGTACATAAAAATGACAAGTACATATGAAACTATGAATCTATGTCAATGTATGCATAATCAATAAAATATCTTATAAATCTTAATTCAATAAAATTTGAGTTCAATTACCTTTCCCTTATCTAACATTGTGCGTCCATAGTCTGGAGAGCTCGTTCGCACTAGGTGTTTCCTACAAGCAGAGAATAAAATAAACATATAATTTCATTAATGACAATTCAAATGACAAGCAAGTATACAGTAAAAAAATGTAAATGAGTGAGTGCGAAAATACATACTGTGTGTGTCTCGAGGCCAAATGAAATGGCCCTAAGGGTGCTATCAGTCACCCATGTGAGCTCCTCCTCAAACATTAACTGTTAAATAGACCATGTAAATAAATATTAGTACTTGATACTATCTCTTATTAATATTCATTTAAAAGAAAATGCAAATTATGAATTTACACCTTAAATGTTACTTGTGTAACTACTCCAATGTCCACCTCTCTAGTAGGATAGGACTATGTAGGGTGTACTCCACTCCCCTGTGTGTGATCTGCTATAATCTCCACATCCTGGATGTCATAATCAAAAGTTTCTAATGGCTGCTCAGGGGGCTGTACAATAGGACCCAAACATATTTGTTGGCACGTATTGCAAATATGTGGCACACAAATATGTGGACCCGACGAGGATGATGCAGCAGCACTGGATCCATCGCCAAGATCACCAGACTATGGCTGAGCTACCAAAGAAGCATGGGAAACCAAAAGACCACTCAAAGAGTGAATGGCCTGGATAGTTTGTGTGGCTGCATCCTCTGTAATATTTGGATGTTGTACTGGAGGTGGCGGAGGAAGGGGAGGATGGGGAACATGTGGGCGCCTGACTACTCTAGCTGCCCCTGGCCTATCCTGGGGCATACCTCCACCAACGCCCTGGAAGGGTTTAATGTCAAAGTAATTGACATGATGCCCTAACAAAAACTCAACATATAATTTTTTAATAAAGTAAAAAGGTACATCAGGATTATTGTTGGGTGGTTTATCAAAAACCATACACCAACGATCCCAAAAGTTATCTACTATGCCCCTATGCATGCACCATTTTATAGAAAGTTTTGGTTTGTTAACATTAACTGGAAAACCAATGCTGGGGTTAATAAATAAAGAGGCTATTTAGGATTTTGTTATTTGGAGATATTTCACATCATCATAAGACAATCCACATGCATAATATTGCCTCATGGTTTCTCACCACGAATGAAATGCATTATGTTGGGTGGAGAGGGTTTTTACATTTGTAATTATTCCTGTCAATGTGGTTGACATATGGGATAATCGAGGGATTTTCTTATAAACATCACAAATGCCCCTCAATTGCTCCAATTTTTCATGGATTAAGTCTTCAATTGATGGTTGCAGAGGTGGTGGAGCATTTGGCATTTCTGCATTTTGATTCTTAGCTGGTGGATTTTCATTCTCAACTAGTGGAATTTGTGCATTCTCATTCTCAACAGCCATAATGCCTGACTAAAGTTAAAAAATAATTAATCTAAAATTAGATAATATAAATGATACATTATTTTTAAATCAAAATCCATTAAAAACATTCATTTTTTTTATCAAAATCCATTCTAAACTCAATTGTTTCATAAAAATTCAATCAAAAACCCTATTTTGAAAAAAAATCCACAAAAACATTCTTTTTTTTTTATCAAAATCCATTCTAAATTCAAAATTTTCATAAAAATTCAATCAAAACCCTATTGTGAAAAAAATCCACAAAAACATTCATTTTTTTAAATCAAAACTATTCTAAACTCAATTTTTCACAAAAATTCAATCAAAAACCCTATTTTTAAAAAATCCACAAAACCATATGAAATTATTGAAATCTAAATAAAATTTGAATCAAATCAAAAAAAAAAAAAAAACTTACCTTTCCAAATCGGATTTTGCCCAAATCGCATATCTGTTATGCGAAGAAGCAATGCACTGTGCGCCCATGGGTTCTTCACTGTCAAATAACTTCAAAACAACGGCTGACTCTCTTTATATATGCTTTTTACAAATCAGATATCCGATTTGAATTAGATATCTGATCCAAATCGGATATCCAATTTGTAAAACTAGGTTTGGTGTTTGGTATGGTGACACTCGAGCCTAAAAAAAGTCAACACGTTCTTTTCGCATTTTTCGGTCGGTGAAAGACGTTTTTTTTCCTCATTTCCACTTTTTGTCCCACCATGATCTTGCACATACCCTGGTTTGATTTGTAATATTTTTGACTCCATTTTGCAAGTACAATTTTCTAGGGCGTTTACTACAAAATTAGCTTCCTTATAGCAATGCGTAATTGTTACTAAAGAAAAACCCTAAAGGATCTTCCAAATTGGTAATTGGTTTTAAATTTAAGAAATACCCCAATTGTTTTCTTGACAGTTCTTGCATACATTAATAATGTTTAAATAATCCCCTTCAATGTGTATATTTTGAGCCACATGTTGTGTGCTAGCTTTATGCCTGCTAAAAGGCTATGAGCCTTTGCTATAAATTGTTAGTGGGACCATAGGTAGATTTAGAGACAAACCTTTTATTAATTCTCCTTTTTCATTGGGGATTACATAACCTAACCCTAATAGACCTAGATTACCTTTAGATGTGCCATCAAAATTTAGTTTCACAACATTGGGGGGGGTGAGTTTGGTGCACCATTTTATTGTACTTCTATCAGATTTTTGGACATTAGTATGTGCTCCCTAGTTTGTAACCTTCAAGAGGTACCAACACTTTAATATTTTATTATTTGAGCTTGAGAATGAATTACATGGGTTTGGTTTTTTCACAACATCTACCATTACTACTTCCAATATATTTCTTTGCAACTTATTGAGGAAATTTTTTATATCTAATAAAATATTTCTAAAACTATTTTGGTTTCATTTGAGCCATATATTCCACACTAGTAGAGCCAAGATCACCATCCAAAGTGCTTCAAAAGGAGAACCTTTATAGAGTAACGACCAACTTTGAAATAACTCCACAATGGTGTCCAGGGGGGAAGATAATGAAGTTTGTTTTGGATCCAGTTCCAATTCATTTTTGAGAAAAAATACAATGGAGAAAAAGATGGTCCACTATTTCCTAGTGGAAACCACATGGAATACATTTGAATGGCTAGGCTAGGCCCAACCTGGAAATTCTATCACTTGTTAGAATCCAATTTTGAAGAGCTAACCAAGCAAAAGCACCTACTTTAGGGATGATTGAGATGTGCCAACAAAGATTGTATGGCCATTTACCTAGTTGAATTCTATCCTTAAAGGTCAAATATTTGTAGCCCTGTTTGACATTATATTGTCCTAACTTAGATAGGGCCCAAATAATTTTACCTCAAAATTTGAAAGTAAAATAGTTCTTGTAGTGTCTAATATTGATTGCAACTTATGTTTTTGATATTGAGGGAATGGGAGATTATGGAATTTTTTCCATGCAACATTGGATTTTAAATTTGCATTGTTCATTACTACTAATGCTTGAACTTTGATCCCCAAACTACTTTTAGACAATCTTGAGCCTCCTATAGACCATCCACTATAGTTAATAGAGGGTTACCATTCTAAAAATATTCCCAAAAGTTAACCTTTTCCCATTGTTGATAGTACATTATAGGAAAGGTGAGAGTACATCTCGATATGTGATGATGAAATTCCACATTTTGAGCCTTCTAATGTATTTTCCAAAGTGAATATTATTTCTGGGGTTGCCAAATCTAGGTACTCAGATCTCTTGATTTGGCTTCATTTTGATGAAGGATTTGCATAGAGCTTCCATTTTAGCTTCACACCTAAGGCTAAATTTCTCAATTCCAGATTTTGAATGTAGACACCTCAAAATACTTTTTACTTGCACATTTTTCTAAGGAAACTAAAGGTATTTTTTGGAGTTGTCCAAGTTGCCTCTCCACAAAAAATATCTAGTTGCTTTGACAATGTTCTCATGAATCCCTTTTGGTATTTTGAGCACTGATAAGAAGTAATTTGGAATGGTAGATAACACTGATCTCATCATAAAAAATCTCCCTACTAGTTGTTGAACACCCAAATACTGAGACGAGGGGTGAATCAGTATTCTTTGAAACCACTTAAACATTTAAACATACATTCCACATAGAACATTCAATTTTTAGTAAGAACTTGGAAAGCATGAAATCAACCAAAATCACATAACACATGAACACCAATTTTTTACGTGGAAAAAAAGAAAGAAAAAAAACCATGGTGAGGATTAGCTCACAATATATTATAATTTGTTATAAGATATTACAAAAGTGATCGCTATAGGTGGACTCACTATGTAAGTGGACTCACTACCCACTGAAAAAAAGAAAATATAGAAAAGAGTGGTGGGAAACATCCAAGATTTTAATTGCTATAATTACATCTAAGATGTGCATGAATTACAGTTCCATTGAAGCTCAAAATACAAACTTTACACACTTCATACTGATCTACAATAACTCTCTACTCTTCTTTACATTCGCCTTATACTCATACAATTTGCATCAAAAATTGCTTATTAGATCACACATCATCCAAAACATAAAAAAATATCTTACATATATATCTTCTTCATCCACAAACACTTACAACATCAATTAGGTTAGCCTAATTGGATGTATTATACAAAATATACCTAGTTGGCTCATTATACACACATAGACACTTTGCACCAAGATCCAAAACTCATAAAAAATCAAAATAGGTCAACATGGAACCACAATATCTCCCACATAATAGATCAATACTTATTTAAGCTCTGCAATATACAAAAATTATTAGGTCAACACCAGTAATGACCTAATATCAAAATTTTACCAATTGTTCATTCAAAACCTGATGCATGGACCTTCAAACTTTATGCCACTTGGAATTTAGGTGCCATTGAAACTTATCAACATCTCCAAAAATCCGCAAGACTAGGTACCAATCTGCGAAGAAGTATGGATTCACCAAAACATATACATTGAACTGAAAACCTCTATTACTACCAGACCTGATATACTATCATTCATAACTTTATCACCAAAAAAAAAACATAATGTGAAACTCTCGATATAAGCATCTCTAACATCGAATAAAATTATGTTAAAAAAATTAAAGAAAGATTCTACATAGCGGACCAATATGGACCCGATTACCTAATGACCTATACACACAATACCTAATTTGACACTTAATAAATTCTCCACTTCATCTGATTATATCAGATCAAACCTTCTTGCAAAATTGCACTTTATAATAATCTTCAAACATGCTCAAGCTATAGAAATTGGTCTACACTATGATCTTCATACTAGAATACAATGTTGACATCAATGACAAAACTTTAATGCAATGCACTAATCCCTCATGCTCATGTTGTAAGTAAGCATATCAATGAAAATCTCCTTAATCTTTCAACACTAGTGACAACCATCTACCCTTCAAGGATGTTACTTTTCTTTGAATAGTTGTAAATATCTTGTTTTAAAATGAGGCTTTTTGAGCTCCTACAAAGAAATGAATACTCAGGTAGCATAGGGAAGTTTATTCTATCTAAAATATAAGATAGAGAGGATGTAGCCAATTATTAGAGCACTAGTTTTTTGAATTTTTTTACTTCCTTGGTTTAATTACTTGACCTAAAATAAGAGAATAGTTTTGATTAGAGGTAAAAGACAAGTTTTGAAGGGGCCTGGAACCCTTTACAAAATAAATCAACTAATATAAAAAGAAAACAAAATTAAACAACAATCAACCTAGCATCAGCAAACCACCAGCCAAAAAAAACCAAAAGGACGGAAACCAACCAACAACACTTCATATTGTTCATAATTTCAACAACTTCCATTTCACTAGCAACCAACTTCTACCCCTTACCCACAATATCAAAAACCTCAATACCCAAGGCCCCAGACTGATTTTTCCTTCTGTTTCTAGTCCTAACCCCAGGACCACCAAATTTTACCTCACTACTCAAAACAAAACCTTTAGCAACACCCTTGTCAGTAGCATAATCCACATCCATCCTGGCTTTCCCTCAACAACAATAACATTAGCAGACACATTTTCCTTTCTCTTTTTAATAGTAGTCATAGGGGAAATAGCCTTCACAAAGTCCAATATAGCCAAGAATTTAGGGGCATCTCCACCCTTCATCACAACATTCCATAACTTATCAAGTTTATCCTGAAGGGATAACATTCTTCCCTCCATATTTTGTTTCAGATTGACAGTCTCCTCTGCTACAATATTAGCAACAGTATTGAGGCCATCCATAATATTATCAATTTGGCTTTGGACAGAAGGGTCTTCAACCTTGCTAGCAACACCTCTAATATGAACATTGGTCCTATTGATCTCATGAAAGAACCATTTAAAAATTAGAGAATAGTTATCCAACACATACTTTATATTTTTGGCTTCACACACTAAGGGATGCCTAGATAGTAATGTATCGTATACAAATAAGGAATGAGTGAAAGAGATGTCTAATCTTGGTATTTTTATGTCATTCCACTTACTTGATATATGAGAGGCTGAAATTGTCTGGATCAACACTTCCACCATCAAGATGAAGAGGATAGGGAAAAGAGGGCCCCCTTTCCTAACTCCTTGAGAGGTAGAGAAAAAGTCATCGGGAGAGTCATTTATGAGGACTGATAATTTAACTATTTGAGATAGGAAAGAATACATTTGCACCATTTTGTAGCAAAACCTAGCCTTGTCAAAATCTTTGATAAAAAATCCCAATTTACTTTTTCATAGACCTTAATTATGTCTAATTTTATGATCATAGCTGAAATTTCATCTTGATGAATTGAGTGCAAGATTTCATGAGCTATGATTGCCCCTTTAGCTGTCTCTTTTCCCAGAAAAAAGCCACCTTGCTCCTCCAAGATTATGCTTAGCATGAGTTTTGTAAGCCTTAAGGTAATAGCTTTAGAAAAAAATTATAAATAGTATTGTAGAGGGAGATAGGTCTAAAATCTGCAAATGAGGAGGGAGTTTTGATTTTTTGTATTAGAGAAATATGAGTGGTGTTGATATCTTTTAACATTGTGTCATTTCTATGAGATTCTTCTAGAGCCAACCATATATATCTTCCCACAAATTACCAACATTTATGATAGAACAATGTAGTGAAATTGTCCTACCCAGGAGCTTTGTCTAGAGCAAGTATGAAAAATTTAGTTTTAACCTCTTTCATGGTGAATGGAGCCAAGAGAAACTTGTTATCATTTGGATTAAGTACATCTTTGGAATGAAATTTAAAAACTCTTTTTCTTTTTTCAGCCAAATCAGGGTCTTGATTCACTAGTTTGGTAAGGAGGTTGGAAAAGAATAGAATGACCTCATTTTGAATATGATTCTTATATTTTAGTAGTTCATTAGATACATAATTTATATAAAATATTGTGTTAGCATTGCATTTGACCTTTACTGAATTGTGAAAGAGCTTGGAATTCCTATCCCACTCAAGATTTTAACCAAGTTTCTCTTGATTTTTGTCTCTAGTATATTTATTCTCTAGAAAGAACTTATTCAGGTTCTTTCTAAAGCTGATTGTGATGGTGGAAGGATTCATTGTTCATAAAATTTTGAATGACTTATTGAGTACTTGAATTTTTTGAAATACAAGATTTTTTTTCCAAAAATATTTTTGAAATGGAGATGGTTCCATTGTTTGATCTCCCCTTTTATGAATTGGTGTTTTTTTGCTAATTGGTATAGTTTGAAGCCTACTATGAATGGTGCATTCTCCCACCATTGTTTGAGATGAAGCATAAAGTTATCATGTGTGAACCACATGTGCTCAAATTTAAAGGATGGTTTATATTTATTTGGTCTCGTATTCCAAGCAATATCCATCTAGATCAGATAATGATCTTAACCCAATAAATGAGATGATGGATGTAAGGAAGCTAAGGTAGAAAAAAAACTTCCTACACTAATCTTGAGAGGAAGATAATACAAAACTTTACATATATTTACAATAGTTACAAAAACTTAAACAAAAATGAACATAAATATCTTGCATACCACAACATAGTGATTTACGTGGGGAAAACTCTTTTAGGAGAAAAAACCCACACTCCAAAAATTGCCCAATATATTATTCAAAAATCATAAAGATTAAAATATACTTGCAGAGCAAGCTTCTCACAAGAGTATCACCAACCAAATATCTAGAGGCAACACGATCACTATTAGACTCTTACAATACATCACAATACATATTCATAATATAACACCCTCATAAAATAGGGTTTCCTTCTAGGGAAAGTCAAGCCAACAAAATATTGACTGTCAGATTTTAGACCTAATGACGAACAATCTAGATTTACACTAATAAAATATAAATAAAATTTTCCTTTCAAGGGTACTTCCCTGAGCCCCCATTGGGGCATGCAGTCCCTAGACCCCCTATTGGGGGGATGATCCCTCAGACCCCTCATGTAGGGGGGAGTGGGGGCGGGGGACCCCTACACACCTCCATCACTCTAGTATCAATAATATCTTATGTAATTGCAATGTTGAGACACCTATTCCCAAAAAATCTCCCACTTGTTGAACACCTTGTAAAAGCAACGAGAGGGTGTATAAAAACCATCTCTTAATTGCTAGGGGCTGAAAGGCCCATAGTCTCTGAACACCATCTAAACTTCTCTATGCTCACAGGTTTAGTTAAAGAGTCGATAAAATTTATCAAAGTCCCTACCTTAACTAGTTTCACCCTATCATCTTCGACCATATATTTAACAAAATGATATTGTACATCAATTTCCTTGGTTCTGGCATGTAATTTCAAGTTCTTAGCTACACATATCACACTCCATCATAATAAATTGTCATTGTACCTTTTTTTATTCTAATTTCTTAACATGGTATCTTAAGCCAAATGACTTCTTTACAAGCATGAGTAGTTGCCATATACTCTTTTAGTAGTGGAAAAAGCAACCACAAATTGTCACTTATCCAAATAATTGTGCCACCAAATAAAGTAAACACATAAGCAATGGTGGATCATCTTCTATCAATATCACCTACCCAATCCGAATCCACATAACTATGAATATCAAGGGAAATATTGCTTTCAGTGATATTACTATGATAAAACAAGGAATAATCTAAAGTACCATGTAAATAATTGAAGACTCTTTTAACTGCATCCCAATGAAATTTACTAATATTAGACATATATATGTACAAAGAACACTCACTTCTTGGGTAATGTTTGATCTTGTACAAACCATAGCATGCATTAAAATTTCAACTGCACTCTAGTAAGACACTCTGCTCATGTCTTCCATCTCTAATTGGGATGTTAGACAATTTGAAATAGATAACTTTGTTCTAGTTGAAACAAGAAAACACAATGGTCTATAATCCTACATATCAAATCTATAAAGTTTAATTGGCATACTTACTTTGGCCAAGCCATAGCTTTTTGTTCATTCTATCTATTTTAATTTCCATCCTAAGGATGTGTCTAGCTGCACTAAGGTCTTTCATTTCAAATTTATCAGCAAGTTGAGATTTCAATTCTAAAATCATACCTTTCCCTTTACCAATAAATAACACATCATCAACATATAATGTAATAAAAAAGAAGTGATCACCATCAATTTAATAATAAACACAATGATCTAATTTAGAACACTCAAATCCCAAACTCAACACATATGTATCAAATTTTTGGTACCACATCTTAGAACTCTATTTTAGGCCATACAAAGATTTCTTCAATTTACAAACCAACTTACTTTTACCTTCACCACATAGTGCTCTAGTTGTGTCATATAATTATCCTCCACCAAGGCACCATGAAGGAAAACAATTTTCACATCCATTTCTCAACCTCTAAATCATAAGTATCAACAATGGAAAGAAAAAATCTAATGGATTTCATTTTTGTAATAGGAGAAAATATCTCACCATAATCAACACCCTCAACTTGAGAGTAAACTTTTGCAACCAACGTAGCTTTGTACTTCTCAATACCTCCATTTGAACTAATCTTTTTCTTGAATACCCATTTACAACCAATGGGTTTTATTCCTTCAGAAAATGGTACAAGATCCCATGTATCATTCTTTTTCAATTCCTCCATTTCTTCATAAATATTAATCCTCTAAGATTTTGTATCATTCATACCTAATGCCTCTTCTATCGATTTGGGTTCATCCATGTTAGTATTCAAAGAAATAATGCATCACCAATCATCAGATGAATACCTTTCAGGTGGTTGTCTATGCCTTATAGACCTATGAACAAGTTGAGTTGGAGGTTCTTCCTCCTCTTCTAAAGATTTAGAGCTAGATGAGCTCTTCTCAGCCTCTTGTCTATCCACAAGACTCGATTCAACTTTCTTAGGTGTAGAAGGAAGTTGAATCACATCTTCCTGTTTACTTTTTTCTAGTTGTAATGTGATAGAAGAAGGCTTAGTTTCTCTAAAATAAAACTTCTACTATATATTACCTTCTATCCAACAAAATACCTAAGTTTGTATCCTTTCACACAATAATTGTATCCGATGAAGATACATTTCATAACCTTCTTATCCAATTTTTTTTGCTTCTCCTTTGGCATATGCACATATGTCTCACAACCAAAAACTCTAAGATGTCTTAATTGTTATGTGGTCTCACAACATGGCCCAAGAATGAAAAGACTTGGGGACCCAAGTGGAAAAAATATAACTCTTATGGAAAGAGCTAACAAATTGGAAGAGCACTAGAAGTTAAGGAAGAAAGAGAAATCTTTGATAGAAGAAAGTAATTCATATGGTAAGTGTTTCATGCACTGGGTACCAGGTACCAGAAACATAGAAAAGGAGAAAGGTAATGTGAAGTTCAAGTGAAAGATTCCGGTCCGGTAAGATGGAGTCCAGTAAGATGGAGTTTGGTAAGATGGAGTTTCGGTGTAACTGAGGTTCGAGAAAGTAAGTGGGTAAAGTTGAATACCGAGTACCGGGTACCGGGTTGCAACTTGTAAAAAGAAATGTTAAAATATTGAATTTATCTAATGATCTTGGTGATCTAGTATATGTTCAAGGATTTATGATATGTTTTTTTGAAGGTGTATTATTTACTAGATTTTTTACTAACATTTGAATAATGTTTTTATTTACATGAGATATTATGATGTTGTTAAAAAGGGATTTAATATTTGGAATTTGTGATTGTAGGAGATATTGATTGTGATACAAAGCTTGGGTATGGATGGTCAGAAAAATTTGAATCATAGATGGAATAAAATTCAGTTTGGTTCAATCACTCTGGGAGGTGATAATGCAGAGGGCTTTGAGTCCACCAGAATGCTAGGGATCTCGGTATTTCACATGCAGTCGGAACAAATGCTAATCTTCAGGAGAGCCCATTCTCGAGAGTGACAAAACTAGAGCCAAGAGAAGTGTAGGGGGAAAAAATTCCACCCCATCATTTTGAATGTATGGAAAGATCCTACACACTATCCTGATTCAAGTTATTTTCCTGGCAAGAATAACAAAGTAGAACTCGAAGAGCTTCAACGAGTAATTGGAGTTAACTTCCATTGACTTCAATTGCAATTCTCCTATTGGTCACAATATTCCACATGCCTTGATGAGATTGGTCCCTTAGATTTCCTCTCATGTAGTTATCTTATCCCATCTGATCCTTGTGTTCTATAAAAGGTCAGAGGATGCTTCATTTTCATTTTAAGTTTGGAATTTGTGGATGTTGGAGGAGCAAAAAATTCTTTTAAGTTTTGTTCTTTTTTCCTATTTTTTGAACCATTTCGGCGTAAAACTTTGTATGCATGTAGACATTAATTGATATCAGAGCTTTATGATAGCTACCTATCTCAGTATCGTTTGTAGCTGGTTTTGTAAGTTCAACCAAACAAGACTATATGTTGCATCGTTTAAGGGTGCATATAGAGCCTATTCGGTGTCCATAAATGAAACCCTCTCTTTAAAAGCTTGCATCGTTTTAAATGTAGTTGTGAAGTAATCTGGTGAAATATAAAGAAGTTTTCTTTGTTTTGATTAATTCTTTGGGGCATACATGGAGAATAACCAAGAGAAATTTTATTTTTCAATATTTTTATACTTTGTTTTAGAATAGATGTTTAATATTTTTAAAAATGTTCCAAAAAATATAAGTGAATGGAAATAGTTTTGTTGAAAATATTTTATTTTACATGAATTTGTTGAATGCTTGATGCTAAATCTACTTAAGTTCCTTTTGATTTCCCCTCAGAGAACCGTAGGTTAACAATCAACCCTAAGTGCCTATGTGATCTCATCATACCAACTTTGGTGCCACCTTATAGATAGTAGGGCCCTATAGATAGTAGGGCTCAATGCTTCTTAAGTTCGTTCAGAATAATACATCAAGAGGGGGGGCAGAATGACTCCAACAGAGGGGTTTGCCAATAGATTTCTATTATTTCAAGGCTAAGATAGGTTGCATCTTTCAATATTTATTAATAGTTTTTGATCTTGCTTTAATTACTATTTATTCCAAGCGGATAGGACTTCTGGCTATAGTAGCGCTTATTATTTAAGTGCAGTTGCTTATGGCAGATTGATGGTCGTTAAAATTTTTCAAGATTGATGGTAGAGAGTGGGATGATCAATTACTAAATGACAAAAACTCACTTGAATGGTGAATGATGAAAACTAGCTCCTTATCGGGAGGATTTCATAACTAACTACTACTTTGGCTTTCACACCAAGAAAATAATAGCAAAGAATTTGTGATGTTCCATGAAATATTATGTAAAATATTTTGGTTTCATGATGTCCGAGTTTATCATGTCAATTAGGAATGCTGATGTAAAATGTTCAAAAAAATAATAGAGATATGTATATATATATGCAAAAAAAATGTCCCTTTGAGATTAACAGCAAATGCCACATCATTACCCAAGAGCGACCCTAGTGCAACCATGACTTGGTTATTGAAGACTTGGGATTGAACGAAAGTCAATCTTTGATTTGTGAATGCATAATTTCCCCTTGGGTTGTCTTTGTTCCATATCTTTCAAGAAGGATAGGCTCTTTGTGGTCTTGTCTATGGATATTTTATTCGACCTGTTTACTGCGAGTAAAACTGTTGTCAACATTAATGAAGTCTTGGGACCCGACCATGTCTCTATAGGTGTCTTATCAACAAGAGCTGATGTAGGAGACCTTTTAATCAAGTAACCAGTAGTGGCAATAGCTTCAGCCCAAAACCGTTGTTCTAGACCAACACCACTCAACATACTCCTAGAATTCTCCATCAGTTTCCTTTTCATTCTTTATGTAGCTCCATTTTGTTGTAGAGAATATGGAGCTTTCTTCTATCTATGAATACTACAATCTTTATAGAATCTATAAAAATAATTAGAGAAAAATTCACCGCCATTATCAATCCTCAATTTTTTTTTTCCCAATCTACAACTCAACCATTGCTTTAAATTCTTTAAGTCGACTGATAACTTCATATTTACTCTTTATAAAATACACACATATCATTCTATTGTAATAATCAATAAATGAAACATAATATGTGGATTTACCAATTGAAGGAACATCTACAGGATAAAACTCATCATAATGAATAAGATCTAATGCACCACAAAATTTATGAGAAATTGAGTAAAAATGAATGTGGTTTTGTTTTCCATAAATGTAATGCTCATAGAAATGGAATTCAAGATTATAGTCAAACAAACTTTCAACAAGGTTTTTATTTTTCAAGGTCCTTAGATCCTTTTTTCTAATGTGGCCAATTTTCTGGTGTCATAACATAGTTTTCTCTGCAAGTAACTTTGATTCAAAAGAAAGAGCACCCTTGGGTACCCAAAAGCCATGACAATCTATTGAAGATGAAACCCTCACCTCTTCCACATACTTTCTTTTCATAGAAGAACTATTGCACTCAACACTGCATGCATAAAGCTTATACAATATGCCATATCTGAAACCTCTAGAAATAATGATAACACCTCTAATAATCTCACATCTTGTATCAAAAAATATTACTTACAAACCTGCATCTATTAGTTTTCTTATAGATAACAAGTCTCATGCTAATCTAGGGATATACAACACACCATTAATCCTTTTTATTCTACCATCAAGAAACCTGATTTTAACTTCACCATGACCAACAATATTAAAATAAGAATCATCACCAAAGTACACCTAACCTCCATCAAATTATTCATATTCAAAAAAATAATCTCTATTAAAGGTCATATGGAAAGATGCACCTGAGTCAATTAACCATGCATCATTACCTACACGAGTTTCCAAAGTTGCAATGAATGCATCAACTTCTTCCTTCTCAGACTCAGAATCAAAATCAAACTTCTTTTTCTTCTTCTTTTCTTCTTTGTAGCCCTTACGGATATGTCTAGGCTTATTGTAGTTCTAACAAATAACTTTGGACTTTCTAGGAGATTTGGATCTCCCATTGGACTTGGATTTATCACACTTCTCATTCTTGTTTCATTTTTCCTTAGGTCTTCCATGAACATTTAGTTCCTCCTTGGCATCGATGGATACCTTCCTCCTCATCTCTTTAGAAAGAAAAGAACCCACCACATCTTCAGTCTTCAAGATAGTAGAAGTACTCCCAATAGCCATAACAAGAGAATCCCAAGAATCAGGGAAAAAATAAAGAAAGATCTGACATTTCTCATTCTCATCCATTTTGACACCAACTAATTCCAATTGAGCCACCAACATATTAAATGCTTCTAGGTGTTCTGTGATTCGTTCACCCTCTTCCATTCTCAAGGGATACAATTTCTTCCCTAAGAAAATCTTATTCACTAAATATTTGGCTTGATACATCTCACCAAGTTTCTTCCATAGTTTATGCATAGAGGTCTCTTCATCGATATTAATTAAAATAGAGTCTACCAAGCACAATCTGATTAGACCCTTGGATTGTCAATCCATAACATCATATTGAAAATTCAAAGCAAGATTTGTAGGCCTCAAAAATTTCTCATCAATAACATCCCATAGATCTCAATCTATCAATACATCTGCCATCTTTAGCTTCCACATTTCAAAATTATTTCTATAAAATTTATCCACCTCTATTCTCAATAAATTTTCCATTTGAAAATTCCTGCAACAAGATCACAAAGTGTTTTCTACACAAGCTCCCACTCAAATATGGATTAGTACAAAAATACCAATAACCCACAGCTGAAACCAAGGGTGACCAGGCTTTGATACCACTTGTATGGAAGCTAAATTAGTGGAAAAACTTGGACTACACTAATCTTGAGAGGAGGATAATGCAAAACTTTACATATCTTTACAACAATTACAAAAAATTAAATAGAAATGAACATAAGTATCATGCATACCAAAACACGGTGATTTATGTGGGGAAAATCCATTCGAGAGAAAAACCCCATACTCCAAAATCCTCCCAATATATTATTTAGAAATCACAAAGATTATAATATACTTGCAGAGCAAGCTTCTCGCAAGAGTATCGCCAACTAGAGATCGAGAGGCAACACAACCACTATTATAATATTAGAATACATCAGGATACATAATCGTAATACAACACCCTCATAAAATAGGGTTACCTTCTAGGGAAATTCAAGCCAAAAAAATATCGACCATCAAATCTAAGACACAATGATGAACAACCTAGATTTACAATAATAAAATATAAATAAAATTTTCCTTTCGAGGGAATTTCCCCCAAGCCCCCACTGGGGCTTGTGGCCCCCAAACCCTCCACCAGGGGGATGGTCCCCTAACCCCTCATGGAGGGGGGTGGGACTCCCCACACCCCTCCATCACTATCATATCAATACTACCTTATGTATCAAAAATACCTTATGTAATTGCAAGGTTGAGAAACAGATTCCCAACAATAGAAGAAGCATGTTTAAAATTAGTGTTGGTCAAAATTATAGAGAGGAGAAATCTATCTAACCTCTCTACAATGAGACAAAAAAATTCCTTTTGTTTGTCTAGGGAAACTTACCATTAGTTGGTAGACAATCAATCAATGTGTTATCCAAGATGAAATTGTGAAATTCCTCCACTACTTTTGAAGTGGGAATGATACCTCCATTTTACTCTTTTAGGGAGTTAATAGTATTAAAATCCCCTCCTAAGATAGTCAATTCATCCCTTAACAAAAGAGGTTGTTATCAAAGAGTCCCATACTTTTTTCTTGCCAGTAGTTGATGTAGGGCCATACACATTGAATATCCAAAATGATAACATTCAATATTAATGAGCATCCACCACTATTGGGAAACAATAAACTCTACTTTGACCTTCTGTGGATCACATAAGACTGCCAGTCCTCTTGATGCATCTATCACAGGAGTATAAAGAACTTCTTATCTATTTAGTTAGGATTTATTTGTTTTGTTCATCTAAAAGTTTAGTTTCTTGTAGTAAAAAATATCAACACCGCTTGAATTGATCTGACACTTAATCAAGTGCCTCTTGTTAGGGGCATTTAAGCCCCTAAAATTTCATGAAAGGATCTTCATTAGTATCAAGGAGAGTGAAAAACCCTCCTGAGTCTCACATTCAGATTTTTGTCCAGGGTAGTCTACAAACATGTTGCAATCTCTTCTTCCATTTTCCTTGTCTTGTACTTTTCCCTCTCTTTGTATTTATTTTAGGAGACAAGGTAGTTGAATGAAATTGAGTAGACCTGTGAGATTGAAAGTGACTGAGACTAATTAAAATCATTCAGATCCTCATTAGCTTCATCAATTATTTTTCCTCCTACTTCCATTAAGATTTGTTCTACCATTGCTGGCAGAAATCTTGAGGAGGGAAGTTGAGAGCATGGGGGAATGCATTTTATAAAAAAATATGTACAAATTATTTGTAGGAGAGATTTTGGCATGTAGTTATTTATATAAAACTATTTATAAATTATTTAAAATCAATAAAAAATCCTTTTATCAACTAAATACATTTTATTGAACACTTGCAATTTGCATAAACGAGTCACCATAATTTATATATTCATCACACAAGCATTCATTCCCATTCACATCTCTATTAGAAACCAAGATTTGAAATGAAAACCAGAAAAAGCCTTCCACAGAAGAGAAAAAACAAAAAAAATAAAGATATTGCAAAAAGATGTGCAACATAATATTATTCAAGAATTGATAATTACAAGATGTGATTTGCTTTATAAAAGCAAATATGCATAACCCTAATCTTATCTTGAGCAGCAAGATAGCTCAACAAGATAAGGATGAGAAATAATTAACCTAGGAATTAAATATTACCTAAGTAAAGTTATGCAAGTGTAATTAAATATTAATTACACTAACAATCTCATCTTAAACTAACAAATCTAGAATAGCTATTTTAAGTATAGTATAAAGTAAATACCAATCATATATTACATATAAGATCTCAATTTCATATCCTTGTAAACATTAAGAAAAAATACAAGTACACGAGCTATTCATTATTTATATTCTTTAAAATCATTAAATTTTATGGCCTATGTACCCCAATTTTTAGAGGCGATGATATAAAGGGAAAAAAAGGATAATACAAGTTTTTTTCATCATTATATAATATTGGAAATTTATGTTTGATGCTCTTTTTATACCGTAATACTATGAATTTTATCTATAATTTACACTAAATTAGGGGCCACAAGTACAATAGCATTAAAAACCTAATCATTTATAGTTTTTAAGTGTAAAACATATCCAAATTTAGTTTCAAAGAACATATGGCCCCAAAATAAAGAAAGGTAATTGTGATACAATTCCCAAAATAAGTGGAAATGTAATAACAAAGATAAATATGATTTATATTTGTACTATGTATAATAAAATATAGGTGAATATGATTCAACACACATCATTTATTATTGTGAAATAATTCAATTTAAAAGTTTAATAAAATAATTCTTGGGTGATTTCACTAGCAGTGTGATTTAAGTTTTAATAAAACAACCCTTGGGTGATTTAACTAGTAGTGTGAATTTTTTGTAAAATTGTGGAAATTTCCCCCCCTTATAGCTTATCCTATTCACCAAAAATTAAAGACTTGATTTAAACTCTTCATCATTTGGAAGATATTTTCCATCTAATAAACAACATTTTTCCCTCTATTTGATGTGTGATTTGTAGATTTTGGTTGAAGATCCATTGAAGAGAAAGATTGGAGAAAGTTGCAAGGAAAGTTTTCAAATCATGAAAATTCACCTACGAAACTTATTTCTAGCTGTCTGATAGTGAAAATTGGTGAGCTGGGAGTATAGACTAAGAAAAATAGAACCCAAAATTCATTTTCCAAGAGCCCTAGCCAGGACCCTTCCACCATAGGGAAAATGAATCCTTAGTGAAGCCTTAAAAATCACTTTCGGTAATAGGTACACAACATTTGACCCTTTCCAGATTTTCCTTTTGATAGCTAGTTGGGTTAGGTTTGACTTTTGTCACTCATTTGCACGTCATAACACATATATTGAATGAAATAGAATATAAATTAGGTTCATCATTGTATTTCATTTTGGTGAACCCTATTTTTCTTTATTTCACTTCTTCTAATTGAGTTGGTAGTCTAGACAAAAAAATTTCCACCACATTTTCTTTTCTAGGCTTATCCACTATGGTGATGCCAAATTATTGTAGTAATAACAACCATATAAAAATTCTACCACCAACCATAGGTTCATTCGTTAAATATCTTATTATATTGTGATCAGTGTGGATAAACACTGGATACCCTATGATATAGTGCCTAAATTTGTTGATTTCATAGACAACAACCAACATCTCTTTTTTCTATTATTGTGTAGTTGAGTTCTAACCCTTGTAGGTTCTTACTAGTGTAATAAATGACATACTCCTTAGTACCTTCCTTCTATCCAAGTACTGCTCCTATAGGAAAGTTAGAGACATATGTGTGTATGTGAAAAGGAAAAGTCCAGTTTGGTCCTCTCAAGGAAAGTGCTTTGGTCAATGATGTTGTCTTGAATGTTTCAAAAGAGTGTTGAAAATATGTGGTCCACTCAAATTCTACATCCTTTGTGAGTCAAACAAATAAAGGGGCTGCAATTTCACTAAAGTCATGATTAAATATTATATAGTAGACATCATGTCCAAGAAAATTCCTTACATCTCTTTGGTTTTGTGGCACAGATAGTGTGGAGATTATCTCAATGTTATTTGGATCAAATTGAATCCCTTCACTTGATACAATACTCAACACTTCCCTTTGGAAAGTGGCTGGAGCATTACATAGTCCAAAGTAAGGAATAGAATAGCCATATGTCCCCCAAGGACATGTGAAGGTGGTTTTATCCTGGTCCTTTGGAGCTATTTGGTTATAGCCATTGAAACCATCTAGAAAGGAGTAATTTTTACCTGTTAGGAAGTCAAGCACTTGATCAATGAAAGGTAGTGAAAATTGGTATTTTCTAGTGGTTATATTTAATTCTCTATAATCCACACACTCTCCATTTCCCTCCTTTCTTTGGGAAAATAATTAGAGGTGACACCCATTGACTATCAGAAATAGGGTAAATGAAAGTTGTATCAAGCAATTTTTATAATTTAGTTTTGACTATGTTTCTTAGTGTAGGGTTCATTCTCCTCTGGGGTTGTCTGATTAGTTTGAAACCATCATTAATATAATCCTATGGATGCATAGTTCTAGATCAATCCCCTTCATGTCATGGTAATCCCATGCAAAGGTTGTTGTGTGTGCCTTCATCACAATGGTTAGGGAAGTCTATTGTTCATAAACTAATTCACTACTAACATTTAATATTTTACCTAGAATGGTTTCCAATGTCTGGGATGTTGTTTGTGCAAATGAAAGGTCAATTCCTACTATTTCCAAGACACATTGTTGTGGTAGTAAACAATGGAAAAGTTGGGATATTGACTCTAATGAACTAGTAAGGATAATATGTACTACAAAGGATCTTGTAGACATAAAAGGTAGTCATGTTGCTGCAAGTCCCTATCATAGTTATTTTGTATGATGTGTGCTATTAAATCATCCTCATCTTGGTTTCTCAACAAAGGGTTGTGTTCAATAGTCATGAGCATTTACAAGTAGTATTGGTCTTCCTCATCTAGGGTGGACCAAATGGTTTTCTCTAAATCCATATGAGGCTTGCTAGGTTGGTGGATAAAGGACTAACTTTTTAGTCACATTTCCATTTGAGATAATCATGTTTCCAAACCTACAACCTATAAATGCATAAAATCTTGCTAACCATGGTCTTCCTAGAATAAGGGGATAGCCTGCAAGGCTAGAATTTGGCTATAAGACCATGAAATTTGTAGGGTACTCCCATGAATTTAATGCTATTACCAAGTCCTTAATGATGCCTTTAGGTTTCACTATCGAACTATCTACCAACTATAGGACAATGGGTGTAGGTCTGAGGTCTATTAGCTATAACAGTTGCATTATTTCCTTGGTCATCACATTCATGGCTGCCCCCAAGTCAATCAATGTGTTTTTGATGAGAGTTCCATTTATCTTAACATCTACCACTAGAATTCCAAGATCTACATACTTGGGGATTTTTATGTTTCCCAACATAACATTTGAAAGTTTCCCTAAGACATGAACAATTTGAGGGTCCTTTCTCTTTCTTCCTGGTTTTTTAAGACAATGTTCTCTAAATATTTTAGTTTATATGGGAATCTCTTTGATGAATTGAATGAGGGGTATCTTTATACACACATCCTTAAGCTACCCCAATAGGTCAGTTTCATCTTGGGTCTGATGTATTTAAACAACTAATTATTTAGGGAATGGAGGTTCTAGACTTGAATTTCTTTAGTTAACCTAATTTGACTCGGGCTCCATATGTGGGTTGTCAAAGGTCTCTATTGAGGGTTCCTCATCTACCAAATCAATGATTTGATGGGATGAGGGTATAGCTAATGTTTTCCCTAATTTTAGGTGGACATCACTCACCTCTACCCCATAAGTAGGGCATTGCATAGCCTCATTAGTATAGGCCTATTGAATAGGCTTGTTATTTGGGTTAGGTGCAGGTTGGTCTGGCAGTATAGGTGCTCTAGGTGGCTAAGGTGATGGATTTGTTAGATTTGGCATGCTAGATATTTGTTGTGACTACAAAGGTTGTTGTGGATATTGATAATTCATATATTTTATCACCTCTGACCTTCTATATGAAAGACCTTGAATAGTTTCTACATGCCTTACATATCTCCTCAAATGGTGCTTGAGAAATATTTCCTACCCTAATGAGATTAAGTGCATTCATATAGTCCTCATTAATCCCTCTTAAGAATACTAGCTTTAAAGAATCATCAGAGAACCTATTTTAGTGTGATTTATTAAGGAAAAACTAGAATCTTTCTATGTAGTCTTCCAAAGATTCATCCTCCTTTTGAGACATCCTAAAAATGTTATATCTTCTTCTATCAATTCCTTTATATAGTAGTCCTGGTATTTTTCTAAGAAATTTGTCTACATAGTATTCCAATCTAGAACAACATATCTTCCTAAACCTATAAACCATCTTAAAGAAACATTGAATTTAAGGTTTCTAGAAATAGTTTGAGCTTATGTGCATCTATATAATCATATCTTCTACACAACATATCAAACTAAAACAAGAAGGTATTTGAATCCTCAGTAACCAAACCATAGAAGACATGCAATGTTGAAGGAGGTATATTCTTCAAAGTAGTTTCTCTAGATCCTGGTTGGCAATGGGGAACTCAAAAGTTACATGTTTTGGTGGTTCATCCACTACTGCATCAACCATGGTTTGGAAGGTCTCCTCTATATTTGCAGTGGATATTGGTGAAAGGGAAAGTTATTCCTCAGGAATACCCTTGTTGTGTTCATTGTGATCACCAATATCCTCTCTAGCTTCATACATGTTGAGGGGAGAAATCTTCCCAAATCATCTCAATGCCTCCACATATAAAATTTATGACTTTTTGTATAAACAGATGATACACAACGTTAGTAAAATGTTTTGGTGTTATGGATTAAAACCTATCTTATCCTAATTCTAGAAACAAAATATGAACTAAGATTTAGCTTGAAATAACATAGAAGAATCTTGAATGTAGCACCATCCCTAAAAATAGTGCCAAAAATGTAAGGCCCAACTAATTCTCAATAAACTTGGTGATAGACACACAATTCAAAGGTGGTTCCTAACTAAACATTCCACTAAACCCTTGTAAAGACTCCATTTAATTATCAACTAGAGATAACATAAGTTTGTGATGATGCAGGAATGGTATGTGAATCCAGAGATTCTATACTACCTATATCATCTTAGTATAGGTGTTTACACATGTGGGAAAACATAAATTGCATAACAATGAAAGGAATTAAATTTGGAACTATTGCTATGGGTACTTACAATTGAATATTGTGACTAAGTTCATTGTCAAAACTAAACTCTCTAACTAACTAATGTTTATAACCTAACTCACTACAAAACATGAAATATAAGACAAGATCTTATTCATGATTTTGTTCACATTCACAGCATGGAGAATTTGATTAAGATCAATGCAATAATGGAAGTAACTGTTGTAACAACATAAATTAATGTGTAAAAATTAAAGTGGGGAACAATTAACTTGAGTGGCCCTTGCTCAAGTTATTGTATCCACCAAAACAAACTCAAATTTAACTTCTTAAATTAATTGATCATAAGGATAAATTGGAAACCTCTTCATTGCATGAAATAAGATTTCACAATTCAATAAGAATCTTCAGAGATATCTTATTCATGAAAGCATAACTGAAAAATATATTATTTTCTTGTAATGAAAAACTATCTATCTGAACAAATCCATATGCTATATTGCCTCCGCTTCTCAACCATCTAGCCAGTTATATAGGTTCATGAGAGTTATATTGAAACAAGGACTCAAAATAGAAAAACTAAATGCACATCACCACTCCCCTATGAAATAAAGAGTGACAAATTTTTTATAATTGAAAACATAACTAAAAAGGTAGAAGAAGTTGATTAGGATTGCAACTTTTCTACAACGGTATAACAAAAATGTGGACAATGGAAAATTCATGTTGGATTCCTAATCATAGAAGAATCCCTCTTCCTTTAGTGGTATTATTAATTGGCATGGTGAATCAAAATCATTCTCATAAATAAATGCATCCAATTCTGTAACTACTGTGTTCTTCTTATTCTTGAACCTCCACTACATCACTATCTAAAATCCTTTGGTTGCGGGTTGTGCTTCCTAGTTGTTGTAGGCTACTGTCAACTTGCTTTGGCTTCTCAGCTGCAAGGAGCTAGTTCATCCAACACATACACAATACCAATAAGCATAAATCAAACAAAAATCCACATTACATTTCGTACATACTCACACATTTCAATCATACAATTAACAACATATCATGATGATATTCCCATATATATCAAAACTTGGTTCAAGTTGCATGAAAGGTATACAAAGATAGATAATGTTTAGGAATGTATATGAAATGAGTATCTGAAAATGTCTAAAATTATACACTAAACAACATAAAACTAGCTAATATTTGGTCTCATCATGATAATTGAAATTAGTAACAATAATATAGAAGAGGATGGACACATTGTAGATAAAGAGATCTATCTTTCATTAATGCCCAATTGTGGCCTAGTTGGTTCGATTTATTATGAATAAAAAATGATTAAAGGTGTTAGAGATGACTATTCATTCATTTCCACCCAAGATCAATTGGATTCTAGGATCTTTTGATAAAGTAATATGAAGGTATCTTTTTCATGCTAGAAGGGTATTGTTTATGTATGACAAAGGTGAAATGATGATTATAGATACTTTAGACTTTGTTATAAAATCTAAAATATGGTTGAGGAAAGGGAAAATTTGTGGGGTTTTTAATTTGTTACTGCTTGGAAGTGGTAGAATATTAAAATTGAGGGAGGTTCCATGTAATTTATCAAATATTTAAAAGATGTTAGATACCATATAAATATTCATGAGGGAAATAGTTTATTGTTGAGTTTTGAGTCTCTCTATCAAGGAAGAGTCCAAGTTTTTCATCAAATAAATCAAAGATATTAGATACAATAATTAGATGTTGGTTATAATTATTAATAATGGAAAGAGTTCATTAAGGAAGTTCTAGTCTCTCTCCCCTCAACATATAATGGGAAAATGGAATAGAGTAGTAGTTTTGGTTGAAATTAGGGGTTTAAGTAGGTATACTTGTTTGGATAAGTAGAGAGATGATGGGTAAGGATCTCTTAAAGGAAGTTTATAAATTTCTAAACAAGGATCTCCAAACTTATGTTGGCCTAATAATGGGCATGTTTTAGAGAATGACATGTCACATGGCAAGTGACATTATATATTTAACATTTTATATGATGGTGGGCTATTATTTCCCTTAACTAATGGAGTCATTACTTGAAGTTTGAGGACCTATTGTTTTTTATTAAAGAGTAAAATAGGTTTTGAATGGACCCAAAACCCTACTTACAAAATATTGTTAAAAGAAGAAGCATAGCCAAACAATAACCAATGAAAAGAGGAAAAATAACTAAAATAAAGAAAACAAAATGATTATACTTCATCTTCTTCACTGTATCATTAACTACTTCCAACTACTTTTGTAGAATTTTTGGTGCAAAGTTGCAATGCTACCATCTCTTTCTTTTCTTCATCAAATGATTTCTTTTTGCTAGCTCTAGTTCGAGAGCTTAGGCCCTTTGTATCAATTTTTATCATTTTCTTTCCCTTATCCTCGTTACTCTATTCCTCATTACTTTTCCACATGGATGTCATCTCAAAAACTTGCTCTTCTTTTAGCTCATTAAGATTTTTTAGTTAAAATTCTAATGCCCTCTATACTATTTTGAATTGTATAGTGGAGGATTTCAATATTTTCTCTAGATTTTCATATTGAGGATTGTAATTATAATCTCATAATAATTTTTCAAATCATTAATATGTTTCACCATATCATCCATCCTAGTATTCATATTGTTATCCCCTAGTTCATTCATATTCCTTTCCTAATTAAAACTTTTTTCTTACAAAGCTCTAATTTTAATAGGATTTTATTTATTTCTAGAAAGAACCATTTAGAAAAATTAAATTGATACACTAAATCTTCTCTCATTAGGCCCATGAAATAATATATCTCATCCCTATTCACATGAAAGTAGGTGAAGTACTTAGGAATATCAGGGATTAGTATCAATTCACTGACCATCCATTCAACTACCCACATTTGGAAAAGGCCTCTTACCAATATTCTTATCCACAACCTTCTCCTTCTCTTTGTCTCTTCTCTAATGTCCCCATTTTATCCCTACGCTCTTCATTGGATGTTAGCCTGTTTTCGGAGGCCCGTAGGCTAGTCAAAAGTGGAAATTAGGGTTTCCCATTTTTTAGGAGGTTTCAATTGATCTTCTAAAGGTTTGCATGTAGGAGTTTGGTAGTGTGTTTTCTGGATCTTTCTGGGGTTTTAGAAAGCTTTAGAGAGATGTGACATGCATTTCATTCAAGAGTTTGCATGCAGGAAAGTTTTTTGGGTCTTTATGGGATTTTAGAGAGCTTTAGAATGGTATAACACACATCTACATCTAAGAACCTTTCTCAGACTTACTATTTTTAGTAAGTCACGATGACTACCCGGTTTGTGCTCAAAATGAGTTTGGAGACACTTACTATTTTTTCAAGTATGTTATTTTTTAGTAAGTGCTATATATGGTAGTGCTATTTTAGTAGCAGTTCAACACTTCGTCTATTTTTGGAAGTAAGGCCGTTTAGTTTGGGAAAGGCATCTCCATTCTTCTTGGGCTAAAAAAGAAAACTTTTAACTTAAGTAATATTATGTTATATTATTACTTTTGGACCCCATTCCTAGATGTATGAATTTAAATTTGTTTTTAAAAGAGGGACTTAATGTAGACATCCAAGTTGAAGAATTAAATATTTAAAAGTGAAATATTTGCCAAAATCCTTTTGAACACCTAGGGAGTTGAATCAAAAAGATATTTTAAATTATTATTTCAAATTTGTGTTTGGGCATCCTTCTTGATGGAAAATGAAGTGATTCAAATTCCAAGAGGCTAAAGTGATTTGAATTCCAAGAAGAGTCTTATTTATTTAGGCCTTGCTCCTTCATTTGCATCTTTGAAAAATTATTATGTCGAATTGCTGCTGAAATATTTTCATAGATCACTTCAAGGGACACATACCTCCTAGCTTATTCTTCTAATCTTCATGCTTAAAATATAGTACCTATCTAGACATACTAAAGACTGCACTTCACTCAAGAGTGTAGATAGAGCTTCAATTTCTGATTTATAATAGCAGATTGTTGATGTATAATATATTATTACTATTGTTGAAAGTGCTTGGATGAAGCATGTTTATATTCATGGATTCCTCAACATATTTTATTTGGTTATGGATATTGGTGCTAGTTGTGCAAATGTGGAAGGAACCCCTATTCTTTAGAATTTAGATTTTATTGTTGAGTTTCCGATTTTTAAGGTGAAGTCGACTTCACTTGGAGGTCATACCATTCTTTATTGCTACATTGAGAATTATGCCTATTCTCTGGGGAAGATTTGTGGGTGTTCTTTTGCTAAAATTTGGATCACAACTCATATCTTTCATTTTTTTTTAGCTTCACATCAATCAGAGTTCGATTGACAAAGTTATGAGCATTTTGGTGAATTTCTATGTTGTTGATCTAATAATTTTATTCTTACTATTTCTAATTAGATTTGATAGTTTTATGAATTTCGCTAAATTCACTATTCTAAATCAGTTTGTATTAGTTATGGAATTACTCTCTAACATTCTAACACATTTGGTAGCACTTTGTTGATTTTTGTGTAGCTGAAGTTAATTCTATAAAGCTAGATTAGTAGTACTAATCAATTATTAATATTTTTGAACTTTATTTATTTATCATTTACTCCCACTGAAGAAGTGGTGGAGATTGTGTTTGTTTTCATCACTTTATTTGTTTAATCCCCTCCTGCTGAATAAGTGGTTGTGACATATTATGGTTGACATGTTGCCTAGTTATTATTTACATTTCCACTCCCATCAACATGCATAAGTGGTTGAGTTGCATTTTATTTTCCTATATGGTCAGCTAGCTACCTACAACATTGTAATTGTTTTCTAGTTTCTCTAACGATCCCCTGGCACTATATGGTCTCACCTTTCCCACACTGGGATCTTGGTGGTAAGAAGGTGAAGGGTTACCTTTCATGTTGGATTATTTATTTAGCTAATGCTAATAGTGGAGTTCATGTGATGATATTTTCAAAAAAAAAACTAAGGGGGATATTACAGTTGTATTAGAGTCTATTTTCTTGCCATCTTATGAATTAAATGCTTTAGTTGTCATATGAGTGATAGGGAAGTTAGACACTACACCAGAGGATAGAACATAATTCAGTTTAAACTTCTAGAAGTTCCTGAGGTTGATACATTTAAGAGGTTTTAAGAAATTGAGAGATACCAGTTAAGTCTATGGATGACAGGGAGAAGGGACCAACCTATGAGATTGATGATAGAGACTCTATATTTGAAAGAAAGTTTGACATTATGTTGGATATGATGACACGGTTACTTGATAAAATGGATTAGCAAGTTACCCCAACACAACCAAGGCAAGAGTCAAATTCTGGCGGTTCCAATTTGGAACCAAGTGGGATCACTGTTAGGCAACATATTTCCAACACAAGGGGATCAACCCCTAGACCTCTTTTTCCTAAATTTATTCCAAGGGAGGAAACATCTATTGAGCCTGAAGTACCTTTGGCAGATGAAATAAGATAAATACATGGAGCATGCTTCTCTTCCTATTTAAATCCATGAGATTTTGACCTTTGATTAGTATATGAACCAAAAGAAGAGAAGAGGTGGAAGAAATGAATATTGTTCTCAAACAAACCTTAGAATGAATTATCAACAAGCTCTTGGTAAAGTCAGTTTGGCTCACTTTGATGGAAGTGATAAGTGTACTACTAGATCGTGGGTCCAATACATTAGAAGAATGATGGAAGAAGAATCAGAACTTGTCATTGATGAAGAATCTAAGAAAGAAGAAGAGGTGACTGTTTGTGATTTGTAGCCCACAAGTAAGCATGTGGGAGAAGGAAATCAGTCCAATTTTTTTAAAGATGGTACAAGAAAGGTGCACATATCACATCAAAATGATCATGAGTCTGAAGGAGAATCTTTGACACATGAGGTGTGTGTGGTAGAGCCCCAAAATAGTTCCTTAGACATGCATGTGATTACTAATGAAGAGTACTTTCATTTTGATCAAAATAATCAACCCTTCAGCATTTGGGATCCAGGTGTGAAGGCACGTAAGGATGACAAAGAACTTGTGTGGGATGAATTTCCCTTTGATCCTGATGATGCTCAAAAATTAGTTTATAATGCAAGCTAAGAGACTACCATTGGAGGAGAAGATGTCTCTAAAGAAGAAGATTTCTTGGAAAAGTTCCATAATGACTCTTTTGAGATGGTTGCAGCCATTAAGGAAGAGTTTTTTGCTATGAAAACTTTCAGAATATCACCTATTCATGAGAAAATTCTTCATTCTAGTGATAATAATCTAAATATTGAGCGGGAAACTATTATTCACAAAAGACATTATCCCAACTTCTCAATGAATCCAGTAGAGGGGCAAGATGAAATGGATCTTGATGAGGTTTCTATATCAACAATCTGTAGGGATTTAGTGATTTAGTTTGGGTCTGCTTTCACATTTGGTCAAAGTGATAGTGAGGTGGAAGTAGATTAAGAAAACCATAGGGCTCTTGATGATGAGAAGTTTGAAGCAGTTCTTAAACAAAAATATGATTTATCAATGCATGAAGCTGATTGTAAGAAAAGGCTCAAAGAACTTGTGGAGTCTCATTCTCTTCGTGATATAAAGCATTTTAAACTAGTTGGTGGTGAAATACAAGAGTCTGGGAACAACTATGAGGGCATCGATGACAATAAACAAAGTTCTAATTTTTACTTGCAACCTATCAGTAGTAAACCACCTATGCATATCCATGAGTGGGAAGATCAACTCATGGGGTCCTTTGAAAATGAGGTGTAAGCTCTATCTAGATTTGATTTTACACACAATTTTATTGAAGAACTCTATTGGAAGGCTCAAGTGGATGAGAGACAAAAAGGGGTTAGGGATGGAGCCACTCTTCCAAATCTGCAACCTATCAAAGACTCTTTGGATACATTGAAATCAGAATACATACACTTGACTAAAGATTAAGATTATGTAATTGAAGTTGCAAAGAAGACCATTAGTGCATTCCAAGGAAAAGAGAGAAAGGTTGATGAGATTACTCTTGAGCTTGAGTAAAAAAAAAGATATAAATTAGAAAATAATCAGGTGGCATTAATGGACGTAGAAGAGTAGCTAGTTGATTCCAAACATCTCAGTGAGCAAGAGAATGAACAAAGAGCTGAAGAAATCAAGAAATTAATTGATGAGCTTGATTTTCTTCATGAAGAGTTTGATCTAGGAAACTTCACAAGTGAATAAGAAGTTCCATATGCAGATTTAGACTAGCAAGTTGGCCTCGAATGTGATAAAGGAAAATATTTTCAAATTTTGGATAACCCTCTCTTTGAAGTAAGTTCCAAGGAAACTTATGATAATACCCTCTTTGAGATGGGAAATGAAACATCAAATGACAACAACAAGAAATGAGTTCCTAATGAAGTTTTCAAACATAATATGGAATGTGGTTTTCAGCTTATTGATGATTTGCAAGAAAATCATGAGGGTGATTTGAACCTTGCAATTGATAATCTTTCAAGAAGGTTGTTTGATCAAGAATGCATAAGTGGGTTTGAGGATAAAGTTTCCACTTTGAAAAGTGTTGATTCATGTTGACTTTCACATCTTTGATACCAAGGTGTTGTTCAAACATGGTGTTAACATGCTTGGCAATCCATCCCTTGGGTTGAGTGACGCCTTAGCTCACATTAGTCCATTTTGGGAGTTGGATTTGAAGACAATGATTGTCCCATGTTCCCTTGTTGATGAATCTTTCATAATTTGGTTTTAGAGGTTCATTAGTGAGGACATCAGTTTCTTGAGTATGTATTGGTTTTGACTAGCACTCAAGAACGTGTTGAATATTTTTCTAGTGTGTTGATGATCACTTTTGGTTGAGTCTCCATGCATGAGATCCTCAATGTAATTTGATGGAGATTTTACATATGGAAAGAATTAGGATCTTTGGAGTGATAAGAACCACATTATCATTTTTTTAGGTGTTGTTTCCTTCTTTACCAACTACTTGATGGTTCCTTTTTCTCATCAACTGTTGGAATGGAGAGATATTTCAAGAAAAGGATGGTGCTATGTGGGGTTGGAGTCTCTTGAGAGGACGTTTCCAGCTATGAACATGAGAATATGCATTAATTTGGATGATGTTTTTTAACATTGTAGCAACTATTCATCTTTTTGGATGTTGATTTTTCTAAAATCATATCTTAATTCAATCATTTCAAACTTGGTGGGTAGTTGGTATACTCATTTTCAGACCTCACAGTTTCCTATTAGGACTTATTTTTGGCCTCAAATGAGAAAGTGATGTTTCAAAGCAATCAAAATCCATTTTTGGGAGGTGTTCAAGTTGTTACCAGTGGCTATTCCTATGCATTTTCTTGTACTTATGTTTGGGGCAGCTAACCTTTGCTTTCTTTGGTTCATCATTCTGAGACTCTTGGAGTGGGTTCCATAAGAGTTTTCAGAAGTCTTCATGATTTTTTCAAGATAATTCAGAGGAGGCATAGTAGATTCATGAGGATTTATGAGGGAGAGTTTGTTGAGCTCTTGTAAAAAGTTGCTTTCCTCTTTGTAAGAATTTTTGGAGCAGTCACATATGTAGTTGTGACTCTACTTGACACTTTTAGGAGTTGTGCTGACGAGTATGGTTTTGAGTTGATTAGACTATCCATCCTATTGCCTAGGAATGTGATAGTCATTGGAATTACAAATATTAACTTCTTAGAGTCCTTTGAGCAGGAGATGCTGCAAAGAATTAAATTCAGTCCTTCCAAGTTTTTAAGCTTGAGTTTCATGGATAGTAACCTTTAGAGGTTATAAGGGAGGAAAGTGAAAATTTGGTATGATGGATTCACTTGTGTGACCAGAGTGGTGCAACATCGACATGGTGTTTCCTTTCAGAGATGGACATGAGACCTTGGGATCCTACTTGGTTTGGTGTGGATTAGTTTAAATTTTCTAGAGTTGTGGTGCAATTGCTTGAGGAAAATCAATTTTGGGAAGGGTGGATTGTAATGTCTCCATTTTATCCCTAAGCTCTTCAATGGTTGTTATCCTATTTCCAGAGGCCCATAGGCTAGTTAAAAGTGGAAATTAGGGTTTCCTATTTTGTAGGAGGTTTCAGTTGAGCTTCTAAAGGTTTGCATGAAAGAGTTTGGAAATGTTTTTTTTGGATCTCTCTTAGTTTTTAGAAAGATTCAGAAAGATGTGACATGCATTTCAATTAAGAGTTTTCATGCAGGAAAGGTTTTTGGGGCTTTCTGGGTTTCGAGAGAGCTTCAAAATGATATAACATGCATTTGCATCTAACAACATTTTTTAGACTTACTATTTTTAGCAAGTCATGATGACTACTCAGGTTATGCTCAAAATGAGTTTAGAGAAACTTACTATTTTTAGAAGTATGCTATTTTTAGTAAGTGTTATATATGGAAGTGCTATTTTAGTAGCAGTTCAACTATTCAACACTTCGTCTATTTCTGACAGTAAGGTAGTTCAATTTGGCAAAGACATCTCTAGTCTTCTTGGGCTCAGAAAGGAAAGTTTGAACTTAAGTCATATCATGTTCTATTATTACTTTTGGACCCCATTCCTAGATGTATGACTTTAAAGTTGTTTTTAAAAGAGGTACTTAATGTGGACATCTAAGTTGAAGAATTAAATATTTAAAGGTGATCTATTTTCCAAAATCCTTTTGGATGCCTAGGGAGTTGAATCAAAAAGATATTTTAAATTATTATTTCAAATTTGTGTTTGGGAATCCCTCTTGAAGGAAAATGAAGTGATTAAAATTCCAAGAAGTTGAAGCAATTCAAATTCCAAGAAGAGTCTTATTTATTCAGTCCTTGCTCCTTGATTTGTATCTTTAGAAAATTATTATGTTGAATTGTTGCTGAAATATTTTGAGAGCTCGCTTCGAGGGACACAATACCTTCTAGCTTGTTCCAATCTTCATGCTTTAAAGATAGTACCTAGCCAGACTTACTGAAGATTTTGGTTCACTCAAAAGTGCAGATAGAGCTTCAATTTCTAATTTATAATAGCATATTTCTGATGTATAATTTGTTATTACTGCTATTGAAAGTGCTTGGTTGAAGCACATTTCTATTCATGGCTTCATCAACATATTTTATTTGGTTTTGGGTATTGGTTCTAGCTGTGCAACTATGTATGGAACCCCTATTCTCTAGAATTCAAATTGTATTGTTGAGTTTCTGATTTTTAAGGTGAAGTTAACCTCACTTGGAGGACGTACCATTCTTTATTGCTACATTGGGAATTGTGCCTATTCTCTAGGGCAGATTCATGGGTGTTCATCTGCTATAATTTGGATACCCAACTCATATATTTCATTTTATTTTAGCTTCACATGAATCAAAGTCTGATTTCAACAAAGTTATGAGAATTTTGGTGAATTTCTATGTTGCTGATCTAATTTTCTATTCTTACCATTTTTTATCAGATTTGATAGTTTTCTAATTTTGGCTAAATTTACTATTTTAAATTAGTTCAAGTATCAGTTAGGGAATTACTCTCTAACATTCTAAAACATTTGGTAACACTTTGCTGATATTTGTGCAGCAGAAGTTAATTCTATAAAGCTGGATTAGTAGTATGTTGTTAATCAAAAGCTATTAATATTTATGCACTTTATTTCTTTATCATTTACTCCCACTAAAGAAGTGGTGGAGATTGTGTTTGTTTTCAACACTTTATTTGTTTAATTCCCTCCTGTTGAATAAGTGGTTGAGATACATATTATGGTTGACATGTCACCTAGCTATTATTTACATTTCCACTCCCACTGCATAAGTAGTTGAGTTGTATTTTATTTTCTTATATGGTCATCTAGCTACCTACAACATTGTAGTTCTTTTCCAATTTCTCTAATGATCCCTTGTCACTGTATGCTCTCACCTTGCCTACACTAGGATCTTGGTGATCAGAAGGTGAAGGGTTACCTTTCATGCTAGATTATTTGTTTGGCTAATGCTAACAGTGAAGTTCACGTGCTAATATTTTCAAAAAAAATCTAAGGGGGATATTACATCTATTAAACAAGACAATTGAGATGGGGGTGAATCAGTTGTAGCAATTTTAACCTTTAAAACTTTTACCAGAAGTTAGATCAATAAGCATTCACAAATCCTTTACTCTGCTAGTCTAATTAAACATTATGTGTAGAAGCATAAAATAAAAGAAGTAAAATCATACACAATAACACCAGAATAATGTGGAAAAACCAATGAGGGAAAAACCATGGTGAGGATTAGCTCACAATATAAAGAATTCCAAAATCGAATACAAAGGCTCACTACCAAAAGGCTCACTGTGAAGACAAAACTTACTTGTCCAAAACAGGACTTACTATCCAATAGGGGCTCACTGCCATATAATTACAAAGAATATAGAAGAGGATTTTCACAGAGAGAAAACTATCTCAATGCAATAGATATTTCCACCACAATGTTCTCACACACTTGCAGACATGCTTGAAAGATAGAGTACACCTTCAGCTCACTGCCTCCAGAAACTCACCACTTGAATTTCCCATTGATCTACTCAAACTTGCATCACACCCACTATTTGGCAGATCTATCTTTCGTCAACATCTCAACTTATATTTATACCATCTTCAACCTTGAAACCCATCCAAGGTTGACCATACATCATGTATATTTACAAATTTAAATTAGGTCTACACCAAAACATTCTACAATGGAATTAGAATGGGGGCAACCCAAACATATACTTAATGAGTACCTAAATAAGTCCCAACATGCCTCAACACGCTTCCATGAACTTCGCAGGTAGTGTTTAACACAAGATCGACCAACACCAATGTAAAACACATAAAACAATTAAGCACATGCATCCTTAACTTGATCTAATATTTTCAGACAACTAATTTCACTTGAACACGACCTCATCAGCTTACTCTCAGAACTGCAAGTCCTAAAACCAAAATGCATAGAAATTTATAGCAACTACATTTCTCTTGGACCTCAACCAGACACACCAAAATGCATAATCACATATTGGTGAAGATATCTCACACTATACAACGATCCAAAAGCCCAAATTTTGGATACAAAAACTACCAAAAACCATGAATAATATGTCAAGAACTCACAAGCATAGAGGCAATACAAAGCACATCCTAGAACACATCTCAAAGCACACACATAATACTTGCAAAAGTTTTCTTTATTACAATTTTCTCAATATCCTCAGCATAAATAACCAATAACCAATAATCTTGACATAAATGACAACAACCTGTTGACAACTAGTTAGCTAGTTGACATAAATGACAACACCTTCATACTTGCAATAATCTCCCCTTTGTCATTGATGGCAACACATGATGTGAAAAACCATCAAAGGAAACACAACAACTCTGAACCATCAATCTCTAGAATGATTTCTCTCCCTTAATTTTTCAAATGATACTTTCTCCCCCTTTAACATCAATGGCAAAGGCAAAAGATACTTTACATTGTTCTCCCCTTTGAAATTAAGAGCAATAACCATACATAATTCTCCCCCTTAGGAGTACACCCAAACAACTCCACAATGAAAACACATGACACTACCTGCTCCCCCTGAGAGGTATCTACCAAACATCAGTCCAAAAATAAGATAGATCCATAGATTCATCAGATTGAAGCATCTCCATATGCATCTAGTTCAAGAAAGGAGGGGTAATAACCCCTAACTTCTCCTGGAGATACACAAAAGTATCTTTAGGAAGAGCCTTAGTAAATATGTCAGCAATCCAATCCTTTGTAGGTAAATACTCAAGCTTTACTTCATTTTCCATAACCTTTTCTCTCAAAAAGTTATACCGTATTGATATATGCTTTGTCCTTGAGTGCATCACTGGATTCTTTGAAATGTTAATTGCACTTGTATTATCAAAGAAATAGAGATGGTATCATCATACATTACTCTAATATCCTTCAATGTCTATTTCATCAACAAAAAATGTGTGTAGCAAGATGCTGCAACAATATACTCAGTCTCTGTAGTGGATAAGGAAACATAATCTTGCTTTTTACTTAGCCATGACACCAATCTACAACCGAGAAATAATGCACCAGCACTTATACTTTTTATGTCATCAACACAACCTAACCAATATGCATATGTATAAGCACTTAGTGCAAAATCAGTATCCCTAGCATACCATAAGCCATAATATGAAGTTCCATTTAGATATCTGAATATCCTCTTAACAACTACAACACATGTTTTTTTAGGATCTTCTTGAAATCTAGCCACAAGACAAACTGCATGCATGATATCTGGTCTGGTAGAAATTAAATACAATAGTCCTCCAATCATTGATCTATATTTTCTCTAATCAGCCTTAGGTGAATCATCATCTTTACCCAATTTGCAAATAGTCACCATAGGAGTGCATACCAGTTTGGAACCATCCATCCAAACTTCTTCAACATTTCTTTTGCATACTATGACTGTGAAATAAAAATCCCAAGAAATAAATTCATCTCACCAAACATAGACATCTCAAACTCTTTTTTGCATTTCTTTAGCAAAAATTTTGTACATTGTTTTATTTCCTCCAAAGATAATATCATCAACATATACAACTACTATCAGGATTTTGTCCTTTTCAAATTTGAAATAAAAATTTCTATTTGTAGTACCTTTATTGAAACCTTGTTGAATCAAATATTTTTCCAACCTTGCATACCAAGCTCTAGGAGCTTGCTTCAATCCATATAAAACCTTCTTTAATTTTCAGACCATGTCTAGTTGTTCTAAAAACTGGAATCCTTCCGATTGTTCCATTTAGAATTCTTCTAGCTCACCATTTAGAAATGCAGAGTTTACATCCATCTGATAGACTTTCAAATCCTTATGAGTAGAAAATGCCAAAAACATTCTGATAGCTTCCATCCTAGCCACCGGAGAAAAAGTCTCTTAAAAATCTATACCTTCTACTTGTGAGTAACCCTTACACACAATCCTTGCTTTATTTTCTACCACTTCACTAGTCATTTTCATTCAACTTGTTTTTGAATACCTATTTTGATCCAAATATTTTTTTATCTACCGGTCTAGGAATCAATTCCTAGGTTTGATTTTTCTCAATCTGCATAAGTTCTTCGATTTCTCTTATAATCCAATGCTCATCTTTAAATGCTTCACTTATTGTCTTAGGTTCTACAGTAGAAAGAAAACATAGATTTATTTCAGCAACAGTAGTAGCTATGCTTCTTGTCAATACTCCTTTTCTCTTGTCTCCAATAATTTGATCTTCTGAATGATTCTTTTGCACATATTTAAGTGTCTTTGGGGACACCACCGGAACTTATTCTTCATTCTACTTTTCTTGTTCTTCAACAACTTCTTCTTCTTTGCAATCACATTCATCTGATGCATATCCATCAATTTCAATTGAATCCTTCAATGCTTCATCAACCTTGAAATTTGTGCTTTCTACAATATTTCTTAGCCTTTTATTGTAGTATCTGTAAGCTTTGCTTCTAAAGGAGTATCCAAGGAAGATAACGTCATCACATCTTGCATCAAACTTTCCTAAATTTTCATCTCTTCTAATATAACATATGTTTCCAAACACCTTGAAGTACTTTACAGTAGGAAACTTTCCATACAACAACTCATAGGGAGTCTTAGTGCTATTAGCTTATGCTTGAATTTGATTAAACACATAAAAAATAGTGTAAATTTCTTCTCTTCAGTAATATTTCAGTAGACTTACCTCAGTGATCATTGATCTAGCAGCTTCTTGAATCGTTTTGTTCTTTCTTTCAACAACTCCATTTTGTTGAGGAGTTCTAGGAGTAGACAATTGTCTTCTTATTCCATGTGCTTCACAAAACATGTTAAACTCATTGGAGGTGAATTCTCCACCTCTGTCATACCTTAAGAATTTTATTTTCATGTCCATTTCATTTTCAACCATAGCTTTGAATGCTTTGAATTTGTTTAATGCATCATATTTTTCTCTAAGAAAAGTAACCCATGTCATTCTAGAGTAATCATCAATCAAAAGCATAAAATTCTTGTCACCTTGTAGAATTCTCACCATTGTAGGAACAAAAAGATCTGTGTGAATTAAATCCAATAGTCTGGTAGTAGATTGTTCCTTTGACCTAAACCTTCTTCTAGCTTGCTTTCCAAACTGATAGTCCTTGTAAATAGCATTAATGGGCTTTGTGATTCTTGGTAAACTCTCACAGCTTGTATAGCACTGATTCTCACCATATTATCAAAGTTCATATGACACATCCTCCAATGCCATAACCAACTATCATTAATCTGAGACATAAAACAATGTCCATCTGCACCCTTAAGTTGATAAATATTTCCTTCATAATTCTTTCTAGCAACAATTGTAGAAGTTAAGAAATCCAACTTCATAGACCCCGAAGATCACCTGCATGCAAATAACCTGTCACAGAAAGGAAGAGATGGAGACAAAAAAGAAAGGGTGCTCTGTAAGCTTCAAGAGAGATTGCATTAGCTGAATTGAAATAATTACAAAGATCAATCCTTAAAAGGAGATCATGCAAAACCTAAAAGTAACCCTAATAGGTAGACATTTAATAATTAATATAATTATTAAATGTCACAATATGCAAACTAAAGTGAAATCTTAAGAGAGGAATAAAGGTAACTTAATTAACATAATTAAGTTAAAACCTTTACTCTAACACCCCCTTTAAGATGAGCAAGAGTGCAGCTACAAACATGTGCAAGAATGCAAAGGTAACTACAATGCATGAAAGCAAACAAGGGTCCCGACAACTAGGCCTGATCAGGTACCCAAATACAACCAAATCTCTATAAAGTGGAGAAATAGAGAAGACCTCATGGGAAAAACTCTACTCCAAAAAGAGATGAAAGACATGAAGAACATCACTGAAGCATAAGAAGCTGCAAACAATTGTCAAAAGATGATTGCTATGGTGTTGAAGAACCTCCTCTGAATATAGGATGATTAGGATCAAGAAGACAACAACCTGCATGAGTGCCCCCAACGACACTACTCAAATCAGATGGAAAATAAAGGAAAACACCTAGAACGAAGATACAGATGGCACACGTACCAAAAGTCTGAAGAACACTAATCAAATGAAGATGGAAGATTCCTTCCAAGGTGAAACCAAGGAAGCATTAACACGAATAGTATAATACCCCCCCATAATGCTGACTGGGAGAGCCTGATAGATCCACTGAAATGCTATGTAACACCCTGTAGTGCATGAAGGAGAAGAAACAACATCTGAAAGTGCACAAGAAAGCACCTACTATTGAAAAAGTGGTGTGCATAACAAAGCACACATGCATGAGGCTAGAATCATATGGATCCACTGTTGTCATGGAGGGACACTCACCAGACAAAGGTGTGATGACAAAAAAAAGGCACTACACAACCCCCCCATGACACTTTATAATACAGTGCGAGTACAAAATATGGCACAACCTTATGTGCAAAATCCCCAAAATACATGTACAATAATGTGGCACTTTATCTCAGTGTGTTTACATAAAAAATTGCTTACAAATGATGCTCAAAATGCCCAAAAAGGACAAAGAATTGGAAATACATGAAGAACAACAAAAAATGAAGCATCCCATGCAAACAAGAAGTTCCCAAGAGCTAATATGTCCAGGTAATCCACTAGAGTGTGAAAACACAAAAAACTGAATAAAATATACCTGAAGAACAATATAGAAAAAATTTCATGGATGGAACCAAAGAGATCTGAAAGACGGTTCCAATGCCGCTGAGAGCACGAAAAACAGAGAAACTGGTCAAAAGTTACGAGCTCAGGACTGAAGACAACTCCTTTGATTTCAACTAGTTGTATAATGCACCAACAAAAAAGTGAAGTGATGAGACCCACACCACTAGAAAGTTGATGGAAGCAGCTTTCCGACGATATCTTGTTTTCCAAAAAATGATATTGTATGCCCAAATTATGACCTATGGAAGAAAATAGCTCCAAAGGGAAGAAAAAAATAGTGTTGATTAAATTTGATGGTCATACGGCCGTCGCAGCAAAAATTTGGGCCTAAAATTGACGGTCAAATGGCCGTCGGCGCTTTTTCACAATTTGGGTTATTATAGAAAAAAATGTTTTTTTATATTAAAAAAACAATAATTTTTTTTTACAATAAATAATTTTTTTTTATTAATTTTTTTTTAAAAAAAATGGTGGCGGCGGGCGGAGCCCACACCCCTGCCACTACCGCCAGCTGGTGGTATTAAGACTACCATCGGTGGCTTTAAGCTAATTCCGGTGGTCTTAATAGCCACCACTAGTGGCAAGTATAGGGGGTGGAGGTGCGGGGCCCGAGGGCCTGCCACCGCAGGGTGGCAAGTACCCTCTTGTACAGTACCCAAATTTTTTTTTAATGCAAATTTAAAAAAAAAAACTTGCGTGCCTATTAAAAAGGCCTTAAATATATTTTTTTTGACAAATTTTAAAAAAATTATCTGCAGGAAAAAAAAATCAAAGGATTTTTTTTTACCAGGGCTAATTTTTTCTCGATCCGCATGCAGATGACGAATAGGGCCGTACGGATAATTTTTTTTTGCCTCACGAACAGCTGACACCAAATATAGGTGAGTTTATAGTTGATCTTTAGGTTTTTGGCCACTCCAGATGCAATGGTGAGGTCCATTTAGGCTCAAAATGCTTTGAAAAATTGAGCACCCCCTGGATCTGGGAAAAAAACCCTTTCTTCAAACCTTCATAGATTTGACAAACGAAAGCCAAATTTGATGAAACAAAGGTCGATCTTGACTATTTCAATAGCTCTAGATTCAATGGAGAGATCTGATTTGACCCTAGATGCATTGGAAATTCCCACCTGTTGGATCAAAAAAGGAAAACCCTAAACCCTTAAAGCTCCAAAAAATCCTTCAAAACATGAACAGGAAGCAGTAGGTCTAGAGCTCTGATACCATGTAGAAGTTGAGAAAGCCAACTTCATAGACCCCGAGATCACCTGCATGCAAATAATCTGTCA
This sequence comes from Sequoia sempervirens, assembly GCA_007258455.2. Lineage (NCBI taxonomy): Eukaryota > Viridiplantae > Streptophyta > Pinopsida > Cupressales > Cupressaceae > Sequoia > Sequoia sempervirens. The sequence continues at coordinate 48,377,710 of VDFB02193867.1, read as the reverse complement.
CAGAAAGGAAGAGATGGAGACAAAAAAGAAAGGGTGCTCTGCAAGCTTCAAGAGAGATTGCATTAGCTGAATTGAAATAATTACAAAGATCAATCCTTAAAAGGAGATCATGCAAAACCTAAAAGTAACCCTAATAGGTAGACATTTAATAATTAATATAATTATTAAATGTCACAATATGCAAACTAAAGTGAAATCTTAAGAGAGGAATACAGGTAACTTAATTAACATAATTAAGTTAAAACCTTTACTCTAACAACAATCACTATTCCAGATCCTTTCCTTATTTCACATTTCTCATCCTTGAACACAAGATTATATCCTTTACTACACATCTATCCAACACTCAAAATATTACGCCTTAAACCCTTAACATAGTAGACATCATCAGTATTATACTTTCCATCAAAATTAACTGAACCTATCCCACAAATATTAGCACCAATATCATCTCCAAACTTAACTAAGTCTCCATCATATTTTTCAAGTTTAACAAACATACTTTTGTCACTGGTCATGTGATGTGAATAGCCACTGTCAATAACCCAGTAGTTCTTTTCCTGTTTAGCATGAAGAGCAGAGATCATAGTACCTTCAACTTTCTCCATAGTGCTTTCCTTCACATATCTTTCAGTATTAGTAGGAATAGATTCATATTTTATTTCCAAGAACAAGCATTCATTATCATCAAAATCTCCATAATTAGACTCTTCATCAGAAATACTAGCAACTGATCCTTAGTATAGGTCTTATAATCTACAAATTCCTTAATAGAAGATACCTTCTCCCTATTTGCATCAGGGAGAGTTTTGAGAATCTTCTTTACTATCCTAGATTCATCCACCATTGCACCAAGTCCTCACATTCCACCTACCAAATCATCCATTCTCTATACATAGGATTTAATGTTCTCATCTTCAGTCATTCGCAGGATCTTGAATTGTGCCTCCAAGTTCTGCAACTTTTCTTCTTTCACCTTTTCATCTCCTTCATGGATCTTTTCCAATGCATCCCAAACCTCTTTAGCAGTCTTCAAATATACAACTTTAATTAATTCAGAATGTGATAGACTATTCTTCAGAATAAATTTTTCCTTATTGTTTGCTTCATGCACCTTGATCTCATCAGCAATACTTGGACCATTAGCTAGAGCTGTGTATGGAGTCTTATAAGATTTCTCAACATCATATCCACAGTATTCTAGATATCCTTCCATCTTTGCCTTCCATAAAGTGTAGTCAGTGGGAATCAAACTTAGGACACTCAATAATTATCTTGTTCTCCATCTTGGACCTTCCTTAAGTGGTTAAACTCTTCTCCAAGGAACCAAGCTTTGATACCAATTGTTGAACAAGACAACTAAGAGGGGGGGTGAATCAGTTGTAGCAATTTTAACTTTTAAAGCTTTCACCAGAAGTAAGATCAATAACCATTCACAAATCCTTTGCTCTTCTAGTGTAATTAATCATTAAGTGCAGAAGTCGAAACTTAAAGAAGTAAAACCATACACAATAACACTAGATTTATGTGGAAAACTCAATGAGGGAAAAGCCATAGTGGAGATTAGCTCACAATATAAAGATTTCCAAAACTAAATACAAAGGCTCACTGCCAAGACAAGACTTACTTGTCCAAAATAGGACTTACTATCCAATAAGGGCTTACTTTCAGGAGGGATCATTGCCACAAAATTATGAAGAAGATAAAAGAGGATTGTCATAGACAGAAAACTATCTCAATGCAATAGATATTTCCACCACAATTTTCTCACACACTTGCAAACATGTTTGAATGATAGAGTACACCTTCAACTCACTACCTCCAGGAACTCACCACTTGAATTTCACACTGATCTGCTCAAACTCGCATCACACACACTATTTCACATCTATCTTTCATATATCTTGTCTTTCATCAACATCTCAACTTATATTTATACCATCTTCAACCTTGAAACCTATCCAAGGTCAGGCATACATCATTTGTATTTACAATTAGGTTGGCACAAAAAAATTCTACGATGGAATTAGAATGAGGGTGACCCAAACATATACTTAATGAGGACCTAAATAAGTCCCAACACACCTCAACACACTTCCATGAACTTTGTAGGTAGTGTTTAACACAAGGTCGGCCAACACTAGTGTAAAACACATAAAATAATTAAGCACACGCATCCTTAACTTGATCCAATCTTTTTGGAAAACAAATTTCACTTGAACATGACCTCATCAGCTTACTGTCAGATCTGCAAGTCCTGAAACCAAAATATAGAGAAATCCGGAGCAACTACATTTCTCTCGGACCTCAACTAGACACACTGAAATGCATAGTCACAGACTGGTGAAGATATCTCACACTGTACAATGATACAAAATCCCAAATTATAGATACAACAACTACCAACAACCATGAATAATATTTCAATAACTCTCAAGCATAGAGGCAATACACAGCACATCCTAGAACACATCTCAGAGCACACACAAAATACTTGCAAACTTTCTTTATTATAATTTTCTCAATATCCTTGACATATACATCCAATAACCAATTATCTTGACATCAATGACAACAACTAGTTGACATCAATGGCAACACCTTCATACTCGCAAGAACATCTTCCAACATCCTTTAATTTATTACTCTACATCTCATGATTCTTATATTTTCCCCCTTATTCTCATCCCTCATCTAGGCTCCATCAAACAAAGAAATCTACATTTTGGCTTTGTTCTTTGGGTTTTTATTCTACCTAGTTCTTTTTTGTTTCTTAGGGTTTTTCTCCTCCTCTGAAGACATTAAAGAGTACATTTTTGTAGAGGCTTCCACCTCATCTTGTTTGACCCACTCATCATATTCTTCCCCACTAGTACCAGAGCTCATATCTAAATAATGGATAACCATAGGTTTTTATTTCCTTTTCACATTAAGCTTTCCCTTAGAATCAATATTAGGGATTTGAGATATCATAAAATCCATTATTTATAAAATCAAACCTTTACACAACACAATGAGCTTAGAGTTTTGCACAATGCTCATTAATTGCATGATCCATAGAAGCCAAAAGAAAATAGGGAAAGGAAACTAACATTTTATGGTGGAAATAATTTAGAAAAATAGAGTGCACATCACATATATAACAATCAATATACCATCCAAGGTAATGTGCCTCATGATGAATTTTGTGATCTTTTCCCATATTATTTTGATTGATAGGTGATCAAAACCCCAGGATGAGAGATTGACTAGCTTGCTACATTCACTTCTCTTGAGGAACTAGTTAAAGGCCTCATCATTTTCCTTTTTGTCCTTGAAGAATTTTATCCCTTGTAGTGAGAGGCTTGTGATTTGTGCATTCACATCTTCATTATATAGGGAACTAAACCCCTATCCTTGACAATCTTCTAAACCTTTTATTTTTTACAAACCCCATCAAAAGATAGGGGCTCCACCTAGCTCCTTTCCCCGCCCATATCAATTGCATTGTTACTTCTCCTATTTAGGCTTCCACAAAACAAACTAAGATTTAAATTTATCATGCAACACTAGTGAAAAAAAGAGGAAGACACTTGAATCACCTATAAAGTGTGAGGTGTCCTATAATTATCATAGCTACATCTAATTTTACCCTAATTAACTATGTTAGAATTCATGTTTTATGATGGAATGAGCCTTGATGGAGAAGGTATCATAAATTTCCCATTGTTTTAATGAGTGGAAATTAGTACCCATGTTAGCAAACACATAAGCCAAATTATTCCCCTCATTGAATATATGGGATATACTTATCTCATCAAAGGTCTTTATCATGCTAAGGGAGTCTAAAGAATTTTCAATAGACCAACTAGGAATTTTCTCCCATTTAAGGCATTGAATTATGTTGTGTGAATCCCCTTTAAGCCAATTTTTTTTACAACTCTTAGAATGAGCTAATTTTAGTCGATTGTAGGCTACCACAACTTCAACATAGTGGTTAGTCTAGGTACCCAAAGGGAGTGCCACCATTAAAATAAACCTACCTCTATCATCTCTAAATACTCCCTCACTTCCAAATACCCTAGGGTTTCCCTTGGCTACCCCATCAAAATTAAATTTGATCCAAACCATTGGTGGGGATCTCCAAGAAACATTCTCCCTTTATTTTTTTCAATTTTCTAAATAGAGTATAAATACTAAGGAGAATATTCCACTTTGTAACTACTTGCAAATCATAACTAGAAACACTAATTTTTGGTCCTATTGAGATCTTCTTAGAGACCCCATATAAGAAATTTTATTTTATGGATCTTAATATTTTTTACTATAACCCCTTCCATCTTCAATATCACATCCCTTAAAAATCTATTATTTCTCTCTTTCTATTAACCCCAAGCTACATGATGAGTAATAAGAGACCACATAATTTTATGGGATGAATTCTCAAAAGGAGTTTCTATTACACAAAAAAATCACTAAAGAAGTTAGGTAAAACCCAACTGAAGCTCCATGGGGAAATAATTTGATCCTAAATTTTATGGGAAAAATTGCTGCCAAAGAAAATGTGAAAGGATTATTTTGAGTTACATTCATATGAAGAACATTTGTTAGGAAAAAAAAAAACCCTTCAAGACATTTTTAATAGTAAGGATTTTATCCTGGACAAGAATCCAAGAGAAGATTTTAATCTTTGGAATTAGCACAAAATTCCAAAGAATATATTGGGAAGGGGGAGAATCCTATTGATCCAATAACAAACCAAAGCCTGAAGAAGTAGAGTAAATTCCATTTGAAGAAAGCTGCCAAATCAAATTGTCATCCATAAGATTTAAAGGAATATGAATAAAGGATAAGAGGCATTAAAACTCATCCAAACTTAGATCAACAACAATGAAACTCTTCCAATCCTCTCCATGTAGATAATCAACTAGAAAAATTCCAAAGTTTCTAATATAATGATCTTTAAAAGGTTGAGTCCAAGACTAGGCACTAAGGGAGAGATTGCCACTCCACAAATCTTCGTAAAAATTAATTATCTTACCATTCCTAAATTCCAATCTAATACCTTTCTCTATGATAAACCTAGTTTTTAAAATGTTCTTCAAAAACCTCAAATCCACAAGGAGATCCTCAACTTTTAAAATATCCCTAAAATTATTATAGACCAAAATATATTTATTCTTCATGATATTTTCTCATTCATTTTTTTCGAGCATTAGTCTCTAGGAATTTTTAAACAACAAATCAATACTAAATTCCTTTATTTTCCTAATTTCAAGACCACCCAGCTTCTTGGGCCTACAAACTTTGATCCCAAACCAACAAAGGGATTCTTTTCCTTTCCTTAATTCTATCCTAGAGGAACCTTTTTATATTTGGTCAATATTTTCCATATTTTCTAGTGAATTTAAATAGACTCATGGCATAAAAATGCATATTTTGAAGAGTTGATTTGATAAATTGAATCTTACCCTCCTATCTAAGAAAAGACCCTTTTCAACTAGCAAGTTTAGATTGAAATCTATCCAAAATTACTAACTAAAAAGAATCTAAAATATTTTTATCATAAAGAGGCAAACCTAAATAAGTTGAAGGAAAAATGCCCATATTAAATTGGAAAATTCTAGCAATCTTCAACTGTCTTTACAAAGGCATGCTCATGAAGAAAATATTGCTCTTAGAGATGCTGATTTTGTGACTAGATGCCCTTTCATAGTTAAGCATAATAGAGTTGACCTTTCTATCTTCCAAAACCGAAGCTTACCCCCTGATGATAGTGTCATCAACAAATTCTTGATGGCAACAAGGAGGCATTTTAGAGGATGGGTGAATCCCCTTTAGAGACCTAACATTAATAGCTCCTTGAATAGATCTACCCAAAGCTTTGAAACCATGATGAAAAAGAGAAATAGCAAAATCAAATCACCTTTTTTGACCCTTCTAGAGATTTTAAAGAATCTCGAGGGGGATCCATTTATTATCAATAAAAACTTAGGAGAAGAAATGAGTTGGAAAATCATTTCTATAAATTTTCTTCCAAATCCAAAACTAGACAACACTCTAGTTAATAAGAGCCAATTAACTCGATCAACATTACATGACTAAAGAGAGTAAGATAATAGGTTGAAAAAATATTATTATAACAGGAAGCTCATTTTATCAAGATTATTTTAGGTTTGGTCTTCTAGATATCACCATGGCATCATCTTCTAGTTCTAGAAAATATAAGAGGAGAGTGGATAGGGAGGATAAGTTAAAGTAAAAATATAGTTGGAGGAAGGAAAGAATTAGAGGGGAGGATATGCTAGATGATTTCATGGTCTACATAGAGAGGGAGATTTCCAACCTATTTTTATGGATTTGGGCCACTTCAATTTGGGAGCTTTCCATGCATATAGACATGTTGCCTAATGTGTTCATTTGTAGTGTCGTGTTGATATTTATGTTAGATCCTTGTTAATTGATAGGTTGATGAAAAATGTTTGATGTTTATTAGATGGTAAAAATGAATTATATTCCTCCTAGAACTATTAGTTTTATCACATTCACGGGCCAAACTATGAGAATATATGCAAACTTCACTAAGCATTGACAGAGTTGGAAAATAGATTGAAGGTAATTCTATTTCCTACTACAAATTTCAATGTCCTTGTCTATTGTTATGGTCAAGAGTTTGCAATTGATTTGGTAGATATTACATGTCATACTAAAAATGAAGTATGCAAGAATTGTAAATGTTGGTCAAGGCATAAAGACAGGCCTATATAATTTTCCCCCCTCCCCTCTAGTGTCAAGTTGGAAATCTAAGCTAGTATAGACTAATGAATGGAGTGTTGTGCAAAATTTCCTCACTTTAGATACTTACATGTGTTAGGCTTGTAGATACCCATTACATTTAGTTTTTTGGTTTGTGTTTATGATGATGTAGACTTGTCAATAGTAAATTCAATATAATATGACATGATTATATATAGCTTTGTGGCCATAAATATAATGAACTTTCCATACTAGTTGTAAACTTAGTTGTGACAAGGTTGGTTAGTTGTATGATTGAGATATTTTAATCATGGTTGTTTTTCCCTCTTCTACTATTTAGAACAATTTTTTTGTGAGAATTGAAAGATATACTTTACATTCTTTGATGGATTTGGTGAACCACTTGATTACTAGAATTTGAACATTCGTGTTAATTTTTTGTAGGCTCTTAAATACCTAATCTAAATATATGACTTGCAAAATATATTTTTATCCTTTTTAATTTTAACATTTTATATTATATATAATTAAAAATAAATATAATTATAAATTCGATTTCAATAAATTCTATAATAATTATTTTATAAAAACAATTAAATTTAAAAAGCATAAATTAATATTCTTTTATCTTTCTTTTAAACATGACCAAATTAGACTTTGTAAATATCTCCACCTCCCTGCCTTTTAAAAATATTGTACTATTCTTTTATCAATAAATTTAAATAAGAAATATTCATAAAGAAAAAACAGAAACTAAAAGATAATGAAATGAATGAAAAATTAAAAAAATAAAATTAATCTGTTTTTTTTTTTTAAAAGGAGTTGAGGACCTTTTGTACGGTGGCCCACCCAAACTCAAGAGTTCAAAAAACGAAGAACAGAAAAAAGAACTGAACTGCAAATTATATATAATTAATTTATTCATGAACAAGTTACAGTTTTATACGTGCAGAAGATTAACAACCTCATAAAATAGTTAAATCATTTTGACAGCTAATGTAGCTGTTTGACAACTGTAGCCAGCAAACTGATCTTAACTGAAATCTTCCGAGACACGTCTACACAATACATCCTCCTTTGAGCAACTCATCTTCTTTTGCTTGCAGACTCCTCCATTCTTGACTGTAAATTATTTTTTCATCCATACAGTGGCCTGCCTCCAGACCACGATCTATCTTCTTGTGATTTCTCTTCGGCAACTTCGCATGCCTCCTACATTCTCAAGCGACCTCTTTCTTGAATGGTACTTTGCTTTGACAAAACAACAGTCTCCTTTTCAAATCACCTTTTTCTTCTCAGGTGGCTTTAACTTTAACAGCCTATGTCTTCCTTACCTTCGAGCTCCTTCAACCTTTTCCAGCGGCAGCAATTCCATGACCAGGACTGGCGACTTTCTCATGGCCACGATCTCTTATAAAAACTGTGAACCCTTCAACCAGCGACGACACCTTTGACTGGCTGCTTCAACTTTCAATTACTTCTTACATGACTTCCTCAAAAAGATAACCCCTTTCTTTATGATGCGATCCATTTCACTTGGCAGCGGCTATACTTCAATCATTAACTCGCATCAAATTCGATCAACTTGGCTGCATATTCTTCACACCATTTTGTGATGTCTTCAGACTTTGTCAAATGGCGGCTTTTTGACAGATTTGCGGTCCTTTCTTTCTTTTGGCAGCGACATAACCTCTCAATATAACCACGCTCTCTACTCCAATAACATTTATTTATTTTAATCTCCAAACTTTGCAAACTCTCGCCCAATCATTCCCACAGTTTAAACACCTTTCACCTTTCAAAACTAGGAGGATTATTTCTTTAAACAACGACTTTTGATCTGATCTGGTCTACAACATCTGCACGCTCTTTCTTCAAACTCTTTTTCAACATCTTTTGTGTTCAGCTGTTTGGGTCTCTCTTTTTCTCCGATCTCTTCTAGATATTCTCAAATTTCCATCAATTTTAACTCTCAAACCGCTCTGATATCATTTGTTGGAATGAAATAACCATCAATTTTTACTCTGAAACCGCTATGATATCATTTGTTGGAATGAAATAGTAGGAAAACTCATTGTAACTACCATGACATTTTCCTAACAGCTTCTGCTCCTTGACAAACATACAGCCATTCATTCTTACTTCTTCTTACACTTCTGAAATGGAGAGGATAAGATAAGCTGGACTTGTTGGGATTATATTTCCAACAAGTATGACTTATTCTAACACCAATGACCATTGCCAAGCAAAGAAAGCAATTGGTAGCTTTCTTCTATCCAAATACTTCAAAGCGGTCATTAGACTTGCTTGAGAGACCAGATCTTCCATTTGTTTTCCAATACCACCTATACCTGTAAATGAATTTTAAATCTATATTCCATAGTAATCACTTAAATAAAGTGCCGAACTAATCTCTCGAATAAACCGCCTTTAAAATCCTACATGCCTTGTAAATGATTATTTCTGTTGCACACTAAGAAAGTAACAAGTTCATCTCTTATTTATAGCATGAAACAGCATTACACGCCTTCTGCGTGTTCTCTCCGGAGAAAGTAGCAAGTTTGGTGTGTTGAACTTATATAAATTATTATAGGGTTGAAGTAACATAATAGCATAAGGCCTATATTCATTCCAATATTCATTCCACTGAATGTACATTGTTCAGTACAGTTATTTGAAGCTATATCATAAAACATCTTTCATGCTTTTGCATGTTCTGTTTTGAGAGTGTCACAAGGTTGGCGTGGTCTTTATATTTTAAAGAATTTATAGGGTAGTACAGTAATTTGAAGCTATATCATAAAATATTTCTCATGCTTTCTGCATGTTCTGTCTTGAGAGTGTCACAAGGTTTGTGTGGTCTTTATATTTTAAAGATTCTATTTTATATAACCTCTTTAAAAAAATTTCTCAATTTTTTTATCTTTGTAGTTCTATGGTTTTTTGAAGTCTTAAAAAATAAGAGAAATTATGTCATGTCTATATTTCTGACATAATGTTAAAAGTGTATAATTATTAAGTTAGAATAAATTATACATTATTGTAATGGTAATAGTTTATCTATTGTTTTTTGTTATATTTTGACTTTATTGTAATTATGTTGTCTTTAATGCATCAAACAATGTGTAAGATAGTATATTGTACATTTAATTTGGTAAATAACCTCATCTATTAGCAAATCCCACCATCACACATCCCCACATTCTAGCTACATTTATAAGTATTTTGTTTTCCTTCTCTAGATTAGATATGCATGTAGACCTAGTCTAGAATAATCCCACAACCATAAATTTAACTCTTAAATTTTTAAAATTAAAAATTCAAATTCTTTCACTAATTGTTAGTGAGCTAATCAAATCATGAATTACACCAAATTACTCACTATGTCTGAGTATTTAACGACTAACCCTAATTAGAAATGAATCATTGAACACATATCTAGAAATTTAAGAGCATACATCTATAAAATTGATTATATTAACATTACATCATCATTCTAAGGGCATATTATATTATTTTCTATTGTTCTAAAACTTTTACATAGTCTTGAAGTTAATTAACTAGGTGTCATATTAAGTAGTACACGAATGTCACAATTCAACAAAATTGTCCAAAGATGTTGAAACATAAAAGACCAAAACATATATGAAGTTCAATAGTCTATGAGCTTTCATATCATTTTTATAAGTTACAAGTTTTCTCTCACATATAAGATTAAGGTTGCATTTATAAAAATCACTTCCAAAATCATGTATGTATAACTCTAATTGTACATGTGAAAAAATCTCCAAGTGAACAACTTAAGATACAAAAATTATAGCTTGACAAATGGATTCTTGACACCTCTAGGGAATATGATATCATTTCACAACTTCAAAACATAAGCTAAAACATATCTTTGGGGTCTATTATGTACATCACATTTTTATAACCTGATACCATGAAAATATATTTTGACAAGATTTTAGACACTTTTGATTCTATTGATTCTAAGGACTGCCATATTATTTCATTTCATGAAATAGAAGTACCACATGTGTTGGTTATTAATGAAGCATTTTGTTTACACATTGTGGTGAGACATGCTAAATTAAATGTAATAATACTCCTTGATTAGTAACGATTAACCATAAATTTTAGAAAAGGCCCTTAATTTTTTTTTTGCAAAATCCTAGTGAATCTTGGATAAGCGCATGAAAAATCCTTTCTTTAAGAAAAATTCATGGTGAATTTATGAACATTACTCAAAATTTGTATAAAATCTAGGTGAATTATAACAAATTTTGGCTAATTACATTAAGTCTACTTTTTTGAAGGCATTGAAGCACACACAACATGAACATTTCAAAAAATGATATCAATGAATCTATACCATTAATCTTCTCTCTAATCTAATAGCTCTAATTTATTTTCTCAAACACTTTCAATGCATAAATGAGTAATCATAATTTCTATATTCATCACACAAGCATGCATTTCCATTCAAATCTTATCTTACAATAACAAATCTAGAATGGCTATTTAAGCATAGTTTAAAGTAAATACCTACCATAGATTACATATAAGATCTCAATTTCATATCCTTCAAAACGTTACAAAAAAATACAAGTACATGAACTATTCACTATCTATATTATCTAAAATAATTAAATTTGAGGTCCTATATGTCCCAATTTTTAGAGGCCATGGTATAAAAGGAAATAAAGGATAATACAATTTTTTGCATCATTATACAGTATTGGAAAGCTATGTTTGATGTTTTTTTACTAGCATAATACTAAGTTTTATCTATAATTTACCCTAAATTAGGGGCCATAAGTATAATCAAATTAAAGACCTAATCATTTATAGTTTCTATATGGCATCCAAAATTTAGTTTCAAAGAAAATATGGCGCCAAAATAAAGAAAAATAATTATAGGAATGGTGATATGGTCCCCAAAATAAGTGGAAATGTAATAACAAGGATAAATATGATTTATATTTGAAATATATATTATAAAATATATGTGAATAAGATTCAATTACATATCATTTATTATGGTGAAACAATTCAATTTAAAAGTTTAATAAAATAATCCTTGGCTGATTTAACTAGTGGTGAGTGATTTTTTTGTAAAATTGTGGAAATATTTCCCTTTATAGCTTATCCTACTCACCAAAAATTAAAGCCTTGAGTTAAAGTCTTCACCATTTGGAAAATACTTTCCATAAAAAACCCCTAACTAAAGGTACATATGCTCTAGATTTAACATATGCACTAATAATTTCTTGAAATAATTGAAGGTACATAGAAAAAAACCATTACATCCTACTATTAGAGGATTTAATAATATGGCTAGATATGCCTTAGATACCATTACTCTTTCTATTATAGCTAGTCCACACACTATAGAAACATTGTTCTATGTGATGCTTTAAAAAATTATTTTACAATATTTTATACAAAAATATTTTTCATTAATTGTGCATTTTTTAGGAAGATCAATATCATTCTTGTGGAAATGGTGAATCACATGGTCACTTCCAAGATTGGTGGAGTTGATAAATAACTAGCTTTATAGCTTCAAATCCCATGCCTAAAATTGATTTGAGATCGTTTACTTGCACTGGCTATTTGGAATTTGTGGTTCGGGAGAAACATAAGAATCTTTTATGAAAAAGAGATGAAAGAGGAACAAATCTAGGAAAGGAGATCAAAAAGGTGATCAACAAAATTGGTAATAGAAAGATGGAAGAGGATGCTCCATTTTGTACAAAAATATAAGCTATGTTTTATGAATTCTTAACCACGACCTAGTTGGTTACACAAGGAATATAAAAAATAAATAATGGTGTCAAAGATAATTGTTCATCAGTTTTGGCGCAAGCTTGGTTGATTTATAGGCTGAATTTTTATAAGGCAACAAAAAGGAATCTTGGTAATGTTGGAGGAGTAGTTTTTAGGGATGACAAAATAAAATGATTATTATAGATACTTTAGGATTTGGAATAGAATCTAAAAATATGGTCAAGGAAAAGGATATTTTGTGGGGTTTTCAATTTACTACTACTTGGAAGTTGCAGAATATTAAAATTTAGGGAGATTCAAAGTTCTAGGTCATTGAATATTTAAAAGATTAGATATAATAATTAGATATTGGATACAATTGTTTATAAGGGAAGATTTTATTAAGCAATTTTGAATCTCTCTCCCTTTGACATGGGTGATTCCACAATAGTGGTTTACAATTTTTGGTCAAAATGGACACTGAAATTATTATTTTTAACTAAATCTTCACATTCGGGTACCTATAGTGGCTAAACCGTGAGGAATTTGAAGATGATGCAAACTAGAGTCTCGTCACATCTTGTCTGTAGATTGTAAAAATATTTTTTTCAAAATTTTTGGAATTAGATTGTACTTCTTTTTCCATCTCCCACGAAAACTAGATTTTTTAGAAAAAAAACATTTTTAAAAAGTGACGCACACCGTATAACGTATAACTTTTTTTCCATGAAGGAAAAAATTCTAATTCTTTCAAATTTAGATTTGTAACTTCATATCCAGTGCTTCCACTTGTTTAATTGGTATATATCAAATTCAATTTATTTTTGTTAGATCAAGGACTTCAATATTTGGTGCACTCATATTTTTCAAATTTATTTTTTGATAATATGCTATTTTTCTACATGTGTAGAACAAAGACCTTCATTTTTTATGGAAAACCTATGTTTAATAAAACTAAAAAAAATACATAATAAAACCAAAACATTTCAAAATTATATTCGTTGGATAGGTCGCTCGAGGACTACTTGATTCCAGTTGGGTTTGTGAAGATTCCTCCATTTTCATCCTCAACCTGAGTCTCAAGTGCCAAAATTTAGGTTTTTTTTGTGTCTCAGGGAGGGATGAGGGATCAGGGGGGTTCGTACGAACCCCTTTGCTATGCATTTTTTTTTTTTTTTTTGGCAGTCAAAATTCAAAGGGGTTCATTCGACTGGACCTTGGTTCAAGTGAACCCATAATGGGTTCGCTCGAACCAGTAGGTTCGTATGAACCCCCAAAATCACTTTTTTTTTGCTTTGGGGTCATTTTTTGGGAGTTTTCCTTCTTCACTTGAATTGTAAACCACTATTGTGGCTTCACCCACATGTAAGGAGGAAAAAGAAATAAATAGTAGTATGGATTGTTGTTAGGGTGTTAATTTAGAGGTAAAATTGTTTGGAGAAGTAGAGAGAAGATGAGGTAGAGAACTCTTGGAGAAAGTTTGGATATTGTTGAACAAGGATCTTCAATCTTACATTGGTCTAATAATAGGCACATTTTAGAGAATCTCATATTGCATGGTAACTATTATTATGTAAGCGACATTTTTTTAATGGTGGAGGAGGATTATTATTTTCGTCTTAGCTGAGGGAGCAATTACTCAAAGTTGGAGGGCCTATTTTTGCAATACAAATCAACAAATATATTAAGGTGATGGGTTAGAAGGATATTATTATGAAAATAAGTTCATTCTATCAAGAGTGTTTTAGGTTTTTTTTTCTAGCTATCACCATGGAATCATATTTTGGTTCTTGAAAATAAAAGAGGAGAGAAGTGGATAGAGAAGAGAAGTTAGAGTCAAAAGTTGAAGGGGGGAGGAGATAATTATAAGGGAGGATATGCTAGATGATTTCATGGTCTACTTGGAGAGGGAGATTTCCAACTGAGATTTGTGAATATGGGCCACTCAAATTTAGGAGCTTGTCATGGATATGGACATGTCACCTAGTGTGTGTATTAGACATTCCATGTCCAAATTTCTTCTAGATCCTTTTTAATTGATATGTCATCAATTTTTTTTAATATTTATTATATGGTTAACTATATGTGTTAATTCTCTCAATGGTAGCCAAAACATACTTCATTATGAAATTGAGGGGGTAAAATATTATGTAGATTCCTTCAATTACCAGTTTGGTCACTTTCATTGGCCTAATGAGAATATATACACACTTCACTAAGAACTCATGAGATTGGAAAAAGGATTGAATTTAAATCTATCTCCTACTACAAATTTAAATGTCATTGTCTACTATGGTGAAAAGCCTAGTATTCATTTGGTAGATATTACACCTCTTGTTAATAATGAAGTATGGAAGAATTATAATTGTGGATCAAGGCATAAAAAGAGGCTTACATTATTCCCCCCTCACGCTCTTATGGTAGGTTGAACATCTATGTTAGTATAGACCAATAAATAAAGGGTTGTCTAATTTTCCATCCCTTTAGATACCTATATATAATATTGAAGATAATCATTACATTTATTTTTTTGGTTTGCATATATGATGATGTAGAATTGTCGATATTAAATACAATAAATATAACAAAATTTTATATAGCTTTATGGTAAAAAATGAAATGAACTTCTTGTATTGGTTATATGATTGAGATAATTTAATCATGGTGATTTTCCCTTCTTCTATTATTTAGAAGGGTATTTCTATGAGCATTGAAACATATGCTTCAAATTCTTTGATGGGTTTGATGAACCACTTGATTAACAAAATTTGAGCCTTCATACTCATTAATTATAAGTTCTTGGATGCCTAATATAAATATATAAGTTCCCATTTTTTAACCTTTTTAAATTTTAACATTATTTATCTTTGTAATGTAGAAAACGATGAACCTTAAGCTTAGCATGTCTAAACCTAGGGCTGCTTTATGGACCTTTTTCTAAACTACATTCAAGTGTAGATTAACAAGGTGAATAAATTGATTATCAGTTCCATAATGGTGAGCTAATCAGGCATAGATTTACACTCTTGGGGCCTTGCAGATGAATTCAAAATGATTTAGAAGGATTGACCTAAATGAACTATATGACCTAATGTGATAAATGTAATATTCTTGAAATGCATAAATTAAAATTGTAAATTGTAGGTGGATCTAGGAAGTGTCAGATGATGTGTATATATCACCAAAATTTGGATCTGGTATGCAGAGGAGTACTTAGACAACTAGGAACATATGGGTCCCTGATAGGTGGTCGTAAAACTAATTCTACAATCCTATGATGTTGGATGATCGAACCTTATGTTTCTTGGTTGTAGATTTGTCAAAATGTCATTAAATAATTCTAGGGCTCCAAATGTAACAATAGATAACTTTCCTTCAAGATTCCTTTAATGCTCTTCAAATCTGTAATTGCACATTCACAAAGAGGAGAAATGTTGGGCCATTTTAGGGATTTTCCTTAGTCAAACCCCGTGTAAGTCTTTCCACTTCCATAATGGAAATATCAATGATAGAAATGATAATTGAAAGGAAGAAATGATGAATAAATAAATGTTGCAACTCACCACCCTTGAATGACTTCCTTGAAGGATTGAATACATGCACATCACCTCAAGGATCTTGGATCTTTATTGATATATTTTCTTGAATTCTTGAATTCTTGGATGCTTGGAGACCTACAAAAATGTTAACCTTCATAAAACAACATGAACACATAAACTTTGACATGATGTTGGATCTTGAATTGTTGCAATAAGGCTTTGAAATGCTACTCTTGACTTGCTCTTGACAATAGTATTTTCTCAATGGTGTGTCTTATTGCTAGATAATAACACTTAGATTTTATATGATAAATAATTAGGTATTTATATGCAATTGTTCTAATTTCCCAAAAATTAGACCCCAAAAGCTGACACTTGAAATTTGAATTCTATATGTTAAAATGCCACCAACAACATATTAAAAATCGGTCCCTGACAAGATAGCGGGACCCATATGTTGTGTATGGGTCATAGTCCTATCTACTAGGACATTAAGTGTCAGGATCATAACATGATTGGTTGTATTTATTCAATGCTTGTAATCCTTCATAAAATGGTAAAAATTAGGATTTGGAATGTATAATTCAGGAAACTAGGGACTTTATTACTTCCAATAATTTATGGGTGGCCAAAACATAGTATGCAATTTTTAAGGGTGACAATTTTTGACACTACATTTAACCCCCACTTTAGTGAGAGTATGAACTTATGCTCAAACTCACACTAAAGTAGAGAAATAGGGGTCAAGAGGGTTTCAATTGTATAAATGTTAAAGAAATAGGATGAACAAGGATAAAGGAGGGTGATCAAGCCCCCGAGATCCAAGATCACATAGAAAACCAACATAAGCACAAAGGAACACACATATATATGAAATTTAATAAAACAACATACACAAATATACATGTCAACATGAAATGTAAAAGGAGAGTATGGATTAACAAGATGTATTATGTTAGGATCCATTAGAAAAGGTGTTCATGACTCACACAATAGCAAAGTTTGAAATTCTTTAGGTGAATCACAAACAAGAAGGCACATGGGCTAATGAAGTTTGATATTCACTAGGTAAGGCCCCAAGGAAAGATGAGAAACACACCAGGTCTACAAGGTGAACCCATGTAACATGGTGGAAACAATGAGAAACACACTAGGCTTACTAGCTATGTAGGTACCATGAACAACCATACTAAGAGTTATACTCGTAATAACTCCGATAAGGTGTCACAAAATGATCAATGCTAATGCTACACTAAGTTCAACTCTCATGAACAAAGTGAAGTAGGGAAAATGCAAAATATCAATGTAAATGAACAACTAAGTCCAACTCCTATAGACAAAGTGAAGAAAAATAATGCAAATATATGCCCCCACTTTAAAGAAGTTGCAAAACACCATGCTATGATAAATTACTTTAAAGTAGAAAAAAGATAAATTCCATGTAAGAAAAGATCACAAGAGATTATTTGGAAAGCCCTATGCCAATAATATGTTTCCAAATAAAGCTATAGGGTGAGTGCAGGATCATGGGGGTCCAAAAAGTGGTTATATGACAAAAAATCATTGATGACTTTTTTTATCGAAATTTGATGAAACAAAAATGGTTTATTCAAAAAATTGTCAGCTTTCCACCAATATAAGATATGCCTTATTTTGAATTAAATAGATAATTATTATTGTTTTTCTACATGCATTATGACTAAAGTCCTCATTGATAGGATGATTGAAAAAATATATAATTCTCAAATGATTTCACATTTTGTGAATCCAAAAGATGTGGCACATACTATGCTTCCCATACTATAGGATAAAAATAAATAAAAATTGAATTTCATAAATTTTTGACCAAGTTATGGTGGTCAAACAAACACGTTTTAATATTAGTAAAATTTTTTTAATAAAAAGTTCATAGTTAACTAATTATTTATTTAAAAAAAAATTACAAAAAAAATGCAGCACATCTGGGCATGTGTCCTCTACTTATATTGAATGTTTCAAAAATATATATTATTTTCTTCTTGTACCTAGGTTGGTTAGACATACACTTTCTTTTTATTTTTTTCCTAAAAATTTAATATTACTCCATTGAAATTTCAAATTTTCACCAAATAGATTTATTTTTTTCCAAAAAAGGACTAGTATCTTAGAAACTACATTTAATATGCTACAAATAATGTTCTTACATATTTTTCAAATTATGTTAATAACCCATTCAAATTTTTATGTCAGGTTGCCTAATTTTTTTTTATTTTTTTTTGTGAATTTTTTTTGCCACTTAATGGCCTAGTTTGGACCCCCATGATCCTGCACTGACCCTAAATAATGATAAGGGGTTACCCCCAAATAAAATGTGACAAAAATAGAAAGGTACATTGAGGGATCCATGGATCTAGGATTTGTATACGTCTTTGCTATAGTGATATAATCGAGCTTGGAATTGACATCATTCCCCAAATGCTCATGGAACAATAGACACAATGGAGGAATGACACATAGAGAGAGAAGACAAAATTTTTTTTGGTCAAAATAGTAGAGACCTAAATGTCTCAATGCCTTGCATCATCCCCAAAAGGAAAACACAAGATAAAAAGGAAAATAAAAAGTTTACAACATATAGTCTAAGAATGAAGATACAAATAGAATAGTGTCATGAAAAATTTATTTCCTTTGTATCCTTATGCTAATGAAGCCACAATGGTCATCCAAATAGAACTCACAAAATTAAGACACACCAAGTAGCACAACATGGGAAATCACATCACATGCAAGCAAACAAAGAGAAAACATGAAAAAAACATAAAGAAGAACTGTACATGTGAGCCAACCTCATTTGCATCCCAATCTCGTTCATCATAAATGGAAGGAAAATAACAAGCTAAGGTGACTACAACAAGTGTCATACTAGGAGAATATCTAGGTGCTACTCATGGTGGGTCACTCTCATCAAGAGGATCATCATGGTTTCCCTCATCTAAATTCATTTTCTTTGAAAGTAAAACATTAAGCTCATTATGCACCTCTTCATCAATTTTAGCAATTTCATCTTCATAATCCAAATTTATCACAATGGGAGGTTTTATGACAATAGTGGTTGAATTTTCTTGTTTTACTTCATTTTTTGGTTCTGTGTCTTATTTTGGTGAAAGTTAGATTTCTTATTGAGTTATTTCCATAGATGTTGGATTATCATGTACTATTTTTTCCTTTTCTTCAAATTGGTGAGCAATAATAAAATGTTTATGCCTACACTCTTTAGCCTTTTGATTTATTCTTGCATAATTTTCAAGTTGTAATGGGGGAGGAGTAGGTTTATCAACCATTGGTTTATTTTCTTCTCCAATGGGAGAAATTAAAGGAACCATCAGGGGTTGTGAAACCACTATCTCTTTAGGTCTATACACTTGTTTTTATCTTTGGAGAAACAAAGGGAATCATCTTATTGTCTCTTGGTCTTTTATAGGAGATGGGTGGAAGAATGGCAACATATTTACTTTGGTTAATTGGAATGGTTTTTGGCTCAAGCTTAGGTTCATCAATGATGGGCTAGGAAGAAGGAACAATGATGGACCTATCTTTTTCAAGCATATTAGCAAGAGATAATTATGCTATGTTTTTTGCATTAAAATTTTGGTATGACTTGAAAAATAAATATTCATGAGCCTTTATAGGTTCCATGTAGGTTGAGGCCGAAATAAATCTAATGAAAAATTTCCATAGGAAAATAAAGGCTTGAACCCACTATGATGCACTATAAATATCTCATTTCCAAAGGGAATATTTATGCACTTGTGAATAACTGATGGAATGACATTCATTGAGTGTAACCATGGGTAGCATAACTTCACATGAAATTGGTCCGATGTCACGATGATGGAGAATAAGACATCTAATTGTTTGGGTCTAATTTTAAGAGGACTTGAGTGATGAAACCAATTGTAGGGCGAGAAAATCCATTACGAGTTTTTATACATTATTTTGATTGTTCATAAGTGTCTTAATAAAGATATTGTACAAAGAATAATTCCTCAGTGATCACATTCTTTGTACATGCAAGATCAATGAGTATTTCTTGTTCAAGTTTGACACTGATACGACCAACAATGTAGAGAGGACCATCAGACACATGTCTAACTACATCATCATTATTGAAAGAAATCATGTTGGGTAATATGGTGATTTGGCCCTTACAAAGTTGCACATCTAAAAAGCCAATCATTTTTTGTAGACCATATTTATTATTATTGTAATCACTATTCATGTCATTAGGTGTATTAATATTCATTCCATCATTCTTAACATCACAAGCTTGCACACAGTTTGTGGAATTATTAGGCATATGATTGGTAAAAATTTGAAAAATTTTGTTAGGAGGGGAAACAAAATTACTCCCTTTATCATTAACATCACCCAATTGAATGTGATTGAAATGAAGGAAAATAGGGGGGGCTACTCCACCTTTTTGGAGATAGAATACAAAGGTAGGGTTTAGGACCTTTCCACCTATTTCCTTCAAGTTTCATTAAAGGAAACCTTAGAGATCTCGATCTAGGGATGGAATTAAGAAAAGAGATCTATAATAATGTGTCCTAGGGTGTGATTAAACAAAATAAGGGGGTTCACCACCAAGCAAAGGATTTGAAATACAATAAATGTAAATGACATGCAAAACCTAATGATATGACCTACAAAATGAACTCAAATCAGAATAATAAACTAGAGATAAAAAGAGTTGCACCTAGAAAGATGAAGAGTCTTGAAAAAAGGTCTGAAATCTTGAAAATATGACTTTTAAGCATACTAGGACTCATACACCAATAGGGGTGATTTAGTCCCAGTTTAGGGTTTCGGGCAGAAACTAAAATCTGGAACTACTAAACTAGGATTTATAGGAAATGCTTGAAATATGATATAATGGGACTCCTACATTACAAGTGGCAATTTAGTCCCAGTATCAAGGTTGATTTAAAACTATGATATCCTCTAATGATCTCCTGTAGCTTCTCTCCCTTCTGATCTCTGAGTCTAAAGCCCTGAATTCTGCTCTGTAGATGACTTTTCCGTGATCTTGCAATGTAGATGACAACTTTGACAACTTTGACAACTTTTCTCCAATCTTTCTCTTCAATGGATCTTCAACCTATATTTGTAGATCACACATCAAAGAGAGGGAACAATTTTCTTTTGTTAGTGGATAGGGGTTTTCCTTGGTTAAACCCCGTTTTGGTAATCAAATCTTGAAATGAATAGAAATAGAATGAAGGAATGACGAATGAACAAATATGCTATGTTGCAACTCACCAAACCCTTGGAATAAAGGCTGAAATATTATAAGTAATGGCTAGCATGGATGTAGATCTTGACTCTTGATTGTATGTTATGGATCTTGACTTGAATGCTTTCTTGAATCATAAGAACCTACATCACAAATGTTAGCTAAGAAACAAACATGATGCATGATGACTTTGACATGATGCTTGAATCTCGAAAGTAGCTCCAAAAGGCTTGATAATCACTCTTGAATGCTCTTGAATTCTTGAATTATTATATCACACTTTCTCATGAAAATTTCTAGGAGAAAATATGTAAAAAAACCTTGTATTTATACTTGTTTATGCCAAATTTCCTGAAATTACAACACTACAAGATGACATCAAATCTCGAAGAATAAAATCTCATACAAAGAATTTGAATTCAAAATAGGTCTAAGCTAAGCGGGACTCATATGCTAGTTGGGGCATATGAGTCCCAGTAGGCTAAGCTTGAGACTAAATTTTCAAGAAATGTTATGTTTAATGCTAAATTCAGGACTAGGCCCCAAAACTTAGGTGGGACCCATATGCCCAAGGTGGTGTATGAGTCCTAGGTCACTAAATTTGGGCCATACAATCCAAAATCATTAAATTATGATTGGTCATTAGATATGTCAGGATTATCCTTAGAAAGATGCATTAAATAGGGATTTTGGATGAAAAATAGGACCAAATAAGGCATAAAGAAGCCCAATTTTAGCAAGGAGGGCCCAAACAAGTGTGAAAATGTAAATGGATACATTTTTTCCTACACTATATTTAGCCCTCACTTTAGTGAGAGGAGTAACTTGATTCAAACTCACACTAAAGTAGTCAAAATTACATCAAGAGGGGTCCAAGTGTACCAATGCTAGTGGGATAGGACATCAACAATCAAGAGGGTTACACAAGCCCCAAAGGATCAAGATCCTATGGAAAAAAACATAGGATCAAGAGAACACACATGTATATGATATAAGGAGCAACATCAAGGCACAAGCATACAATACCAAATATAAAGAGAAAGAAAACAAAAACAAAACGAGGGTGGATCAAGCTTTGACCATTTGTTTTGCATGTTGTGGATCAGATCTAAGTTTTTTTTCCAAAAAAATTTACAAGTTGAACATGATTTCCACTCTATAAACCAATGCACACTCACAAGGGATAGTGGAACGTCAAATCATCCACTAGGTGAGCCCCCAATGAGACACATATGCACACAATTGTTATGTGCTCACACAAACAAGCATGTGGCTATAGGAAAGTCACACCTAAGTTTGGCTCCCATACGTACAACCATACCAAAGCTATACCTCTAGATAACTTTGATAAGGCGCCTCACACCATGACAACATGAATCATGAGGCAAGAAAAGCTTCATATGCTTGACACCCATGAATAAATAGGATGGCACCATGTAGGCAAGCAAAGTTTATTATGCAAGGTGGCCATATAATCAATATTTTAAAATAATGTAAGGTACGTTCAAAGGATTTTTTTCTTAGTTCATGCAAGGTCTTAACTTAGGGAACATTGTGCCTAATGTCTCCAAGAGAGGACCCATTGAAGAATAGAATATTCACAACTTAGGGGCTGTAGTGTGTCGCATCAAGCCACTAAGAGGAATATAATATGCTAAGAGAGATCACGCTCTTGAGGGACATCACACCCAATGTCACCACAAAGAGAAAGATGCATCCCATGAAGTAATAAGAATACACAATGAAACATGAGATACAAAAGAATAATGCCAATGTATGCCTCCAGTTTAAAGAAATTACTAAAAACCATGCTATCAACAATTAATTTAAAGTAGCAAATGATAAATGCTAACAATAAAGAGGACATGAGAGCTTATTTGGAAATCCCTATGCAAAGTCATATGTTTCCAAATAAAGCTAAATCATGAAAAGGGGTTGCACCCACAATGAAATACCAAAATCACATAAGGGATCCATAGATTCGGGGTCAGTATGTCTTTGCTACAATGTTTTTAGAGAGCTCAAAACTGTCATCATTCCCCAAATACTTATGGAAAAAGAAGAATGACACAAAGGGAGCGAAATCAAAGAAAAGATTTTGGGTCAACATGGAAGAGGCCTAAATGTCTCAATGCCTTGTGTCATCCCCAAAAGTAAAACAAAAGACAAATAAGAGATAAATCAAAAGATTTTGCATCAACATGGAATAGACCTAAATGTCTCAATTCCTTGCGTCATCCCCAAAAGGAAAACACAAGACAAAGAAAAATATAAAGGTTTATGGCATATAGAAGAATGTAGATACGAATAGAGTAATGTTACAAAGAGAGAAGTACATAAAAAAAAAATGGTATAGGGGACCACATTACACACATGCAATCACATAAAAGAAACATGAAAAAGAAAATAAAAACACAACTAGTAAGGCACATGCGAGTCAGCCTATAGCAGGTCATCTGCATACCAATATTGTTCATCATATACAAAAGGAAAACAACTAGCCAAAGGGACAATAACGATTGTAGTATTATGGTCATCACCAAGTTCAACACTCTTCTAAGGAGAATTGTCATTTAAGCTCCTAGAAGAGGAAAATAATGTATTCAACTCATTATGCACTTCTTCATCAATTTTAGCAACCTCATCATCATCATCCAAGTTAATCACAATGGGAGGTCGAATGATAATGTCCAAAGAAGGATTTAGCTCTTGTTGTGGCTATGATATAGGATATTTTTGTTGCAGTGAAGAGGGAGACTCATCATGTATTGCTTCAGTCAAGTTTGGATTTTTATTTTCTTTGTTGTTTTCTTCATTTAACCTTCGAGCAAGGGCACAACATCTACGCCTACACTCTATCATTTTTGTTTCTTTTTGTATGATTTTCAAGTTGTGTTTGTTTAGGAGCAGGTTTATCAACCATAGGTTTCTTTTCTTCCCTAAGGGGAGAAACAAAAGGAATCATGGGAGGTTTTTCAACCACTTTCTCTTTAGCTTTTCAAACTTGTTTTATCTTAGGAAATGTAACATGATTATTTTGGTTGTCTCTTGGTCATTTGTGGAGATAGGCAAAGGATCTATTTTAGGTTGGTCTTGGTTTCTTAGAATGTCTTTAGGTTCAATCATAGTTTCTTCAAGGATAGGAGGCTTAGTCATAGGTTGAGGCATGTTTCAGAGGGATAGCTTTGCTATGAATTTTTCCTTAAACTTCTGATAGGATTTGAAAAAGAAGTCCTCATGAGGTTTTATAGGTTCCATAAGCTCGGGCCAAAAGAAATCCAATGAAAAGTTCCCACGAGAAGACACAGGATTAAAGCCACTATGGTGCATAGTAAATATTTCATTTTCAAAGGGAAAATTTAAACATTTATGCATGATAGATAGGACGAATTCCATGGAGCGTAGCCATGGATAGCCAAGCTTCACACATAATTGACCTGATGTCGAGATGATGGAGAATGAGACATCTAATTGTTTTGGTCTAATTTTTAAAGGAAGGGTGATCGATCCCATCGTAGGGAAAGAAAAACCATTGTGAATTTTTATCCATGCTTTCAGTTGATCATATGTTCCTTGATATAGTTCATGCACAAGTAAGAATTCTTTAGTGATCACATTCTCTCCACAAATGGGATCAATTAATATCCCATTAGTGGGCTTGTCATTGATTTGGCCAGCTATGTAAAGAGGACCATTACATGTATTTCTAATGATATCTTTAGATGAGAAAGCAATGTCAAAAGGATTTTTAGTTCATCCCTTACAAGGTAGGATTTAGATCAACTCAACCATATCATCCATAAGACCTTGCTTATCAGTATCCATACAACCTTGTTCAATAGTATCCATGTTGTCATCATCTATGTCAACATTCATCACATCATTCTTCTTAGTTTCCCTATCGTTTACAAATGAAATATCACAATTTGGCATAGGGTTGGTAAATATTTGCAAGTTTTGGTTAGGAAGGGCAACAAACTTATTTCTTTGATCATTAACACCTCCAATTTGAAGTCCACCAGAATCAATGAGGTCTTGTACAAGATGCTTAAGATGCTTACAATGTTATGTGTCATGTCCATTTTGTTGATGATAATGGTAGTAAGAATTCAATCTAAAGCTCAGAGGTAAAGGATTATTAGGATTGAGAGTTTTAACAAGAGGTAAGGTGATCATTTTCTGTTCTAGAAGTTGTAACATTGTTTTATGGAGGGTCTTTGATAAGGGAGTAAATTGTCTAGATGGATCCCCAAATGTAAAAGGATTTGTGTTCTTTATAGAAGCCACTTGGGTATCTACATGTTGAGTTGGTTGAGGGGGATTTAGTTGAAGGATTCATTTATTTTGTTTTCTAAAAGGTTGATAATTGTTTTGGTTTGCATATTCAGACTTCTCAAGATGGCTAGAGGTGGGTTTTGTTTCATGACTACTAACCGAGTTTTGATAATCACAAAGGGTTGTACACAAGTGTACAAAGGAAGGAAACTTCATCATGCTAAGCTTATCTTGCATCTTAGTTTGTAAGTTCTTAATGAACATCCATTGAAGGCGAGGATCAAGAATCTTTACATTGATTTGGGAATAAAGCATTTGGTAACGTGAAAGAAAGTCAATAAATTTTTCATCATCCCTTTGCTTACATCTCCTGAAATCAACTAATGTCATCTTAGGAGTCATGTGCACTTGGAAATGTTTTATAAAGGTCTAAACAAGTTCATTGAATGAACTTCTTGAGTTGTTTAGTAATGAGGAAAACCATTTGTTGTCACTGAAGTGTGCACCCTCACTAAGTTGTGAGAACTTAGTCACCTAGTGAAACATGAAAACACTCCAAGGGCTTGTGGGTTTCTCATGGGTTGGAGTGAATCTACAGAGAAGCTTGGCTCCTAAGGTACTCACCTAAACTACTCTAATGACTTGCAAAGGAAAGGGTAAAAGGAATAACATAAACCAGAACTAAAACTTAAGGTGATGCACCAAAAAACTAACTAAGAAACATGTAACATAGCTTGCACACACAGTTTCAATCAATGAAAAAAACTTGACATACACAACTCAATTATATATGCGTCTTGCATAAATATTTCATAATAAGATTTTATGCTTACACTCCTAGAAGGAAAGACACTCTTCACAACTAGAAAACATCTTCATTTCAACACAACCTACAACCTGCAACATAAATATTATTCTACAAAAGGTGCTACAATGAGACATAACCACAAGGAATTATATAGTTTCACAAGTAGTTGCATCAATCAAACATATGCTCACAATTCAACAGAAAAATTAAGAAGGTAAAATTCTTATCTCATTGATCTCCAAGGTAAAGTTGGTATACATGTCAAAATTAGTTACAAAATATATAGTCTTCTTCTCCCAAGGACTTGAGAAAGTCACAAAGTAGACCCAAGAGCATAATCTAAACTAACTCCAAAAAATGAAAGCTGAAACTGTTACTATAAGCTCTATTGGTCGTATGCAACAAAAAAGCCTAAAATCTAGCTCACCAATTCCCTCCAAAAGGCTCCAAAGTGAGGAAAAATGTCAAGCCTTGACATTACCCACCATAAAAGCATCCAAAACTGCTCCTAGATGCTCTCCAAGTGCTTCAAATTGGTCAAAACAACCTCCTATATTCTTGGCACATGTTGGCTAACCTCTCCAACTTCCCCCCTATATGCTTGCTTAGACATAAAAGCTTAACTATATTCCATTAATGCATTTACATGGCATAATTACATCAATTTTGCATTAAAATAACACTTAACTAAGTGATTTATAACCATACCACTTAGTCAAATGTCTTACATTTCAAAGTAAATGCAAAAAACCACATATATGACTCGGCCCATGTGGGAAATCAAAAGAAAAATTCTAAGTCCTAAAGGACTCCTATACTTAGCATATATGGATCTAAGAACACATCAAGTCAACTTTGCTTGGTCTTACGTGGACATGCCAAGTATTGATCCTGATCTCATCATGCATCACTTGTCTATCAAACCAGGGGTTAAGCCTGTGAAACAAAAACTCAGAAAGATGCACCCCCATGTTGCATTATTGGTTAAGGAAGAATTGAGAAAACTCCTTGATGTGGGTTTCATAAGATCAATTGATTACTCAAAATGGATCTCCAACATTGTTCCTGTATCCAAACCAGATAAAAGTGTCAGAGTGTGCACAGATTTCAGAGATCTTAATAAAGCATGTCTTAAGGATGACTTCCCACTTCCAAGCATCAACACTATAGTTGATCTGACAACTGGCCATGCCATGTATTCATTAATGGATGGTTTTTTTTGTTACAACCAAGTCAAGATTGCACCCGAAGACCATGAGAAAACAAATTTCACATGTCCATGGGGAACTTACTGTTGGAACGTCATGCCTTTCGGTCTAAAGAATGTTGGGGCTACTTACCAAAGGGCCATGACTACGATCTTTCATGACATGATGCACACATTCATGGAAGATTATGTAGATGACATATTGGAAAATTCATACACCAGAGAAGGACATCTGGAAATATTGTCCAAAATATTTACAAGATTGGAGAAATTCAAAGTTCCCCTGAACCCTAAGAAATGTGTTTTTGGGGTCACATTTGGAAAACTCTTGGGGTACATTGTTTTAGAAAAGGGAATTGAAGTAGATCCTACTAAAGTATAGGTGATTATGGAAATGCCTCCCCCAAGGAATATCAATCAATTGAGATCATTGCAAGGACGACTTCAATCTATACGAAGGTTCATTGTACAACCGGCCGACAAAAGTCTTCCTTTCACACATCTACTGCATAAGAATGTTCCTTTCAAGTGGGATGGTAAGTGTGAATTGGATTTTGAACAAATCAAATAGTACTTAATGACTCCACCAGTTCTAGTACCACCAAATCTAGACAAACCATTGATCTCATATATCACCGCAACAGAGACATCTTTGGGGGCATTGCTCGCGCAAGAAGACTCTACAGGAAAGGAATGTGCAATCTATTATATCAGCCGCACATTGACATGGCATGAACTCAACTAAACTTCCATTGAGAAGGCTTGCCTAGCAGTGGTCTTTGCTTCACAAAATTTTTGGCATTACATGTTAACTGATACAATCAATCTTGTTTCAAAGATTGATCCACTCAAGTATTTGTTAAGCAAAGCATCATTGACAGGAAGGTTAGCAAAGTGGGTAATGATTATGAGTGAGTTTGATATCCATTATGTTGATCGTAAGGCAATCAAAGGACAAGTTATTGCTGATCAACTAACTGAAGCACCACTGCAAGTAGATCATCCCGTGCACATTGAATTTCTAGATGTTGATGTCTTTACTGTAGAATCCAAACAAACATGGTCCTTATATTTTGATGGTTCTTTTACTCAACATGGATCGAGGGCAGGCATACTTTTCGTCACCCCCCAAGGACACACCATTCCTTGGTCATATAGGCTGATGTTTCCATGCACCAACAACATAGCCGAATATGAAGCATTAATCACTAGACTTAAAATAGCATTGGAATGGAGGATTACAGAATTACAGGTGTATGGCGACTCATAGTTGGTTATTTATCAGATCAATGATGATTATCAAACCAAAGATGACAAACTATTGCCATATAAAAAAATGGTTGATGACTTCAAGAAGTACTTTGTGGACATCAAATTCACACAAATTCCAAGGCTTGATAACAAAGTAGCTGACGCCATGGCCACAATCGCATCATTGCTACAACTCCCAGAAACTCAGACTCGCTATGAATTTTTGGTGAAACAATCATTTGCTCTTGCCTATGATACACCTGAAAGCCAAATCATTTGCCACTTGGTAGGATCCGATTCACCTTGGCATGATAAGATTTATGCCTACCTAAAAGACGACGTCTTACCACCTGATTTATCCAGTAACCAAAAGTGAAACTTTATCTGCCAATCCTCTCACTACACTCTTATCGCTGACACCCTTTATCATCGTGGTCTTGATGGTACTTTACTTCGATGTCTTGAATGTGATGAATCTGACAAAGCTTTACAAGAAGTTCACGGTGGCATTTGTGGTACTCATTCGAGTGGACTGACCTTATCCAAAAAATTGATAAGAATGGGTTACTACTGGCCTACAATGGAGAGGGAATCATTCACTTTTGTGAAAACGTGCTCAAAATGTCAAATTCATGGGAATCTCATTCATTCTCCTACATAGGAACTTCAACCATTTACGCCAACCTGGCCATTCTCCTAATGGGGGTTAGATCTAGTAGGCAAGATTCATCCCTCATCATCGAACGGGCATAAGTTTATCATCACAGCTACAGAGTACTTTACCAAGTGGATTGAGGCACTACCTCTTAATAAAGTTACTGGCAAACAAATATCATCGTTCACACTCAACTATACTATTTGTCGGTATGGCATTCCCAACTCCATTATTACAGATAATGGATGACCTTTCAAAAATTAGGATGTTGATGAACTTTGTGAGAGATTTCACATTCAACACAAATATTCAACACCTTACTATCCACAAGGGAATGGCCATGTAGAGGCCTCAAACAAGACTATACTAAATTTTTTAAAGAAGACTGTGAATGATTCTGGGAAAGATTGGCATGTTCAACTCAATCCCGCTTTATGGGCTTACATAACTAGTATCCACACGCCAACAGGAGCAACGACATTTGCTCTTGTCTATGGAGCAGAAGCTATACTTCCTCTAGAAGTTGAGATTCCCTCACTCAGAGTCTCACTAAAAGGTCTCACAACAGATGATGAATACAGAGTGTCCCGACTACAAGAACTAGAACTTTTAGATGAAAAAAGATAAAGAGCAGTTGACCATTTGAAAGCATACCAACAAATGATGTCTCACAACTATAATCACAAAGTAAATCCACGTACCTTTCAGGTGGGTGATCTTGTTCTGAAAGAGAACCCATGCAATCAGCAAGATAGAGAAAAGAAAGGAAAGTTTGAACCAAATTGGCTAGGTCCTTATGTGGTTATTGCAGTCTACAATTTAGGAGCCTACAAACTATCAACACCAAAAGGGGACCTGTTTGAAGAACCCATCAACAACATGCACCTGAAGAAATATTATGTTTAAGTCAGCTATCATCATCCAGAAAATGTTCTAAAAAAAAAATATTTTGAAGAAATACAAAAGAAAAATTAGAAAAGGTCCTGAAGAAATACATAAAACAGCAGAAAAAGTCTTGAAGAAATACAGAAAACAACTGAAAATGTCCTGAAAAAATGGTTATCCTAGTGAAAACCTGGAAAACAGGCATCTCGGTAGCAACAAAAAAATTAAAAAATAAAAAAAATAAAAAATAAAAAAAATCGTCATAGGGTGAAAACCTGGCAACAGGCAGTCTATTGACAAGAAAAATGCAATAAAAACAAATACTGAAAATTTGGCAAATAGATGCTATTTGTAGCTCTCCATCTATTAGTTCATGTTCTACACTTGGTTTTTCAGCCTTCATTTTCATGCATCTTTTCATCATCTTAGGGCCATACCAGCATCATGTTGTCATAATTTGCCTAGAACGATAATGTCTTACCATGGCTTGATTATTGTACATATTCATTTCAGCAAGTTGTGTCCATACTGGGGGCAAACATTGACATACTGGGGGAAACCAACTTTTAGGTTTTACCGAAACAGCTAGACAATGACATAAGATCTAATCATGTGAACAAACAATCAAATCACATGAACAACTATCCAATCGTTGATCACAAGCACAACAATTTTCAGCTACGTACCATATCATGACTTATATCAGGATGATCTAAAATCTGAATAATGATTGGAATAACAGTATTTCATTTTGAACAATGGTTGTTTTTTTTTCGATATCATCTCTCTGGAGCACACTCGATGATGTACTGAACTAGAGTGGCGAGGAAAGAGAATGATTTTCCGTTGTCTATTGTCTTGTGGTTAACTATCCATCTGTAGCAAATATGTCGTGAGACATGATTTCCAAAGCAATATCATTGATGACAGTTCCACATTTGCATCATAAGGTGGTTAGTCTTTGTCTTTTTATGCAAGAAATGCTCAGGTCATCTTGGTTCAAGTATACCTCGATGTTTTTGTTTGCTTGCTATATCAAAAACAATGAAAGTTGTACTCAGGTCATCATTGGTGCTAATTTCCCCTCTGATGCTTGTACATACTTCCAACATTTTAAAATGCTCTATGATGATTCAAGAAAGCTAATAAAAGGCTCAATGAATGGTTCATTTTGGTTAGTTGCATTTCATTTTAGATCAGTGTATATATCTACATACTAGATTTACATCAGAGTTTTCGAAAGGGCTAACAAGAACATCAACAGCTGCCATGTCTCTTTGGACTATTTGTGGAAGACATTCGAACATTTGTTTCTGTTATCACCTAAAGTTGCACCCTTGCTGAACCTGATGTTCAACACCTCAGTGTAACATTGGAAGACCTCCCAAGCTGTGGGTCACTTATAAACAGAGGTCAACCTCCGGAGAAGGCCGGATTCCTTTGGTGTCACCTAAACTACTGATTTTGTAAGGAAAAGGGAGAAGGAGAAACTCAAAAATGGAAATTAAATCCTAAGGTGATGCACTGAACTTATAAGAACAATGAGATACTCGAGTTACACTTGAGTACTAATGATGGATATGGGACTACACAACAAGATTCTGTGGATTATGCATACAAACAGATTCGACATGCACACACTTTCAAGAAGGAAAAATAGACTTTCACAATTTAAAAGATGACGCGCAATGAATAAACACAGTTTATAACCTACATGATACGAATTTTGCAAAGAAAGGCATGCTAACATGAAACAAAGCTATAAGGAAAAGAAATATTTCACTAAGTAGCTTGATGAATCACTTAAAAAATGCACAATACTTCACAAGAATTAGAAGGCAAAAAATGAACCATCAATGGTAATCAAGGTAAATTTTATATAACATGTTCCAAAATGAGTTACAAAATTTGCTAATCTGAGAGAGGACTATAGAAGTCACAGACTTCAGAGAAACATTAGGAGAACTCCTTTACAAGAAGGAAAAAATTCCTTATATACAAAACTGTGTCGGCCCCTCTAGGCTTACAAAATATCTGCTTCGGGATAGATTTTTCCTTAGATCTTTTGATTGAAATTTAATGTTGCACCCTACATGTCCATGTCGGTGAAGAGTCATTCACCGGCGAAGCCTTCAGATCTTTCTGCAACCACCGCATTTAATCCCGCTCCTTGTGTCCACCTTGAGCCTCTTCGGCCAAGCGCTTTGACTGCTCCTGAGCTTAGAATAGAGAAATTTTGATTCCACTCTGTTGATCCTGTTGGCACCTGGTCAGACTACCATGGCTTGCTTTTAGATCTCCCTGATTGGTCGAGTATAATCCACACTATTATCACCTGAAGTCAAAAGCTCCTTTGATCAGAATCGCATCTCGGGAAGACACTTAAAGTGTCTCACCGATGCGATTATGCCCCTCTGAAGCTATCAGCACAACATGTGACAGTCGATGAGAGTTCTTATCGAGCCCAAAAATCATACCGATATCGCCTCTGTGGTCGCCAAGACAATTGCGTTCAGCTAGACAACATGGAAAGCTCTCCTCATCCTCTATCGGTGAAGGTATATTGATGTCACCCCGACGCATTCCATTCCACCGAGCTCTTTATTCCCTTCGGCAAGACCGTGGCAAGTCGGGAAGACTTCATAGCGAAGTCCACCAGTCATATCGATTCTTGCTTTTGTCACTGAGACCACCTTCATTCGCCGAGACATCTTATAGAATTCCTTTTCCTTCGGCAAACTCTTCTTTTCGGGAAGACTCCTAGTGAGACCCTTTGTTGTCAGCGAGACTCCTGCCAAAGGAAAAACACATATCGAGACCCCCCATTCTATCAGCGAGACATTATGCCTTTGCCAAGACATCTTGGCGAAATTGCTTTCCTTGGCTGAGACCACTCCACTTCGGCAAGAGTTCACCCCATCGGTGAGACATCTTGCCGAGATCACTTTTCTCTCGGCGAGCTTCTTCTGTGTCGCTGAGACTTTTTTATCGCTGAGACCCTATATTGAAGTCTCCCTGCTTTGCCGAAAGTCCACTTGAGTTCGGGGAGAGCTTGCTTGATCGGCAAGACTTCCTGTCGACACCACCCCATCCTTTGTTGCTGAGACATGATCATATCGGTAAGACCATTTTCCAAGGGAACAATCCTATACCGAATGCATCATCCCCTTGGCAAGACACCCGTTATCGGGGAGACTCCTACCGAATTGATATACTGTCACTGAGACCTCTTAGCGAGCTCAAATTGCCACGTTGAAGACTTCAACATAAAGCATTGTCGGCGAGACATGTTAGTTTCTCTAAGACATCACACCGAGCTCTAGGACTTACCCTGAAGTGTGCAGTCGGTGTGACTTCCTCACATCGGTAAGACCTCTTAACAACAATATTTCTTCCGGTGAGAGTTTCCCCGATGACTTTAAACCAACTATTGTCGGCGAGACTTTAACTCTTCGTAGGGACTTCTCACTGAGCCGCTATAGGTTATCCTGAAGCCCGTGGTCGCCATGAGTCTCCCCGATTTATGATTAAATGGCCTATCGGCCAAAGAATTCCACGCGATAAGAGGTCATACTGAACACCTCTTGTCACAGCAATAGGCTCTGCAGTGAAAGCGTTTGGTAAGACAGAAACTAGGTCATAGCAACCTATTCAAAACATAATGTATCAAAGCTGCTAGTCGGCCAGACAGTGAAGATGTCATACCGACTTGGCTCTAATGGAGGCTTCAGCCTGTGATTATTGAGGCATATTTCCAACAAAGCAGGCTTCCCAACTGAGTTCCTTGTGAAATGTCATCAGATGCATGAACTAACCCTCAATGGAAATATCCCATTTGGCCCTTATGAACACCTGCAACATAGATGTCTTGCCTAATTGAGCCTGTAGGTGAAAATTGGGTAACAGTTTCATCATCACCTTTCATCTTCATTATCATTTCATTTAGGTCCTATCATCTCTCATTTTCCATTCATTTGCATATCATTTAGGATTCGTTATCATTTCATAGCATCCAAATTATTTATCATTTCATTATCATTTATCACCTCAGTATCATTTATCATTCCATTATCACTTATCATTTCATTTATCATTTCATTACATATCATTTCATTATCACTTATCATTTCATTTATCATTCCATTATCTCTTATCATTTCATTTATCATTCCATTATCACCTATCATTTCATTACTTATCATTTCATTATCACTTATCATTTTATTTGTCATTTCATTATCGTTCATTTCATTATCACTTATCATTTCATTATCACTTATCATTTCATTATCACCTATCATTTCATTTATCATTTTATTATCTTTCATTTCATTATCACTTATCATTTCATTCATCATTTTCATTATCGCACATATCAATTTCATTTTACTTATCATTAATCATTTTCATTATCGCACATGTCCTTTCATTTCACTTATCATTCATTATTTTCATTATCATACATTTCCTTTTATATCACTTATCATTTTCATACATGTCATTATCATTTCATTTCATTTATCATTACATCACATTATTATCATTTCATATCATTTATCATTTATCACATTACATTCATATCATATCTTTAATCATCCTATCATTTTTCATATCAAATTCATATTACAAATTCATAATGCATATCATAAACACAACATTCATTTTCCATCATATTATCATTATTTACTTGCATTTTGAAAATCTAAAAACACACACGCCATACATGCATTTTTATATATCCTTTACCAAACAACATTTTTCATAAAACATATCAAAAATCCCATGACAGATTTTCATAATCATAAGTCATCCACCTGCATGACATCATTAGTACACATCATCAATCATTTTTCATCATCATCATAAACACATCATATCAAATCATCCTACATATCATGTTAGTGATCAAATTATTCAAATGCATACCAAAATCCATAACATATAGAAATAAATGCATCTCATCAATACACATCACATCATCAAAAATCATCGCCGCTGCATATCATCACTCATAAAAAATGATACAAATGTCCAATGTCTAAAGAAACTGCAAAGTCCAAAGAGAGATACATAAGATATGATCAAAAATCACATATATATGCTCCAAAAATGATATATATCACAAACTAGCTGGTCGATGCCCCTGATGGAGCTGGTCCAAAAGGAGATGGCCTGCCACTGGTACCTACGTCTGGATCTCGCTGAGGCCTAGTAACCCCCATGCTCTGAGTGGTTGTCCGCGACCTGCTCCTGGTCCTAGTGTGGGACCATGGGAATGGCTCTCTGCGCTCAGGAGGACATAAATCCTCATATCGAACTCGATAATACTCCGCCTCCCTCGCCATCTCCATGCCCTTTGCAATAGCCTCCCACAAGGATGCACTCTGTACGATACCCATCAACCTATGTGCAACACCCTCGGCCTCTGTCGCCCTCCGCCTCAATGCATCTCTCTTTGTCATCACCTGGGCTAATTGTGGGTTTGGGGCAGGAACCTATGCATGTGCATGTGCATGTGCCTGTGCCTATGCCTGTGCTTGTGACTGTGCCTGTGCCTGTGACTGTGCCTACACCAATTGACTCTGCAATTGCACCTGCTGTCCCTGTAGTGTCTGCACCTGGGCCTGCAAGGTGGCTAGCTGTCCTTGCTATGATGAGGATCCAACCTTGATCACTGTCCGCCACCCAATCCCTATCCTCAACCTCTGCATGATCTGGACACCCCTCAGAATATCTGACCTCGGCCTCCCTGGCACCTGCCCCTCATCCCCGCCATCATCCCCATCATCCCCACCAGAACTCTCCTCCTCCTCTCTGCTCTCCTCCTCATCTCCCCCAACCGTTGCTGCCTCCCCACCTGCCACATCCTCCTATCTCACTGCCCCTGGCTGTGGTACTACCAAAATGGGCGCTGGCTCATCAGGACAAGTATAACGTGGAAAGGGATGTGTATGATAATAAACTGAATACTTATCTGACATACCAGCATCAATAATGTCTCGTCTATCATCCCATGCCTCAGGAGCTAATGTAGTGAACTTTGTATATGCTATTTGATAGGAGATACACGGCCCCCATCCAGCCTCATCTCTACTCCGTGCATAGTGTGCAACCCCCTATGACATCCCCTATGTGAAACCATACTGTCGCTGTACTCGCAATGCTAAAAACCTCTCAATGATGAAAGATGTCCTCCCTATCATAAACCGAGGAATACCTACAAATGGCATCTCTAGGTGATCAGTATCCCATGACTCACAATTGAGGTATGACTGCCATGTCATTGCATCAAGATCATCCAAGCACTGTCTCCATTAATCCACCTTTCCCATCTTGGGCTACACAAGGAACATAGCATAAGCATACACATACAGCCTACCTGGTGGCCTCACTCTGGGGCACGCTGGTCTTGTCACAGCAAGATGCTCCCATGCCCAGATTTGTAGTAGTGTCACACCGCACGACAAACTGGCAACACCCCTGTATACTACTTGATGTAAATCATGGTATAGGTGAGCTAACATACAGCTCCCCCATGCCTATCTCTGTGGCTATAGCAACATCTGCTCCAGAATCCTCCCCCATCCCACTGATAGTCCCTTTGACTGGCGATCCGGACAAAGGAGACCTCCAATAAACACCCCCAAAATTGCAGGCAAGGTTGGATATCCTCTGAAATCAGCCCATGGCACCCAATACCCTACTATGTGTGCATCACCGTATACCCTCCTTAGAGAATCTATACCCCCAAGCTCCTTGTGATCATAGAACACAAGGGTACCAACTACTGAGATACCTAATATCCTGTACACATCCTCCGGAGTCGCGGTCACCTCACCAGTTGGCAAATGAAAGGTGTTGTGCTCCGAATGCCACCTCTCTGCCAGTGCAGTCAACAGTCCTCTGTTGACCCGAATTGGCGGCATAGCCAATAAGGGTCTCAATCCACATGTATCTATCAATGCTACATTAGCAGGTGTCAGCTCAAGTATCCTATCCCACCCTGCCGAGTGTCGCTCCCTAATCTGGAGGTTTCAGAAAACCTCCTATTTTTGGGTTATCACAACAACAATCAATCAAAACCAAATCAATGATTCAAATATCAAGCAAACATCATCAATCCGACTCATATCTATCAAGTGAACCATATCAAGTGACCCATATTAGTGAACCATATCAAGTGACCCATATCGGTGACCCATATCAAGTGACCCATATCAGTGACCCATATCAAGTGACCCATATCAGTGAACCATATCAAGTGACCCATATCAGTGAACCATATCAAGTGACCCATATCAGTAACCCATATCATACAATCAATTAGTGACCCATATCAAGTGACCCAAATCAGTGACCCATATCATACAATCAATCAGATCATGCAATCATTGCTACATCTATCTATCTGAATATGAAATCAAGCTACCCTATCAATCAGTTACTATTTGTTTTCTATCGTAGGAAGCAAATTTATCAAAAAATAATCAATCGGTTACTATTTGTTTTCTATTATAGAAAGCAAATTTATCAAACACTTTATCAATCATCTACTCTTTGTTTTCATACAAGGGAAACAAAGTTATCAGCTATCTACTCTTTGATTTCTATTTTGGAAACAAATTTATCAATGCAATATCAGATTTTCTATCCATATCAACAAGCTGACAAGACATTTTCTCCATCTCTTGACCCAGGAATGTAGTATACATCATCATTTTCACATAACTCTCATCTAATCATACATTATTATTTTTTACCAGATGCGCTAATCTGTGATCTCTATGCGCTATTTCCCCATATGCGCTAAAAATCTACACCTAAGTGCTATTTCATTTCCAGGATGCACTATTTCCCTGTATGCGCTACTGTTTTTCCTAAATCTGCTATAATCCTAAATTTCTTATGGAACCCTATATGCACTATTGTTTTCACCGAAAGTGCTATACTAGTTTCATCCTAAACATGCAATCTCTAACCTATATGCGCTACTGTTTTCATCGAAAGTGCTATACTGGGTTCATGCTACACATGTAATATCTACCCTATATGCGCTATTGTTTTCATTGTATGCGCTACAACATTCATCAAAAGTGCTAAATCGTCATTTTCAAACCCAAAATCCACAGAAAAATAGTAAATTTTAGTTCAAAACATAAAAATTTGAAAGCACAAGTGGTTAGATCAACTCACCAGTGGTCCATACGTAGCTGGCCTTTGGTATCGGCGAGATCTCTCAAATCAGTGATGATGATATGTAATCTCCATGTCGCAAGGTCACTATCAGAGCTACAACATTCAAAAAGTGAAAAAGTGCAAATAAATTGTCTTTTCCTACCTCTTTACCTTTTAAAGGTCAACAAAAGGTAGGTTTTGTGGCATTTTTATCTTTTTTTTTCAAAATTTGACCTTATTTTTACACTGGGGCATCTTTTACATCACTTATCAAAAGCTAAATCACTAACTCCCCAACAGAATATCATCATCTGTGATTTACCTCCTGAGGGGGCATCATCAACATCAACATCAAAAACATATCAGGGGCAAAAAAATTATTTTCTTTCAAGCAATGCGTTTCACACATCACTTCAAAGAGGGGCAAAATGTATATGTCTAAAAATGGTCATGGTTAATCAAGCTTGTTAATTAATTAAATATAAATTATTTAATTAATCTTCTAAAGTCATCTATATATAAATAAATTTAATTATTTATTTATATTTATTTATATTGTTCACTTTTATAAATTTTTCTACCTTAATTAAATAAATAACTTTATTTAATTATTACCATCTTCCATATTCCTCTTAATTAAATTAAATAAATTTTATAATTTATTTATATTAATTATCATGTTATTCTAAATTTGAATATTTGAATTCAAATAATGGAATATTCCTCCAAACACCCTCTTCATCTCATAGTTGAATTAAATATTATAAATATTTAATTTAATACCTTTTTCTCATCTCCACACATAATTAAATATTTTAAATATGTAATTACCTTCCATTTTTCATCTCTCTCACATAATTAAATATTTCTAATATTTAATTACCTTCCATTTTCATCTCACACATAATTAAATATTCTAAAATATTTAATTAGAAACTTTTCTTCACTTCATATTTAATTAAGTATTTTATATATTTAATTAAACACTTTTCTATCATCTTCTCACACATAATTAGATATTGAATATTTAATTATGGAAACTTCTAAATTCACCATCACATGTAATTAAATAAATTTATTTATTTAATTATGAGACTTATCTCTTACTCACTTCTCAAATGGCAACTTTACCTTAGATTTGAAAGAGAAAATTTGTGTAGAAGGAAACATTCCATTTCTCTCTCGACTTTCAAAAATATCTTACCGTTCATCCTGACAAGCTTGATCTGAACCGTTAATCATATCAGCCAATCAAATTCTTTCAAAAACTCTTTAAATACATTTGCAAATCCAAGCATTGGTTACAAACACACACATATGAACAAGCATACGCAATTACGCTCACGCTTTTGTAGCTTTAGCATTCTAGCAATAATCATATCTTAGCATAATCTTGCATCTTAGTATAGTATGCATTTTAATTTAAATCTCATTCTCTAGTAGTCCATTTCGTTGAGCTTGGCATACAGAATCTGAGAACAACTTGAAACAATGAAATGCTGGAGATAGAGAGCAATAGAACGACTTCGAAGAAGCTTGCCACAATAAGAGTTTGTTTATATTTTCTCTAAGTTTCTTTGATATAATGTTTTATTAAATGTGTTTTGAATCCTTTATAACAAGCATATTTTCATACACACAATTTCTATTCAAGTTTGAATTCAAATGATCGCTTGAAGCTCCTCTATGCATAAAGATGGATGTGTTTAGGTCTTTTTCCTGTATATTTTCTTGCTTACCTCTAGAGAGTTCGAGCTTGAATCCTTGTGAAAAAAACTGGAGGGTTTGAAAACCTTGTTCTTGTTCTTGCATTTTATGAGGTTGTCATTGTAAATACAAGAAACTTCTTTATTCTTGTGGCCACAACCTTGTATTTCTTTGCAGATGATGAGGTTTTATATTTACCTATGGCTTAAAGCTGGTACTCTTGCATATAAAACCTGAAAGTTTTGCTCTCTCATAGCATGGACCTTGGTCTTTTCTTTTCATTTTTACTGGTTGTTTCTGGGCTGGACTTCATATTCTATTGAGGTTACTATTTGTAAATGCAAGAATTCTCAATACCCTTGTTACCACGAGCATAGACCCTTCTAGGTACTCACTTTTTCTTTCACTTTGCACTATGCCCCTTTGAGGGTTTCATTCTAGCATCCATTATTTTGGATTTTCAAACATACTATTTTGGGATTGCATAATGAGGGCTTACATATTGAAACCCTAGCCCTATATTCTCTAGAAAATAACCTTACATGGGAAAATGTCAACCCTTTCATTCCCCACAAGTGACTTACCTTTGTCACAGTCACAAACAAGTCTTTCATAATAAGTTCATCCACCTGCCTTGAAAACATAAAGCTTTATAGAAACCAGTATCTAGTGTTTACTTCATGAAAGAAAAGAGATCATGTAGAAAATGATCACTACAACGTATAGAAAACATGGGCATCCACATGCTCTAGTCACATTTTTCTTGGTTCATTGTAACATTGTATCTTTAGATTCCATGAATAAAATGAACAATGCTACCTATATCTCTTGTTGTTTCAAAACATCATTGGTTTAAAGACCTATTTTTGTGCTCAATGTTTGCTTAATCTGTCTATATTATGATATACTTATTTTGCACACTACTTCATGTATTTAGAAGGTCACTTGGAAAAACTATTCATTAATGGTTGTCTTGAATACTTTAACTCATATTTCACATTGTACACTATCTCTCAAGACACTACATAGTCCCTTCACTTTTTCCAAGGTTACCTGAAACCACCCATGTAACAGCCTTTGTTGCTTTTTCTCTAGTACCAATATGTATATGCACACAACATTGTGCTCTCCTAACTACATGGATGAGAAGGACATTAATTATTCTAGTTTCCCTTTTCAAAACATGAGGGAAAAATGTTGGGCTCAACCCTTGTGGGAGCCCATATCACTCCACATGCTCTAATATCAAATGTAGATAACTCATCCATGAAGATTTCACCTATACCTGCATAGTGAACAAACATGTTATATAAAATAAATGTAGGAAAATGAAGGTAAAATATTGTAGCTTTAAACTTGTAAACCTATGAGTCTATAGATTTAATTTAAGTGTTCTTTGTCATGATTCTTTGGAAATGATTAATCTGTTTAGATTCATTTTACCAATTGTAGAAATAGATAGAAGATTGTATTAGAATGAGACAAGAAGATAGAAGTGACACAACATATACTTGGAGAAACCCTTTCGGGTAAAAAATATGCCACCAAAATCAATAGTGCTTGTATTATTTAACCTTAGAACAAGATTACAATAATACAGTATCAATCCTTGATTGATATGCTTCCTTGACTTCAACAATCCTTCTTCACAACCTACAAATAAACTTTGATTCACTTGATGTAGCACAAGCTATCCATGCATTCCATGTGACCAAGCATGAATCCACACATCCCATGCCATGCTTCAAACCCTCGCACACACACAAGCTTAACCTACTAACCTATAACAATCTTTGATAGAACTCTCTTCAAATTGCTACAATTAATAGATAATTATGAACATTTTAAACTCCAAAGAGTTGAAAATTACAAGAGGATAAAGATCCTCACAAAAATCTATGCCTAGATTGGGCAAGTAGAGTTCCTTTATGAAATCCAAAGTCAAACCAAGTCCTTCCTCAATTTAGGTGCCCCAAACTGAAGACTTAAGTGATCATTGGTTACAGAGATATCTTGCAAGCATCACCTCAAAGTTGGCACCCAAGAATGGTACAACTTAACTGAGCCTTGCAAATATCTTCTCATGCAAAAGGTGTTAACTTATAGATGCCAACTTGGGCACCCAAGGTGGGTCCAGGTCAATTTGAGTTAACTAAAACATATCTCTCCATCAATTCATTCAAACATCATGCATGATTGATCATCCCCACTTAACTGAAAGTATCCACCTGTTATTTGTCATGCAATTGAAGTCATTAGTCATGCAACTGAAGATAACTACACCATAACTGAACTGAACTAAATTGAATTGAACTAATATTGAGCTGATACTGAACTAATAGTGCCATTCTACTCATGTAAATTTCAACCCCTATTTTGTAGGAACAAAACATGCATTACATAAGAGTTATCAATCCTCCAAACAATTAATTGAAACAAGGTGGCTCCTAACTTCCATGTAGGTGCCCCATGTGATCCTATTTTGTAGGAGCTCTTCTTGGACGTCCCCACATGTTCCTATCATTTAGGAATAATAAAAAATGTCAATTTACATGTTCATTTCATTCGAATTTAATCTCTTTCTAATCATAGTGTTGGGGAACACTTTCCAAGGACTTAGGAGATACATGAAATATGTTTAGGATTGTAATTAAATGGCATCCTATTCCCAACATTCTCCCACTTGACATTATACATTGCAATTATTCTAAACAAGGAATCATTATTATAAATCAAGTACAAGACTCAAGGCCAATGGCCTTCTTGCACCAAGAGAACTTATTTGTAGGAACTGGTTTCATAAGATAATCTGCAACATTGATCAAAGTGTCAACTTTCTCAGTCAATACCTTCCCACTCAACTATTTCTCACACTAAGTGATACTGAACATAAACATGCTTAGTACGAGCATGATACATAGAATTTTTGGCTAAACAAATAACACTCTGACTATGACATTCAAGTCTAATTTACTTGCAATTAAAATCAATACCTTTCCCAAGTCTCTATAACAAAATTTTCATAGGTAGAACTTCACGCTATCAACATAACAACCAAAATCTACAAACAAGTCCTTGTATATCCACCATTCTGCAAAATAAGACTCCAAGGTAATAACACACGTAGGCATGTGATAAAAAACCTTTGAAGTAACTCACTATAGTAAAGTGTAACCAGTCCAAGAGAGGTTCCCCTCTCATACATAACACATATACCTTCTGGAACTCCCACTGCGTAGGTAATGTCAAATCTGAAAACAAGATCACAACATTAACAAGTCCTATAGTACTTCACATAGAGGATGTGGCTAACTCCTCTATCATAGTATCAAAGAATCATACAATGATATGCAAAATACATCTCTCATAACATAAGAACCTTCAAGAAGAAGACAATATTACCACAAAGAGAGAACCTACAAATCAAACCATGTTCTTATACCACACTAACATGTGCCAAACTGTGTAAATTAAGATCTCCTTCAACACTCCCAAACTGAAAGGATATCGACATCTAACCATTCAACTTATAATGAAACATGGAAAAAATTAGATGTAAACCTATCACATAAAGTAGATCAAACTTAGCCAAACATTCCCACAACAAAAGGGAATATGCCCAAAGCCACTAACTATCTCTTGTACCTCTCCTACCCAAATCCTCAGAACTAACTCAAGTTCAATATTTCAAGGAGAAAAATGGAAATATATAAAATGGTGCATCTACTTATCAACAATCCCTCAGAAGAATTTTTAAGACTAATGCATCAAAGAAGACAAGATACATATAAATAATGCATCTAATAATTAGGTGAGCAACACCTCTTAGATCATTTTACCTTTCAAATAGACCAAGAGTGGGATACAAGATTTTCCTATGCATACAACACCAAGCAATATAGGATTTCAATAAGGACAACCTTCTCATTAGGTCTATGATGGACTCACATCCATTTCCAGGTGTAGGCTCATTGGGCTTTACTGTTGAAAATATTTTCTAACAAGTAACCATTCCAACACATATCTTAACATAAAAAATATCTAACCTAACCCAAGTCTCTCTAGTATCCATGAGCACCAACCAATCAATCCATACCAACTTCAAATGCAACCCTCATAATCATGAAGCTCCAAGGAAATGATTAATAATCAAAACCAAAAATAACTACATCCTCTCCAAAGGAAGAACAATAACACCTTTACCAAAGACTCTAAGGGTCCTCCATGAAACAAGATGTTAAAAACTCTTCAAATCACATGAAGATAAACATATCCTATGAAAGCTCCCCCTGAACTATGATACTGAGCTATACATGGCAACAAGATAAACACCAAACCATCACTGTAAAAAAAACTCCCATTGAAACATGTAAACAATC
Source organism: Sequoia sempervirens (assembly GCA_007258455.2). Classification (NCBI taxonomy): domain Eukaryota; kingdom Viridiplantae; phylum Streptophyta; class Pinopsida; order Cupressales; family Cupressaceae; genus Sequoia; species Sequoia sempervirens. The sequence goes on along the minus strand of VDFB02193867.1, from coordinate 48,333,053 downwards.
TATCCATGACATCGTGATAACCATCTCCTAAATGAAGATCATCCATGGCCTCAACACAATCAAAGAATCCGCTATAAATGACACAACTCCCAAAAGGTCAAGAAAACCATAATCTCTAAACCAAGAAGATAAAACACACTTCTTTTACAAATCTATAATAACTCAATAGTAAAGGCTCCCACTACAGCCAAAAACCTTCAAAATTTTAAGAGAAAGGGGTCCCAAACCCTAACCAACCATTAGCTCTGATACCAAATGTTAGAAAATGAAGGTAAAATCTTGTAGCTTTAAACTTGTAAACCTATGAGACTATAGATTTAATTTAAGTTTTCTTTGTCATAATTCTTTGTAAATGATTAATCTGTTCATATTCATTTTAGAAAGAGACAAAATATTGTAGAAGAATGAGACAAGAAGATAGAAGTGACACAACATATATGTGGAGAAACCATTTCGGGAAAAAACTCCACCACCAAAATCAATAGTTCTTGTATTATTTAACCTTAGAACAAAATTACAATAATACAATATCAATCCTTGATTGATATGCTTCCTTTCCTTCAACAATCCTTATTCACAACCTGCAAATAAACTCTGATTCACTTGCTACAATACAATGTATCTGTGCGAACCCTTTTCCTAGTACCTGAAAAACAACATGAACAAACAAGTTAGACAAGGATTTGCAAGCTAAAACAAGGATTCCCCATGAAATCCATTTGCAAACTCAAAATAGGAAAGAAATTGATGAAGAACACAATACAAAAGATAAAACTAGATTTAATCCTAATTAGAAAAGAAAACACTTGATCCCATGGGTGAATTGGTGCCAATTTGATGTGAAAATTGGCCCTTTCCCAATTCCTATGATGAAATCTTTGTTGATTGATGATGAAGAGTGATCCACTTTGATGAAAAGATGAGAACTCCAAGCCAAATCTGAAAAATCCTAGCTAAGAATTCAAATGATGGATGAGAATGGCTAAGTATTTTAGCATGGTAACTTTGCAATGTTTGTGGATGATCAAATGAGGAGAGGAGCTCTTCATTTATAGGATTTCAAGTTGGATGAATATCCAAATTTGAGCAATGTGGGACTAACATTCATCCAATGATATGGTTCCACTTGTCAAGCTATGAATGGATGATGGATGTGCAAGATTTGGGGTTTGTGCCAATAAATGCCAATATTTGAAATTCAAATTTGTTGAAATGACATGCAAGAGGAAAGGGAAAATGCAATAAATGCCACTTGGCTCAAGGAAAAGGAAATGTAAGAGATTTTAAATGCCTTGTTGGATGTACATGTTGACTTGGAATTTTTGAATTCAAATTGAGAGAATATTCCAAAAGATGCCTTGTGAGGAAAATAGAGATTTAATAAATGAATTAAATCTATTTTCATGTGCAACTTGCATTATCTAGAGGATGTGACATGAGATGAGATTAAATTAATCAAGGTTTAATTAATTTAATAGGAGATTAGATGATGTGACTTATTTGACTTAGATTTATGGGTTTATTTAAATCAAATAAGAGAGGAATATGATAAGAGGCTAATTAAATAGGGATTTTGATTTATTTAATTAAAAGGGATGGTGTTAGATTAAATCAAATAAGGTTTTAATTTATTTAATTTAATGGATAGACTTTAAAGATTTAATCAAATAAATTAATTATTTAATTAAATAGGGATAATTAGATCAGATGGATTGATTTAATTAACAAGAGAAAGTGACTTAATTAGACAAAATGATTTTTTTAATTAAGGGACGAATATTGATGAATTTAATCAGATAGGGGAATTTGATTAAATGGTTAGATCGATGGATGATTCAGGAAGAAATGATGTTAGTAAGTCAGGATCAGATGCACGATTTCAATCATTATATTTTCGATGTCTACAGTATCCATGCATTCCATGTGACCAAGCATGAATCCACACATCCCATGCCATGCTTCAAAACCATCGCACATGCACAAGCTCAACCTGCTAACTTGTTACAATCTTTGATAGAACTCTCTTTAACTTGCTACAAATAATAGATAATTCTAAACATTGTAAACTCCAAAGAGTTGAAAATTACAAGAGGATAAAAATACTCACAAAAATATACGCCTAGATTGGGCAAGTAGACTTCCTCCGTGAAATCCAAAGTCAAACCAAGTCCTTCCTCAATTTAGGCACCCAAATTGAAGACTTAACTAATCTTTGGTTATGAAGATATCTTGCAAGCATCACCTCAAATTTGGCACCCAAGAATAGGCCCACTTAACTAATTCTTGTAAATATATTCTCATGCAAAAGGTGTTAACTTAAAGATGCCAACTTGGGCACCCAAGGTGGGTCCAAGTCAATCTAAGTTAACTGAAACATATCTCTCCATCAATTCATGTAAACATCATGCATGATTGATCATCCCCACTTAATTGAAAGTATCCACCTATTATCTGTCATGCAATTGAAGTCATTAGTTATGCAATTCAAGTCAACTAAATTCAACTACATGCAATTGAAGATAACTGCACCATAACTAAACTAAACTGAACTGAATTGAACTAATGTTGAATTGATACTGAACTGATAGTGCCACTCTACTCATGTAAATATCAATCCCTATTTTGTAGGAACAAAACATGCATTACATAAGATTTATCAATCCTCCAAATAGTTAACTAAAAAAAGGTGGGTCCCACCTTCCATGTGGGTGCTTCATGTGCTCCTATTTTATAGGATCTCTTCTTGGATGTCCCCACATGTTCCTATCATTTAGGAATAATCAAAAATGTCAATTTACATGTTCATTTCACTCGAATTTAATCTCTTTCTAATCCTATTGTTGGGGAACACTTTCCAAGGACTTAGGAGATACATGAAACATGTTTAGGATTGCAATTAAATGGCATCCTATTCCCAACAATAAAGCATATGATGGATGTTGATGATAACCTTCTACTTTTCCTTGATGCTTATGATGTTGTAAAATTGTTTCAATGCCTTATGATAGTACACTATATGTCTATTGAAATTGAATTGTATATGATGAGAAAACGTATCCTGAGCTCTAACACAAAATTTTCTCAACTCTTGTAGGCATTTCTGGAGCGGCAACAAAAGGAGCTAGAAATGCAACAAATAAACGTTCATCCTCACTACCCATGCAATGATGGATTCCTTTTATTTTTATATGCTCTTCTTCTCTTCAAATGTATAGTCTACTTTTTGTATTGCATTGAAGGAGTTAATCCCATGGCTTGTGTGGGACACTATACACCTGTAACTATGAATAAAATATAGTTTTTATGCAAACACCTTTTTTGTAATCTTTCTCTCATGTACATTTGCATAATAAAATGCAATCAATTTGATAATTTTTTGTGCATATGAATAAAAAATAGCAAAATTCAATGTGTACCTTCTATCTTTTTTTTGGTGAACACAAACTCAACTATGCTTGATTGAGCCAGAAGAAAAATCAGGTAACACCATTCTAAGGTGGTATCCTTCAGGGACCTAGGGAAAAGCATAGCCAAGAGCTTATCCTTAAGGAATAAATTACTACGTAAGGAAGTATAAGAGGAAACATGTTAGAAGTGTGAGCAATGTTATCTACCTATCCTAAATGATGCAAAACATAATGCAAAAGAAAGCAAGTAACACTTCAACACCTCAAGATTGGGCTACGTTAAACTCAAACAAAATAAAGATGGAAAACAACAGATTTATACCTTAAATGAGTTGCTCCTTGGTTGGCCCTTTGATAGTTGATGTTATGTGTGCTCCTTGATGGAAAAATGAACTAAAATGACATGCGCGATGCAAATTTGATGTGGAATGCAATGAAGGATGTGGGTAGTTGGATTGATGTATGAAGTGTATGCAATATGAGCTTCAAGAGTGCAACAATGGTGATTGTGAAGGAAAATGCAAGTGTGAGAGATTTAGCTTGAAAATGAGAATGCAAGTTATGTTTGAATGAGAGAAAATCTTCCATTTTAAGGGAAGAATCTCTAGAGAAATGGATGGTCAAGATTTTGTCAACATGGGCAAGATGAAGGGCTGTGGTGAGTTGAGGAATCACAAGCCATCACATTTTTTCATGTGGAGGATGAGATGTCACAAGGACAAGTGAGTTGGAAAAGGGACATGTGAGGTGGAGGTACTTGCAAGTACCTTGGGATTGGGAGAAAATTTTATTAAAAAGGAATTTTTTGTTCCTCTATGGGAGGAAAGTGACATATGCGGAATTTTAGTATTCCTCAAAAATATCCATAGGGAAAAGAGAAGTGGTTGGAGAAATAAATATGAATTTTAAATTCACATGATTGGGTGTACCTTGGGGATAAAACAAGGTTCTAAAAAAGGTAAGTACTTGTCCTCATGTGAGTGATGTGACAAGTGAGGAGTTCTAGAACTCCTAAAAACTTGCATGGGAAGAGGAGAGTCTTAGAGGGATAAATGTGAATTTTTAATTCACATGGGGAAGAGGGTCTAGGCTAAATGTGGAAATTGTGAAGGTTGAACAAAAAGGTATGCTAGATGTAACAAGGAGATTAGATTAAGGTTGTACAAACAGGTGATTAAGAAGATTAATGGAAGATTAGAAGAAAGTTGGAAGATGTGGAGGATGTGACATTAATCCTGATTAAAAGTGTGCACATCCTAATCATGGATTAATTAAACTAATCCAGATTAGAAGAAGGTTATTGAGGATGTGACAAGGAGAGAGAAAAATAGGAATTTAAAATTGATTTAAATTCCAAAAAGGCTAAATGACCAAATTAAATAAATTGATGTATTTATTTCATTTAGAGAAAGGATGAAAGATAAAGTATTTAATTATAAAATTAAATACTTTAGGAACCTTAGGGAAAGAGGAAATATTAATTAAACAAGTTATTTAATTAATATTAATGAAATGAACGGATAAAAGAGGTTGATTTGAGCATATGGGAGTGGTCAAATTTGGATGTCTACATTTTTCCCCTCTTCGAAATATTGTTAGCATAATAGTGTTTCGAAGAAAAATAAAATGCAGATGACTCTATAGAGGAAGTGACCAGAAAATGATGTCCCAACATGGGAGAAGTTACATGAGCTACTCAAATAGAGGGAAATGAAATGAGATTCCCCAATCTCGCAAGGGAATGACCATGACAGAGGAATGGATGAAAATGGTAGGGTATGCCCCCTCAAGAGGGCGGTTGGGGAAGAAAAAGGGGCCCTAGGTGACTTATCGATATGAGGAAATGGAAGGTAGCATTGGATAGAGCTCGAAAAACCATGAAGATTGGATTTTGAACGGAGGAAAGCAGACATACGGTGCACAAATGGCGGCCTCGGTAAGTTAGAGGATTAGTTGAATTAAAAGATGTTTAAATAAAAGGGAAAAAATACCCTTAACTTTAAAAAGTTAAAATGGAGGGAAAAAGTTATATATAGTAATTTTAGAGATTACTATTCCTCATTTGCACAGTTGGCAGTTGAGTGAGAGAGAGAGAGAGAGAGAAGAGGAGAGGAAAGAGACAAGGAGATGAGGACGCCAAACAATTATGATTCTGACATCATCCACTAGGGGGACAAGGTACAACGCTTCTTCCATGAATGCACGGTTCCATGCCAGATTAGATTCAAAACCCCCTTTGTGATTTTAATCATTTTTCATGATATTTTGAAGTTTAATGCTGTTTGAAAACATGGGTTTTGGGATTGGGGTAGTTTAGAAAAATGGGTTGGGGGAAAAATTTTGATTTCGCACATCGGGTAGGAAAAATTGTCAGTTAGAGGTGGTGGGAAAGGGGGGTGAATTTTCCCAATTAGAGGGAAAATACACCCAGGAAAATGAGAAGAAATGCCCGAAAAGGGAAAGGGTAAATCAGGGGAGTGCGAATTTTCCTTGGGATTGGACAAATCTGCCCAAAAAGACTGGTTAGGGAGGGACGGGCGACTCCACCCAATAGAGGGGCAACCTTGCCCATAAGGGGGGTGACCTCACCTGGGTGAGATCACCTATCCGGGGGTGGGTCCGCCTGCCTACCTCCAGGGTGGGTTCACCCATCTCCCGGGAAGGCTTGCCCTTGGGCTGGGGTGAGTTCGCCCTCCTCCCAGGTGGGCTAGCCCGCACCCAAGGTGAGGTCGCCTACGGGTTGGAGACGGGTTCACCCACCAAATGGGCGGGTTTTCCCGAGACCAGGGTGAGTTCGCCCATTAGAGGGCAAGCTTGCCCAGGTGGCAGACAAGGGGTCAAGATGGAGAAAAAGGAAAACCAGACTGGGTAAATTGGGTAAAGTTGGGCCAGAAAGGGGAAGGGGAAGAGTTAGTGAAAAGATAACCTGGGGCTGGGAAATAGGCAAGAGGGATAGATGAATGAAAGTATAGGATGACTAACATGTGGTGTAGTTTGAATGCAACAACTCGACAGTTTGCAGATGCGTGAGAGGTGATCAGAGGTGCTAGAGGCGATGATAGCGGCTATCAACAAAGAGGGTCATGAGGCTCTGTCATGTGCGGGGCTGCTACATTTACTGGGATATCAGACGATTAGAGCCCGTCGGGATATGCTGATAGCTCTTATTGAGTGTTGGAGTTCAAATATTTTGACTTTCCATCTTCCTACAGGGGAGATGACAATCACACTGGAGGACGTATGGTAGATACTAAGGCTGCCTATAGCAGGCCGCCTTGTGAGTGCAACAAAATCAAGGGGAGCAGAGCTGGATCATACCCTATGGGTGTTGTTTGGATGAGATGACCTTCCTGTGCAGAGGTAGAGGTTAGATGTAGACAAATGTCTAGTGTTGGGAGTGCCACCACTATCGCTATACCTATGTGGGATGATGAGTGGATTTTTGTTACCAGACTGGAGTGGGCGCTTCTGTAGCCTGAGCTACATGGAGGTGATATGACACATTGTCGAGGGGAGAGAGGGGGAGTTCACATGGGGTACATGCGCACTAGTGCAACTCTACAGAGACATGCACGTTGTGTGCTACTGAGAGGCACTCAATATGAAACAAGTGACACTGCTACAGGTATGGGTATGGGAGCACATTAGTGTTGTCAAGCCAAGAGTGGTGAGAGAAAGATTGGAGGATGTGATAGCACTAGTAGCTTACTGGTATGGGTAGAGTATGGTTGGGTGTGGCACTATGAGGGCTTTGGGGATCTAGACAGATGGAGGACATTGGATGACCTTGAGGAGGAGGATATAGTGTGGAGACCGTACATGACACAGTGGTTTTCTAGATGGAGGAGGGATGAGGAGAGACACTGAGGCTACTTTTGCACCAGATGCTTCATAGTCAGGAGGGAGCCACAAACAATGGAGGTACATGGACCAGATAGGGTGACTAGACAGTATGGGCCGATGCAAGATATTCCACGTGGACCAAATAGATTCTGATAGATCTTGTGAGAGCAGCCATGGGGAGAATTGATTTTGTCAAGGTTTGCGAGAGAGCATTGAGAGACATTGCAACTGGTACCCTATCTGGGTAGGACTGAGGGGAAGTAGAGGCAAGAGTGACAGTTTGATATGCCGCATGGTATCTCTGTCATCGACCCAGATGGATTACCCTAGAGGAACCGATTGTGGAGGCACTAGGTTTCAGGCCAAAGGATGAGCTGCAATTGGTAGGCCAGAGGGGAGGGGGTAGGAGAGGACAAAAAAGGAGAGGGAAGGAGGTAGCTAGAGTAGCAGGGCACCAAGAGGGAGGATAGTAGGTAGCTAGAGCAGTAAGGCAGTAGGAGAGAGGACAGGAAGAGGCGGGAGCCATTGGGTAGTAGGAGAGGGTGGGGAGGAGGAGGAGACAACGAAGGAGAGCTCGACGTAGAGTAGAAAAGAGATGAGGCATAGGTTGAGATGATGGATGAGAGAGATGAAGCGGGGGTGGAGGCTGAGGCTGCAGGTCAGCAAGAGAGGGTGAGGAGGAGGAGGAGACAACAGAGGAGAGCCCGGGTAGAGCTCAAGGCAGAGTAGGAGAGAGATAAGGTAGAGGCAAAGGCGATGAATATGGATATTCATGATATTCCCCCATTGGCCATGGTACCACTAATAGCAGAGGATCCTGCTATACTAGTGAGGGGGGTCGTGGTGAGATTATAGATCACCGAGAAGAGACTAAGAGATATAGAGGCTATGAAATGCAGGCTAGAGGCAGAGGTGATAATGCTGTGAGCAGAGGTGGCCAGGGCACAGGAAAAGGGCGGGAGGAATTTCAGGTTTGTAACCGATGCAACATCGCAGTATGAGGAGGAACTATGGGTTGAGAGGGATGGTCTGCGAGTTAAGGTGAGCCAGCTACAGGCAGAGATGACTTGACTAGAGGGAGAGGTATCCAAAGAACATGAGGAGGGGGTGGCTGTGAGATGGGAGTGAGATAGGCTAGAGGCAGAGGCGACCATACTATAGGTGAGGGGACAACGAGAGCTGGGAGGAGTGTCAGACTAGGCATCGGTGGCGACCCTGGCATAGTTTGAGAGAGACATGGATGATTTTAGGTGACAAGTGGAGGGGCTATTGAGAGAGAGGCTTGAGTTGAGACAAGAATGAGACGAGCTCCATGATAGAGTCGAGGTAGCAGATCAGATAGTTAGAGAGATGGGATTGATGCAGGAGAGAGAGGAGACCATGAGGGGCCAAATACAAACCTTGCAGACAAAGAGAGACACTGGGAGGACATAGGTGCAGACTCTGCAGAGTGAAAGGGATGCAGAAATGGAACGAGCATAGGTTGCAAAGAGAGAGAGATATAGCACAGGCTCAAATACAGGCAGTGCAAGGTGAGTGTGGTGAGGCAGGGGAGGAGGTGCGAAGATTGAAAGGCACAAATACAAGCCATGGGGGATGAGAGGGATAGGGTTGTAGAGCAGGTGTCACAGATGGAGGTAGAGATAGATCAGCTAAGGTTGGCACAGGACACATGGGCGTAGGAGAGGAGGTCTATATGTGGATCTTGGGACAAATACATGGGAGAGAAGGATGCATTTAGATATCAAGTGGAGAAGCGGGATGAGTACATGTGAGAGGCCAGTTATTATATGGCAGCCTACCATACATCAGTGTCAGAGGAGTGGCAGATACCTCCCTATGTGTGAGTGAGGCCACAAATGCCAACCCCATCCCAATCAGGAGGGACACGTACCCACGGATACAAGAGCTAGAGAGACACTCCTCCACACAAAGGGGGAGTGTCAAACTCACCCTAGAGATCATATATGGGCAACTCACATTAGAGAGGGGTGAGGACAAGTGATAGGACACCGGTTTTTGACAGATGTAGGATGGGTGTATAGTACAGACCAACAGAGACTAGAGTTGATTTAGAGCCTTGTACTATACTTTATTCAATGATATATGTGATGGATATGTATTTTTGATTAGATGATGGACATTATTATGGACTATGTGATGGACATTGTATTTTGATTTTTATATATGATATGTGATAGCCCTTACTGACACTATGTTATGTTCATATGATGGATGATGCTATTTATGCATATGTATGTGTTTATGCTTTTATGATAGGTGATCATGATGATGTGATATATGCATATACTTATGATGATGTATGTTGATGTTTATATGGATGAGATGTATGATATGTATGATGACTAACGTGTATGATGCAAGACATGATGGATGATTTGTGACTTTATATGCTATGGATGTGGTTCTAACAACTTGTGATGCAGGTGGCGATGTATGCAATGCTCTAATGATATGGTCTAATATGGAAATGAATGATTAATGCAATGAATCTAAGATGTTTAGAATAAGCAAAAATAAAGGTGTGTGATAGGTTAGTACGATAGCCTAATATGAAATGCAATGCAGCATGAACATAAGTGCCAATAAGGACTTGTATAGTAATGAGAGTAGATGGTAGACGTATTGTTAGCTTAATGGCAAGTACTTTCCCTGCAATCATTACAAAATTGAGGGAAGATGGGTGTGAAACTGCACCTGTCAAGAACTGTAGGTATCCTGAGAAGAAAAAGAGATGGGGGGATGAATGTTTGCACAACCAAAATCATAGGTCATAGGTGAGGTATGAATTTAATGCAATGGATTTAATCATGAAATGTAATCCTAATGTAATTTTCCATTTTTAGAGCATTGATTTTTCTATAGCATAAGACACTAGGTACCATGGTATGTAAACCAAGGAAAATTAGCATCTAATGCATAATACAAACACAATAGATAAGAAGGCTATCACAACACCCCAAAGTTGCGAAGACCTTGGTCGAGCCAGGCATTGGGATAACCACAAGCACAAAATGATGCCCTAGCATAACACAAGACCTTGGGGATCTAGGTGGGTACTACATGGGATAAAAAGGAAGACAACAACACAACAAAAAGACCAAGATATACCCCTATGTTAACCAATCAAAACACACCATGATATGATGGATCATGGTGACCTTGACAAGTTGTGATAGGGAGCTCAAATGATAAATAAAATCCATAAGTATCAAAAGATCGCAATCAATTTCAAAACATCCTTTTCCATAGGATCAAGGGGGTGGATGGGATTGATGAGGTCTATTAGGAAGGATGCATCCTGTTGAGACCAAAGATGGATACTAAACTAAAAGATCGATTATGACAAAGGAATTTCCAAAACCGATTGAATCTCATGATACAAGTGGATCTCATTTGTGAAGAACCAACTAGCTAAGGACATACTTGACAACACAACACAAGACACGAGACACAAGACACAAGACTAACACACCCTAATGACCTAGGGGCTTGAGGGTTGATCAAAGATTAGCCTTGCCTATGTGGAAGTGCAAAGCCCTCGTAGTTCAAGAAAAGACCATGGATAAAAGCGGAAAGAGGATGATGGAGACAAGTGATGGAAGACAACGACAAAGAAAGACACAAAGAAAAGTGATGAGGTAAAAAAACCTCATCATAATAACATAATAAAGGCCTATTCTATATATGCAAATTCCTATCCTCTGCCAATTAATTAAACTTTAGGAGAAATAATTGCTTGTCTTTTAAAGAGAAATTGTACAAACTTTATTTCTTATGATTTATTGAAGTATTTTGCCAATGCAGATTTAATGGGTTGTTTTGAGTATTTTGTAGGATAATAATCAGTCATCAAGTTGTAGTTAGAAGAGTTCAGCTAGCACGTGCTCTAGAATAGGTTGAAGGCATGTGCTAGAAACATGCTCCAGAACTTTAGGATGATGGACCGAAGATATAGTTGCTCTTAAGTCTCAATTTTTGTTATGTTTTTAAGTCAAAAACTTAATGGATCGACTTGAGCCTCTTTAATACTTATGTAATAGGTTTTAAAGACATAAAATTTGTTCATAAATCTGTTTTAGACTTTTCAATGGTTATCTGTACCATCTGAAATATAGGATTTAGTTAGAAGTTTTCTATAAAAGATGTAATCTCCAGAAGAAAAATATAACGCACGAAATAGTAAAGTTATGCTATCAACTTATTTTTTGAGTTTATGAATAAAGAGATTATTACATAAAACCTTTGAATTGTGAGTTATGGATGAAAATTATGTTTAATGGATGAACTTTTGAATCACCTGTGTATGTGATCTGAGAATGTAGTAACCCGCGAGCTGGCCACTCGAGGGGAGATAGTTTGAATAGATAAGTACTTTTCTTTATGTTAATTTTACTGCATGAACAACCATTCATTAGGGAATTATTGGGTTTATCATTGTAGAGTCTAAGTTACGAAGCACTTGTATTTCACTTCCGTAGTTTCTTGTTGTTAACTGTTAGAATCTTTACTGTTAAAGAAAATGTTTCATGGATTTTTTATAAGTTTTTCTGCTTCCATAGTTTACCAACTCCTTAGTTTAATCGTTTCTATAATTTCTAATTTAGTTATCATTCTTTCTAAATTAGTTTTCTTATGCTTTTTAGTTTAAATATTTCCTACTTTCTTAGGATAAATTTCTTTGCAGTTTTACAGTTAGACGACCTTAGGTTAGAATTAATATTAGTTGTTCTAAGAAGTTAGAAAATCTAAGAGAGATACTTCAGACTTCTTCTATTGCAAATTTCCTTGAACACTACCAGATCGACATATTGAATTTTATCTTCTAAAGTAATGGGACCTAACGAAATCCTATCACTTTTTGGCACCATTTCTGGGGACACTTTAGCTTTCTTGCTTGAGTGTTAATAGACATCCTATCACTTTTTGGCACCATTTCCGGGGACACTTTAGCTTTCTTTCTTGAGTGTTAATAGAAGACACCTCAAATACCTCTTTTAGGCCAAAAATACCATCTTTGGCTTCGTTTTCTGCATGGTCAGCAAAAGAGGCCCTCACAGATGATTTATACCAAAGACCCCCCCAAAATATGGTCCAATCATACATAAGGAGGCCCAAGGCTCAGAAGACCACTCTGTTGATGAACTACTTGAGCCTAATCCACCAGAGGCTTTCCACTATTTTCCTGAAGATCATCCTGTAGCACAACCTGTTGTCGAGGAAATTATTCTTGAGGAGCACATTCCTCTGAACATCATGGGAGATCAGAGGGCTGAAGCTAACCGTAATGATGACAACCATAATAAAAATGATCCTCCACCACCTCAAATGTTCACTTATCCTATTACTCTAGATGCAGATGATGATACTACGATGAAAACACATTTCTTCAACTTTCCTTCCAACCTTCCATGGCTTATCCTCGGAAGACCCAGACCAATTTATTTTTGAATTCAAGTTCCTTTGTCAAACCTATGACTATAAAAAATGATAACCAGAAACTAAAGTTGTTTCCTTCTACTTTGAAGGATTCGGCCATACGTTGGTTTATGGGACTACCGACTAGAAGTATTACATCCTGGGAGGAAATGAAGACTATTTTCTTGAATAAATATCAAATTTATTGTAGGGTGAGTGATCATAAGGAAGAGCTATTTAAAATTAGGAAAAATGAGGATGAGAGTCTTGAAGACTATTTAGATAGGTTTCTTTTCTTATCTAAACGATGTGGAGAAATGATTATTAGTGTTGAGATTCTCAAGACTATATTTCTTAAGGGACTCAATGATGATGTAGGAAGAAGTCTTGATCTAATGGGAAAAGGTGACATGTCTCAGTTAGCCCTTGAAGACATGTGTGATTTGTGTCGCAATTTCTCACGTACTCGAGGAGGAATCCGAAAAACAAATCTTTTCAAAGGGAATAATGAAATAGTCAAGCTTCAAGAAGAAATAGAAAATCTTACGACATACATACTTGTTCAATTGAACACTACGTTGGATGGCATACAAGCAAAGACACAAAACCCTGAGAGTTTGTCAATCTATTGTCCTAGGTGTCAAAACAAACATCTTTTATATGAGTTTCCTTTAGACAAGGTTAATGTTTATCAACTTTGTGAGAAAGACCATCCTACCAACCAGTGTGAGCTTCTTAATGTTCTTAAGAATACTAAGTAAAAAACTGCTTAGGTTGAAGAAGAAACAAATGTGCTAAACCAATGCCAAGGAGGTAATTTCTCTTATGGGAAAAATTCCAACCTTGCATGGAGGCCACAAAATAATTGGGTTAGTAATCAATGGACTCCATCTTGAAATCAACCCTTTCCTCCACAACCTAGTTGGGGAAATCCTTATTGGGGACCTCCTGAATGGGCAAGTCAATCATGGGGAACTCAACAGTGGCCAAACCAATCACAACCACAAGGGTACCCACAACATATTGCTCCCCAATGGAATCAAGGAAAAAATCAATTTTATACTGCTCCTAGGAGAAATCAACAACAAAATCTATTACCACCACCTCAAAATCCTTCTCAGAATGAGTAGATAAATCAACCTCAACTCCCGACACAACCACTTCCCCATCCTAAGAACAAACGACATAATATGCCAGTATATACTACTGAATAAGATAATGTCATAGGACTTAATGCAATTCATTGTGGAAATGTCCAGTTACATTCTGGCAGGACACTTCAATCGCCCACTATTGAGGAAGTAGTGGATGAACCTATTCCTCAAAATCTCGAGAAGGATACTCCATCCAACTATACTGCACGCCCAAATAATACTGTGTCTCCTTTAGCAGTAGGAGCTGCTGAGTTACCTCAGGAGGAGGAAGGTCAGTCTCTGAGTGAACTTAGTAAGGATACCCCTCCAAAAGAGAAAACTCAAGCACCATTTCTAGAGCGCTTGAAATCAACAACTCTGAAACATACTTTGGAAATGTTGTTGGCCTCTAAAAAAGCATTAATTCAGGAAATCAAACAATTGCAAATAGAGGTTCCTTTGCTGCAAGCAATAAAGGAAATCCCTGAGTCGAATCAATTGATCAAACACTGTGTATTAAAATTCTAGGAAGGAAACCAAAGAAAATAAATACTGTGCACATCGATTGCTATTTAGCTAAAAAAAATTCTGGAAAGACTATTGCTCCAAAATATGATGACCCTGGGAGTCCATTGATAATTGTTACAATTAATGAGGTAGCAATACCTAATGCATTAGTGGATTTAGGAGCAACTATTAACGTAATGAATGTGGATGTGATGGAAAAATTAAGTCTTACTGATTTATGTCCCACAACTATAGTCTTACAGATGGAAAATCAGTCTATAGCCATTCCAAAGGGCTTTATTAAAAATGTTCTTGTTAAAGTTGATGGATGGGAATATCCAGTTGACTTTTAAATAATCCAATCGCTTACACCCAAAGATAGCTATCCAATAATTCTCGGAAGACCATGGTTAGCTACTATCGTGGCTAAAATTGATTGCTGAGAAGGAAGAATGACCATTTCACATGGTGTAGATAGTAAACGTTTATTCTTATATCCTCCTGCTAAACCCACCGAATGTAATAAAGTTTGGGTTGATGAACCAGAAGAATTCAGTGGTCAAGACAGTTTGGCCTCATTGGCCATGGTAGTGATTAAACAACATGGAGAGGAATTAGAGGATGAGTTAGTAAATGAAGTAGCACACCTTGCTATAGGATTGAGTGAAGAGGTAATGGTGGATGTACCATAAATTTTTGGACAACCGATTGATATAAGTGGGATGGAAAAAAATTATGCTACCATAGGAATGCCTTGTCCTTTGGCCAATATGATTCCCATAATGAGCTATTTCTTTGATGATATTACAAGATTTCACTGACTTATACCTCATAGTTGTCCTCTCAACACCTTGTTATGACCAATACATATTGTCACTTCGGCCTATCTAGGAACAAAAACAATTATGCTGCTACCTGGAAAAACCTTGAATGTCAATAGTTGGCTGACAAAAATACAAGAGGATAAATTATTTAATGTGTTGGTAAAAAGGTCTAAAGCTTTTTCTTGGGACTATATAGACATGAGGGGAATCCACTCAAGTGTTTGTACACATCACATTTACACTGATCCTAATATAAGACCTATACGTCAACCACATAGGAGACTCAATCCTGCATTAAAGGATCTTGTCAAAATTGAGATTGAGAAACTCCTTCGTGCAGGATTTATTTATCCTATCTCTGATAGTAAGTGGGTGTCACCTATGGTAGTTGTACCAAAGAAAAATGGGAAGTGGAGAATTTGTGTAGATTATAGAGAACTCAATAAAACCACTTTTAAAGATTATTTTCCCTTACCATTTGTTGACTAAGTTTTGGACAACTTGGCTAGGAGGAAATATTTCTCCTTTTTAGATGGATTTAGTGGTTACAACCAAATTTAGCTAGCACTAGAAGACCAAGAGAAGACAACGTTTACTTTCCCATGGGGAAAATTTGCATACCAAGTTCTTCCTTTTGGACTTTGTAATGCTCCAATGACTTTTCAGAGGGCCATTTTGGCTATATTTGCAACACTTTTCAATGATTGTGTAGAGGTATATATGGATGATTTCACAGTCTATGGGTCAACCTATGATGAAGCCCTTCAAAACCTAGATAGGGTTTTAGAATTTTGTGAGGATAACTAATTGTCCCTTAGCCACGAAAGTGTTTAATAATGGTGGAACAAGGAATACTCTTAGGTCATCATATTTCCTCAGAAGGAATAAAGGTTGATCCCAAAAAAATTGAATTCATTCAATAATTGACTGTTCCTCAAACGCAAACAAATGCTCGAAGTTTTCTTAGGCATGCTGGATACTATAGAAGGTTCATAGAAAGCATCAGTAAGATAGCGGCCCCTATGTTTTCTCTTCTCCAAAAATATGTGGAGTTTAATTGGACATCTAAGTGTCAACACTCATTTGAAACGATAAAGGAGAAGCTTGTCTCTACTCCCATATTGCAGGGGCCAAATTGGAGTCTTCCCTTTCACATTTATGTCGGTGCTTCAGATGACACAATTGGTACAATATTGGGGCAAGAAGATGAGGATGGGGGTAAATATTCCATATATTTCATTAGTAAAAACCTGACATCTGCTTAGAAAAACAACACGATGACAGAAATAGAATTCTTGGATGTGGTTCATGCCATTAAAAAGTTCCGCCATTATATTACAGGATATAAAGTGATAGTCTATACAAATCATCAGCTGAAAAATATTTAATGAATAAACTTGTAGTTAATGGTTGAATAATAAGATGGTTATTACTCCTTCAGGAGTTCAATGTGAGAATACTTGACAAGCCAAGGAGATTTAACAAGGTGGTAGACTTTTTGTCTCAAATCAAACAAGAAGAGGGTGACTGAGCACCTGTGCAAGATAAGTTTCCAGATGAAAATCTGTTTACCATCTCTACAAAGACTCCTTGGTTTGCTGATATTGCCAACTATTTAGCTACCTCTAAAGTACCCCCTGGGTTTACATCAAAATAAAGGAAGTGACTTATTTGAGAGAGTGCACCATTTAAATGGATTAATGGGATTTTATTCTATGGTGGACCTGATATGGTTTTGAGAAGATGTGTCAGGGCTAATAAAAATTACAATATTCTAAGGGCCTATCACGATGATCCTTTTGGAGGTCATTATTTTGCAAAAATAACTTCTCATAAAATTTTAGGCGCTGGATATTATTGGCCCTCAATGCATAAAGACGTTAAAAACTATGTTCATCGTTGTGATGAATGCCAAAGAGTGGGAAAACCAATTGCTTCTACAAAAATTCCTTTGCAGCCTTATGTAACCTTGGAACCATTCAAAAAATGGGGGTTAGATTTTATCGGCCACATAGATCCTTCCTCTCAAGGGAAAGAATACATATTAGTTTGTACTAATTATCTAAAAAATGGGTAGAAGTTCAAGCTTTACGAGTTGCTAGAGATGAGCAAGTCACTGATTTTCTCTATAATAAAATATTTCTTAGATTTGGAGCCCCCTGAACCATCGTTACAGATCAGGGACCCCAATTCATGTCCAAAGTTCTCCTGGCATTTACAGACCATTTTCAAGTGAGTCATAAGAATTCATCCCCTTATCACCCTCAAGAAAATGGTCAAGTAGAGTTGACTAATAGGGAGTTCGAAAATATATTGACAAAAATGGTTTCTTCGGGAAGAAGGGATTGGGCCAGGAAATTGGTTGAAGCCGTTTGGGTGTAAAACACATGGAAATCCACAATTGGATTCAAACCCTATGAGTTTTTTTTTTGGAAGAAACCTCTTCTCCCCATTGAGTTTGAACTCAAACCCTACATACAACTATGGAGTTGGGTCTAGATCTGAAACGAGCTCAAATAGAACAAGTTTTATAGTTAAGTGAGTTGGATGAGCTTCGTTTGGATGTTGTCCATCAAACTGAACTAGCTCAACATCAATGAAAAGTTTGGCATGATAAACACATTAAAGAGAGAGAGTTCCATAATGGTGACTGGGCCTTGCTATTTGATTCAAGATATAAAGACCATAAAGGAAAACTTAGGACTCATTGGTTGGGGCCATATGAAATTTCTGATGTCTTCTCGAATGACACAGTTCAACTAAAACCCATTGATGGTGATTCACGAACCCTCTTAGTTAATGGTCATCGCCTACGTATTTACCATAAGCCTATTAACAAAGAAGAATTTAAAAAATTGGTAGAAATGCAGGGAGAGATCCAATGCATTGACTTTGCCAAGGCATAATCTACCTAATTCAATAAATATATTTCAAAAAAAAATGAAAAGTTGTAATAAAAGGACATGTGTACCAATTTTCTTTCAAAGCATTTTTCATTGATTTTTATTTTTATTTTCGGACTTAACACGTGTTTCCATTTTGTAGGACTTCTCATGAAGGAATAACAACTTCTGGAGCACCTTTCCAAGATGCTTTGAAACTTGATGGTCTAGTTGTCCAGTGCTCTGAAACTTGACGGTCTAAACACCCAATGCTCCAGAACCTGCTCCTCAACCCACCATCTTAGAAGGACATTCCTGTAGAATGATTTAAAGCTCCTGAAGTTCAAGTTAATTTGTGACCGCCATTTTTCTTCTTTCTGGCTGCATCTTTCGACAATGCTCCAGAACCTTCATTCGGTTGCTGCTCCGGCTGCATCTTTTGACGATGCTCCAGAACCTTCATTCGGTTGCTGCTCCGGCTACATCTTTCGATGATGCTCTGGAACTTTCATTTGGTTACTGTTCTGACTGCATCTTTCGGAAATGCCCCAAAACTTATCCACCTTCTTTGTTTTGAATGCATTCCTCCTGCATGCTTTGAAACTTACTTGCAAGTTTCTAGCGTGTACACTTTTGAGTGCTCCAAAACTTATCCATTTTTCATTCCGCCACCTCTTTCTAAAAATTTCAAATTTTCTTCAATGCTTTGATTATCATACATTGGTACACACACCTTTTTCTTTAAAGTTTTTCTTTTACCACTATAAATAAAATCCGAAATGATAGCTTGTCTTCATTAATGACTTTGTCATCCGCAAGCTTCCTCACTCATGTCATAATAACTAAGTTGTCACCTTAGCCTATACCATTGCATCATCCTATCAAATTGGTAAAGGTACGAGATCTTCAAGCGATCATAGAATGCAAGTAAGTACAATTTTTTTCTTTAAATAAGTAGTTATTTTTTAATAAGGTGTAATTAATTGGCATGAGTTTCCCTTCCTAATTTAGTAATTTGAGCCACTTGGTGATTAATTGCTAAGTACGACACTCTTTTCATGGCCCTTCATGTAAATTGGCATTATTACACAGTAAGCTCCGAGCAAAGGTAGAATAAATAATTATAGGTTGATCATATTTTCAAAAATAATTGTGTGCAAGCTTCTTGCACTATTGAATTTTTAGCAGGGTGATAGATAAGAGACAAAAAATGGGGGGTACAAAGAAAAAATCTAAGCCGGCTTCTGCAGAAAAATTACTGGGGTTAAGCAACATTTCTAGTTTGTTTGAGGAAGTGAGTTGGTTGGATTTCATCAAAAAGTTTGAGGGATACAATGAAAAGCTGGTGAATTTATTTGCAGAGAATTACTCCAATGGTTAGGTCACACTTTTTGGGAAGTGCTTTAAGGTGAGTTCAAAAATTATCTCTCATCTTTTAGGGTTGGATAATTCTAGCATTAAAATATCAGAAACAACTCAAATTACATATCAAAAATTATTAGAATTGTTTCTTAGACAAGGGGACCCTCAGCCTATGATAGTCATCAATACTAGGGGACAAAATAAAGGGTTTCAACGAACTTCTATATTAGAACCCTAGGGTACTACGGTTGCATGGATTATTAAATATTTTACCTATGAAGGGCAACTCACTACTGTGGTAGGACCTGCATTTCGCATGTTAATACATTTGCAGCATGGGAAAGAAAACCCTACTCTTAGGGTTTTGCCTCACTTTTTGAGTGATTCTATTAATTCTTCCATAGAAAAATACAAGACTAGTTCAGCGCCATTAAAACATCATGGGTTAATTTAGTTAATTTTCAAATATCATTTTCGTAACAAACCTAAGAGTAAGTGGGAGAATTTTTTGGGGAGGTTTGAAAAGCTTATGCCTGAAAGGAAATTAGAACCAGGGGAATCTTCTAAACAAGTCACTTCACCTTACGAAGCAACTTCCCTTGAGGCCTCTAAGGCTCCTGAAGCCCAAATTCCCACAATTCTTGGTGAGGAAGTGCTAGAATCTGGAAATGAGGAATTTAAAACCCCAGACCAGTTAGTAGATGTCAAGATTATAAATCCAATTGTAGACAGTAATATTTTTAGGAAGAGGAAAATAAGAACGATTCTTACTTATCAGAATGCTCCTCCTTTGAGGACTTTGAGGAGAAGCAAAAGGTTATCCTATGAGTCTACAAAAACTCTAGTGCAGAGTATAGGAAGTGGATCAAAATCCAAAAAGCAGTGGAAACCCTTGGAAATAGGTGAATAGATTCATCAGTCGCTAGAAAAAGAAACCTCTGTTGAAGAAATACATTCCCATCTATTGTTCGAAGAAAAATCCCTTGACCAGGAAAAACAAAAAATAGAAAAGGTGCAATCTCCACCTTCTATGGAGGTTGAAGATAGTGCTTTAGGAAATTTGTCCCCTATTGTAAAGAGAGTCATTGAAATGGTTGAAAATGAAAACACTAATGCAGAATTAGAAAAGCTAAGATTAGAAATTGATGAGCTAAGAAGTCAGTTGCACAAAAATAAGGAACATATGGAACTGCAACAAGAAGAACTAATGGTACATATTGCTATGATAAGTGAAAGAGATCAAGAAATACAAGATTTGAAACTACAGATACAAGAAAAAGATATATTCATTAGTGAATTGCAAATACAAATCTAGAATTGTAATCAAGAAAACAGGGTACACAGTGCTGGTCTAAATAAAGAAATTCAAAGTTGAAAAGAGAATTTTATGCTTATGTTTTCAGCTTTTGAGGAAGAAAAGAAAAGACAAAAAGAAGAATTGAATGCTTCTCTTAGTAGGATTGTAGAATTAGAACAAGATTTATAGGAAATCACAAGTAAACCAATGGTGGAATCAAAAGAAGTTCAGACCGAACCAATGGTAACTGAGTGGTTCCAAGTTCAAATTCCTCCATTGTTAATAAAATGGATGGAACAACACTATTTCCTAAGGAATGCAAAGATTGAGAATAACAGGTTAAAAATGGAAATGGTATTGTTAAAAGAATCATTTCATAAAGCTTATAGAGGGAAGCAGGATGCATGTCAAATAGCCGAATTTCTTTTATCTTGTAGATGACCATCAAGATTGTATTCAATGTTTTTAAATGAACAATGGTTAAGGTGGAAAATACTAAGAATTTATAATGATCAGCCTTATGAACCTGATGATAAAGAATTTATTAAAATATTTGCAGAATCAAATCTTGAAGATCAAGATATGCTCTGTGAATTCTTTGTTTGTGATCTTTTATTAGAGAAACATACTGATTTCTTCATTAACCTTTTTGTTCGAGAAGTGCAATTGAGGTCTTTGCTATCCACCATGTGGAGTTAGATGCATTGGCAAGAGCGCAACAAACAATATTCCCAAGCAGAGAAAAATGTGGGTCTTCAAATGAGATCCCCCAATTGTAGACCTGCAGCTTTTAAGAAAACCTTTTTAGCTCTTCTATTGGATGAAAAAATGAAAGAAAGATATGATGAAAGCCTTCGAGTATGTTATAATCATTTCATGGATCAGGGGAAAAAATTGATTGGTAGGGCCTGGCACACATGTGAAGAGAGATACACTCCATTACCTTTATATCTAAAGAAAAGAGAGGTGATCTCCCCTCTTAGCATTAGATGGTCCTTCAGAAGAGCAGATGCCTTGGAAAAAATCTTGGCAGATCTCAGAAAAAAGTGGATAGGGATGAGGTATAGACCTCCCTTATTGCTTTATCCAGCCCCTGCTTTCCATGTTAATACATATCAAGATGATAGAATCTTCAGTGAATGGAAATGGGGAGTTGCTTTTGATAAAGGCTTCCATCATGCATCTATAAATTTTGATTTAACAGCAAGGGATCTGTATGATATTAGTGCCAAATATGAAGAATGGAACAGAGGACAGGGCTACAATTAAGGGGTAGGAGGACTTGCTAGGAGTTAGGAAGGGGAGGAAATGATGAGGTAAAAATAATCTCATCATAATAACATAATAAAGGCCTATTCTATATATGCAAATTCCTATCCTCTGCCAATTAATTAAACTCTAGGAGAAATAATTTATTGTCTTTTAAAGATAAATTGTACAAACTTTATTTCTTATGATTTATTGAAGTATTTTGCCAATGCAGATTTAATGGGTTGTTTTAAGTATTTTGTAGGATAATAACCGGTCATCAAGTTGCAGTTAGAAGAGTTCAACTAGCATGTGCTCCAGAACAGGTTGAAGGCATGTGTTGGAAACATGCTCCAAAACTTTAGGATGATGGACCAAAGATATAGTTGCTCTTAAGTCTCAATTTTTGTTATGTTCTTAAATCAAAAAATTCATGGCTCGACTTGATCCTCTTTAATACTTATGTAATGGGATTTAAAGACATAAGAGTTATTCGTAAATTTGTTATAGACTTTTTCAATGGTTATCTGTACCATCTGAAATATAGGATTTAGTTAGAAGTTTTCTATAAAAGATGTAATCTCCAGAAGTAGAATATAACACATGAAATAGTAAAGTTATGCTATCAAATTGTTTTATGAGTTTATGAATAAAGAGATAATTACATAAACCTCTGAATTGTGAGTTATGGATGAAAATTATGTTTAATGGAAGAACTTTCGAATCATATGTGTATGTGATATGAGAATGTAGTAACCTGCGAGCTGGCCACTTGAGGGGAGATAGTTTGTATAGATAAGTACTTTTCTTTATGTTACTTTTATTGCATGAATAGTCATTCGGTAGGGAATTATTGGGTTTATCATTGTAGATTCTAAGTTCCGAAGCACTTGTTGTCTTTCACTTCCATAGTTTCTTGTTGTTAACTGTTAGAATCTTTACTGTTAAAGAAGATGTTTCATGGATTGTTTATAATTTTTTATGCTTCCATAGTTTACTAGCTCCTTAGTTTAATTGTTTATGTGATTTCTAATTTAGTTATCATGCTTTCTAAATTAGTTTTCTTATGCTTTTTAGTTTAAATATTTCTTGCTTTCTTAGGATAAATTTCTTTACAGTTTTACAGTTAGATGACCTTAGGTTATAATTAATATTAGTTGTTCTAAGAAGTTAGAAAATCTAAGAGAGATACTCCAGACTTCTTTTATTGCAAATTTCCTTGAACACTACCCGATCGACATATTGAATTTTATCTTCTAAAGTAATGGGACCTAACAACAGCCTATCACAAATCCCCAGGGGTGGATCAAATGATCAAACTTTCCTACGTGAAAGCGCAGGGGAAACTTAGTTCGACAAAGGATTGACCAGGGATAAGAGAATAAAGGGGACAATGGAGATAGATGATGGATGACCAAAACAGGACAGAAAAAATGCCCTGGGGGTAGATCAAATGATCAACCTTTCCTACATGAAAGCGTAGGGGAAACGTAGTTCGAAAAAGACCAAAAGGACTGGCACGAGAGGATGGAATCTAAATGGAGACCGACACGATGAAGGGACCTATATGGGAGCGAAGGACCGACAAGACGACAAGACTGACGACACAAGCTCAGATTAGGATAAAAGCTCAAGATGACAGATAGAAAATGAAGCTTGCCCTATGCTCAACCAAAATATACCAAGCAAACAGATGAGGCGTGTGAATTGGAGGATAAGATTGATGGGGTGATAGGATATGAGATCATAATAGATGGAAGCATAAAGTAGCTAGGACACAAGGTAGATAATGATTAAGCCCTTTACAAATGGTGCCTGTGACCAGGTTTTCACCAAACGTACTTGTCCAAGGCACTACTAAGGGTGGTTTTTACCATAGGACAAATTATTTCTCTTTACTGTTTTTGTATTTTTCTAATTTTTTTAGTTTTTTGTATTTTTGATAATTTCTTACTTTTTTTTCTATATTTTTTGATTTTGGAGGATAGGATACCCTAGCTGATTTAAGTGTAGAACCTTTTTAGGTGCATGATTTTAATGGGCTCCTCTAGGGGCTCTCCTTCATGGGTAGCAAGTATGTATGCCTCTGATCCATACTTGGCTGTGATGACATAAGGACCTAGCCAATTTGCTTCAAATTTTCCTTTCTTATCTCGGTCCGGTTGAGTGCGTTGATTCTCCTTGAGGACTAAATCACCAATGTTGAATTGGTGAGGAAAGAACTTCTTGTTGTAGCTTCTTTTCAAATGATTTTTATATTCTTGGAGATGGTCATACGCTTTGATCTGTCTTTCATTGAGGAGGTCTAATTGGCTGAGTCTGGAAAATTGAGTGTCTTTATTGCTGATAAGATTCTTCACAAAGATTCTCACTGATGGGATTTCTACCTCAATCGGCAAGATGGCCTTGACACCATAAATGAGGGAATACGGGGTGGCACAAATAGGGGTGGGGATGGAAGTGCAGTAGGCCCAAAGGGCAGGATGGATGTGAAGGTGCCAATCTTGACCAGTATTGTTGACTACCTTTTTAAGGATCCTGATCAGGGTTTTGTCGGTGGCTTCTGCCTATCCATTACCTTGAGGGTAATAGGGCATGGACCAACAATGTTGGATGTGGAAGGTGTCACAAAGGTGTTTCATGGCTTGGTTCTTGAATGGATTTCTGTTATCAGAAATGATGGTGGATGGTATTCCATATTTGTAGAGAATATGGAAAAGGATAAATTTGGAAATCTGAATAGCTGTGATTTGTGAGAGTGGCATTGCTTCCACCCACTTGGTGAAGTACTCAGTTGTAGTGATGGTGAAGGTATGGCCATCAGAGGATGGGGGATATATCTTGCGGATTAGGTCGAAACCCTACCGAGAGAAGGGACATGGTTCTATAAGAGGCTACAGATCCTGTGCAGGAGCATGTATTAAATACGTGTTGTTGACAAGGTAGGAACTTCTTGATGAATTCAAAAGAATCATGTTCTAATGTGGGCCAGTAGTATCTTGCTCTAAGAATTCTCTTAGCCAGGGCCATACCATTTGAGTGGGCCCCACATACACCACTATGAACTTTCATTAATGCAGTGTGGGCTTCAGTATCGTTGAGACATCGGAGGAGGGTTCCATCATACCTACGTCGATAAAGTGTATCACCTACAATTATGTAATGGGATGTTCGTTGGATGAAAGACTTACATTGGTTTCATTTGAGATTAGGAGGTAGGATGTTGTGAAGGTAGCTATAGATATCATGGTACCAAGGGGACATGGGACCTACAATGTCACACACCATCTCACTTTCTAGGATATCATATGCTGGGATTAAGAGCTATTCAACGAGGAACTCACATTCTATTTTGTCTTTAGGCATGTCAATTAAGGAACCAATGGTAGCCATGGCATCCACTGCTTTGTTCTGGACTCTTGGAATATGATCAAATTGTATGGATGTGAAATACTTTTTGAAGTCATCAACCATGCATTTATAAGGTAGTAGCTTATCATCTTTTGTGAGAAACTCATCATTGACCTATTTGATGACTAATTGAGAATCACCAAAGACTCTTAGGTGGGTGATATGCCACTGGATTGCTATTCTGAGGCTAGTAAGAAGAGCTTCATATTCAACTATGTTGTTTGTGCATGGGAAGGCCAGTTGGAAAGACTTTGGTATATAATCCCCTTGGGGGGTGACGAGCAAGATTCTCGCCCTCGATCCATTGTGTGTGTATGACCCATCAAAGTACAGTGTCCATGTGGCCGCTTCTGTTACTGCGAAGACCCCTTCATCAAGAAATTCTATTGTTAGAGGATAGGCATCCACTAGAGGAGCATCTGCCAACTAATCAACTATCACTTGTCCTTTAATAGCTTTTCGATCCACATATTCTATATCAAATTCACTCAAAAAAATGACCCACTTAGCCATGTGACTAGTTAGAATTGTCCTAGATAACAGGTATTTGAGGGGATCAACTTTGGGGATGAGCTTTACAGAATGACTGAGTATGTAATGTCAAAGTTTTTGTGAACTAAAAACCACAGCTAGGCAAGCTTTTTCCATAGGAGAATAATTAAGCTCATAACCCATGAGGGTCCAGCTAATGTAGTAGATTTCTCTTTCCTTTGAAGACTTGTCATGCTATGCCAATAATGCCCCTAGTGCTATTGAAGTAGCAAAAATATACAGCAGGAGGGGTTTACCTAGAATTGGTGGCATAAGGATCGGCGGGTGAGCCAAGTATTCTTTGATCTTGTCAAAGCCAAGTTGAAACTGTTGATTCCACTTAAAGGAATTATCCTTCTTCGGAAGATGAGTGAATGACTAACACTTATCAGATAATTGAGCTATGAACCACCAAATGGATTGTAGCTTACCTTGAAGGCTTCTCAACTATTTGAGATTGTGTGGTGGATGCATATCCATGATTTCCTTGGCTTTCACTGGATCGACTTCTATACCTCTTCGAGAAATAATGAATCCCAGTAGTTTTCCTGATGTGATTCCAAAGAAACATTTCTTAGGATTTAGCCTTAGCTTATACTACTCTAAATGCTCAAAGATCTTCTTGGGGACCACAGGATGCTCTTCCCTTGTTCTTGGTTTCCCAAATAGATCATCAACTTAATCTTCCATTATGATGTAGATGAGGTCATGGAAGATAATAGTCATATCTTGCTGATAGGTTGCTCCCACATTTTTAAGGCCAAAGGGCATAACATTATAATAGAAGGTGCCCCATGGTGTGGTAAAAGCTTTTTTATGCTAGTCTTCAGGCGCAATTCTGATCTAATTATATCCAAAGAATCCATCCATGAGGGAAATCATCTCATGCCCTATAGTTAAGTCCACCAACATGTCGATGTTTGGCAGAGGGAAATCATCTTTGGGACAAGCCTTGTTGAGGTAATAGAAGTCTATACATACTCTGATAGCACCATTTGGTTTGGCTATAGAAACTATGTTGGAGATCCAGTTAGAATAATCAATAGATTGTATGAACCCAACTTCTAAGAGTTTCTCCAGCTCTTTCTTGACAAGAAAAGCTACCTGAGGGTGCATCTTTCTTAGTTTCTGTTTGACAAGTTTGACATCTGGATGCATGTCCATATGATGGAATACTAAAGCAGGATCAAGGCCTGGCATGTCTGAATATGTCCATGAAAAATTAATAATGCCTTCTTTGGGAAGCTTGGTGATGGTAGAATATTCTTCCTCTAACAATGCTTTGGCTACATATGTAATTTTGGGATCCTCTTCAGTTCCCAAATTTATTTCCTGTGTTTCCTCTATCAGGATGGATAATCGTTCAGATAGCTGAGTTCCTACAAGGGGAAGATGAACATACCCATCTTCTATCACCTCATCGAGGTATTCACTATCAAATACACCCTTTGTTTTTACTTTTTCTAGGCCAAGAAGTGCCTTAGGGAGGTTTTTGCTAGGTGACCTTTTTTAATTTTGCTTCTTTTTACTTTTGCGGTTAGGGTGTTCATCTTCCCCCAATCCCATAAGGTGTATGCATTGATCCACTGAGGGAAAGGTGTCGATAGGTGCACTACCATGTAGGTCCCAATCGATGAGTTTAGGATGCTGAAGGGATAGGCTAATGGTGCAGATGTATAAGCAGTCAAACATGGAAGAGAGGTTAGTGTGATCTACATCATCGTATGTGTGTATGGTGGATTCCTCCTTTGGTATGTCATCAAGAAGACCATTGCTCTCACTGATGTTGTTAGAGGTACTAGATGATGCTATAGGTCCCTTTTGTTTTTTGTCACGACCCAAGCCTGAGTATCTTGGTCTTACTGCATCCTCAATATGGTGTTTTCTTCCTTGCTCATTGGCGCCAAGGCCTCCTCCTTTGTAATTATACTTCTCTGCAAATTTAGAGGGCCAAGGATAATTCTCTTAGAAATATTCTTTCAAAGGAGGGGAGGGATC
This sequence comes from Sequoia sempervirens, assembly GCA_007258455.2. Taxonomy (NCBI): domain Eukaryota; kingdom Viridiplantae; phylum Streptophyta; class Pinopsida; order Cupressales; family Cupressaceae; genus Sequoia; species Sequoia sempervirens. The sequence goes on along the minus strand of VDFB02193867.1, from coordinate 48,305,171 downwards.
AGGTTCCTCATGGTAGACCCATTGGCTTATGTCATCTTTTGGCATATCTTGTCTTAACCTAGGAGAACGGTAAGTATTGGTTCCCACGTTCTTGGAGCTCAAAGTGATAGTCTTGTCTTCTAATTTCGGTGTAGATTAAGAAGGCTGGCTGTATGTGTGTGGTGATGGGGGCATAGTTTCCACGTTCAAAGTTGTGCGCATTTCATATTCACCACATCCCTTGTCAATGATCTGGACTAATTTGGTAAGGGTGGAATCAAATGTGAATGATGGAGTGGATGAGGTGGTGGCTAGTGCGGTGGTAGATGAGTGGGATGATGATGTCTGTGGCAGTCCCATTTCCACTCCAAGACAATAATGAGGGTGGGGGAAAGAGGCTTCTAATGCATGGAAATATTCAAACGGTTGAGGATCCGCGTGAATGGTAAATTCTACCCCATTGAATGAGAATTTCAAACATTGATGGTATGTGGATGGAATGGCTTGCATGGTGCGAATCCATGGATGACCAAGGAGGAGGTTATAGGGTAGTTCCAGATCAAGGATGTGACATGTAGTGTATTGCACAACTGGACGAACCTGGATTGGAAGACATATTGTTCCTTCAGAATCATGCTCTGCATTATCATACACCTTGATTGTGATGACTTGATTATTTAAATCTGCATGGGTTTATTCCACCTATTTTATGAATTTCAACATGCAAAGGTTCAGGGTAGAACCATTATCTACCAAGAACCTCTTTATTTTATGCCGATTTATAAGGACCTCTAGATGGAGGGGATGATTATGATTAGAGTCAATGCAGGGCATGTCATTTTGGCTAAAACCTAGTTGATAGGTGGTGTAGAGGTGCCCTACCAATGCTTGAAATTGTGTAGGGTCTATGTCATTAAAAACTTGGGTGTCCCGTAAGGTCTTATTTAGGATTTCTTGGTGTGTGGGAGAAGACTTAAGCAAATCCAAAATGGATATCTATGTCGAATTCTTTCCCAGATGGTCAAGAATATTATATTGAGAACTCATAGGCTGCAACTAGGTGGATACAGAGGCTTCAGGGACTATGATGTAGGTTCAACAGGTGGTAACAACACATTGTGGATCCTTACCTTTTACGCGTATCATAGATACATGTGGTTCTACTTGCTCAATGTACATGACGATAACCTGATAATTTAACGACATATTCTTATAACTGATGTTGTTTGTGGTGTTATCCTGATTATTGTTGTTACTAGGCCCTGGATTGGTGTTCGACGTGCTAGGACCTTGGTTATGGTTCAGGAAAGCATTATGATATATCTGTAATTGAGCATTGGATGAAGGTGTAGTGTTGGCATCCACATTTATGTCACCCTGATCTATGAGATCCTGGATGTACGTTTTCAGACTTTGACACTTATTCAATGTATTCCCTTTAATCTTGTGGAACTCACAATATTCATTTTCTTTAAACCAGACTGGTTTAGGATTAGATTCATTGGGTGGCTTGGTTAGAGGATATGTAATTGAGTAATTAGCTTGAAGGAGCCTATTAAACATAGCACTTAGGGGTTCCAATAGTTGAGTAAATTGACATTTTCCATTCCCTTGGTTATTTTGATTAGATTGTTGGTTAGGATGAGGTGCCCCCTATGGTATTAATATAGCATGAGGATTCGACTATTGAGGGGGAGATTGTGGCTTCTGTGAAGCGTTAGCCACTTGGACGTGTTTGGTGTTAGTAACACCATCATTGAAAACATATTTTTTTTATTCCAATAACGAGGCTTGTCCCTAGATGACTTCTCCTCATCGGAGTTAAAGATTTTGACTAGCCCTTTGGTGATAAGGGCCCTCTCAAGAATAGGACCTTTCTCCACTATTGTTGTGAAGGTTGTGACATAGTGGAGTCTAAAGTTGTGATCCATATCTAGATGAGAGTTTTCAATGAGCAAGGTGATGATATCCTTTTCCCTTAGCAAGCATTTTGTATGACTAGCTAAGGTTTGCCATCTTTGAAGATACCTCGGAAAGGTTTCTCCCTCCCACTGCTTTTCCTTTAGGAGATCTAACGTGTCGATATCCTTTTCTAGATTAAAGGAGAAGTGGGAGACAAACTCTTCTAAAAGCTATACGAAGGACTTGATAGATTCTTTCTCAAGACCCATGAACCAGTCAAGAGCTATTCCCTATAAACTCCTAGGAAAAAATCTCATGAGGCAATTGTCATTATACATGACTTCTTGAAAACGGGCATAAAACTCTTGAAGGTGAGCCTTGGGATCTTTGGTTCCTTTATACTTATCAAATTTTGGCATTTTGAAATGCTTCAGGAAAGGAACCAATGAGATTGAAGGATCAAACGAGTAAGGAAAAATATCCTCAAACTTGAATGATTTTTTATCGGTCCCTTCTTGTAAGTCCTTTAATGTAGCTTTGACTTCTTCCAGGTCTTTATTGATAGGCGTTGTAGGAGTCATATTGGATGTGTTAGGCTGATTGTGTGGAGGATACTACTAATATGATGAGGATGGTGCTGAAGCAACTGGATCATAAGTAGGTTGAGGTATATATGGAGTTGTTTGTTGGTATTGATTGACGTAAGTGGATTGCGGATTGACGTAAGGTGGATATGACAGATTTTGAAGGTAAGAGGTTGAAGCTACTTGTCGGTATGGTGGCTGTTGTTGATAGTATGAAGTGGATGGAGTACCCTGCTGGTATTGCGTAGCAACTTGATAGTGTGATGACAAGGAAGCCCCTTGTTGGTAAGGCGGTGGTTGCTGATAGTGGGAGGTTGATTGAGCACCTTGTTGATAAGGTGGTTGTTGTTGCGTGTAGAATGTGGATGAAGCACCTTGTTGGTATGAAGGCTGCTACTGAGTGTAGTATGGATTGGATTGATAATTGTACACAACATTGAGTTGTTGCGTGACATATGGAGGTGGATGTGGATTAGATGACTGTTGGTAAGCATTTGTATGTGATTGTGGAGGATTAGTGTAAAGTGGTGGTTGAGTCTGTGGTGGATTCTGGGAGGCCACATGGACATTTGGATTAGGATTGGATGTAGAAGCATAAGTGGTGTACATGCTAGATGGATGGTAGAGATATTGTATTAGAGAATTTTGCTATGTTTGCATAGAAATGTGCATATGCTGGGGTGGTTGTTGCTACTATGACAACTATTGATAAAGTGGGAGAGATGGGACATGATGTTGTGGCAGATACTCAAATTGTTTGGCATACAATTTTAAGTTTATAACTGGTATAAGTATGTAAGGATGTGACTACTGAGTTCTTAATGATCCAAATGAGATTCCCTAATTACTCTGATTGACTAAAAGGATTTAATCTCTCCTTGAAAGAACCAATTAATCCAACCATACAGATACAACAAGTGTGCAATGATAAACTAAAAAATATCCTTGATATATCAGTTTAAATAATTAGAAAACATCAACCTTGGAGACAACTTCAACAATACTTTTAATTAACACAACAAACAACTAAAACCAGAAAAATGTCATCACATCAAATAAATTCAATTGAAATATCCATTGTTTTAGACATGCATCATAGTCATAGACCAAGACATTTTGTATCCTCTTGTATTTTTACTCGTTCTCTTCCCTTTTTTCGCTGTCAAAAAATGGTATTTATACATCGACTATTCGAAAGGACGCGTCCTTTCGTATTCAAATCTCGGTTAGTTATCCTGTCCGGTCCTTTTCAAACGTTCACCAGACATCCACTATGATGTCCTGTAGTTTCACTGATGCCTTGAGTCTCTCCGACTAACACATATTATATATCACTTTGATGTGACATAGTCACACCGATGCTACGAGTTTTCCCAATAGTCAATAGATCATATGTCGCTATGGTGTCATGTAGTCACACCAACGTCTTGAGTCTCCCTGAGAATTATTCCTTCGATCTTGAATATCGTTGTGACTTTAGGGGTCGGCAAACATTCCTCCGACTACTCAAGTCTTATCGAGATGTTTCCTTCAATTTGCTTTCTGATCGCAGAGACTTACCAATTTCTTTCTGATGGAACTTCATTTAGCATGAGCTTCCTATCTCTCTCCGATGATGCCAGTCTTATCGATGATCAAACATATCGCCAAGTCCTTTACCAATGAAATCCTATCACTGTGACATAGGGGGGCAACAAGACTCCCTGACTTCACCTCGATGACATCAACTGAATCCTTCTCTGCCTTATCGTCAAAATCAAATGAATGCTTTGGGACATTACACCGAAGGCTCTTGTCTCACCGATATGTCTCTATGTCTTCGATCGGTAAGACACAACTAGGCTCGATATGACTCACCTCGATGCATACTGTCTTGCTGATAGGATCTTTCTTTCGCTGAGACTATGAATTGTGTTTGTTTGATGTGAATCCTCAATAGAAATCACATTGGTAAGACATTCCTGATGTCTTGCCGATAGATTGCAAAAGACATACGTTAGTACAAAATGCTTCATGGATCGGTGAGACCCGTATCATCTCACACTGATATGGTTTATACATTGAAATACTCAGGGTTAGATGAATTCGATGGGACCACATGACAGAATATGGGAAAAGATGTTATGAAAAGTGGATTCCTATGCTTATGGTATGGGCATTTTTGGGAATTAATGAGTATAAAAAATTGTAAAATTTTCAAAATTTTACAGTTCCAATAGGATGCTCGGAATAGGGAAACTAATACTCGAAACAAGTAAACAGATACTTGGAATGAGGAAACAGATGGTTGAAATGGGAAAATGGATGCTCATAATGGGGAAAGAGATGCTCAGAATGGATTAATGAATACTCGGAGTGAGGAAACAGATGGTCAGAATAGGAAAATGGGTATTTAGAACAAGGAAACGGATGGTCGGAATGGGAAAACGGATACTCAGAACAAGGAAATAGATGGTCAAAATGGGAAAATGGGTGCTCGAAATGGGAAAATGAGTGCTCGGAATGGGAAAATGGGTGCTCAGAATGGACAAAATGGTGCTCGAAATGACTGAACGAAAGGAAAAACTGGTTGTTTAAGGTGCAAAATCGCCTAACTTGGGGCAGGTTCACCCAACTTGGGGTAGGGTCACCTAACTTGGGGCGGGTTCGCCCAACTTGGGGTCAGGGTCGCCCCTGTTGAGGGAAAGGTCCCCTGTTTAGTAAAAGATAGACAATAAAGACAATAACAGGTTGAGGAATGACTAAGATAGAAGGCACAATCATCCCTGTTCAGGGCAGGGTCGCCTCTATCAACAAATCTAAACTTGACTTAGGTGAAAACGACTATGGAAAAGGACCAAAAACACAACAAACAACAAGCAAAAGGTAAGGCTGACTTAACTGAAGAAAAATTCACTAGTTTCACACAAAAAAGATAGTTTAAACAACACAATTCTAAGATTAGTATGAAGGGTGTGGCCAACATGGTCCTCTAACTAGGCTGAATAAGGAAAACTAGGGAGTCCTCGATATATGCACGGTATGTAAGGCACAATCATGAACACCAGCTCATCTACAAGCGTGAGTTGGGAACCCCAACAAGATGCTGAAGGCTTAGAACAACTCTTCACATCTTATCGAGACATCACCCTAGCTTCGACACTCCGTCAGACATGATGTGACTGGATTGGGGTACAACTTTGGCTCTACCCCCTTTGTATACCCCACCGGTACGTGTGGTTGAGATCGTCCTTGGGGTGATGAAATCCCCAAGTAGGTCCCACTAAAAAGAGAACACTAACCATTTTCGGCTACTCCCCAGGCTCACACGAAGTGCAAGGGGAAAGCTTAAACGGTGTAGTGCCCCTTGGATAACAAAAAGGACTAAGTAAGTTACAATTTCTTGTCACCCAGGATCGCCAAATGGCGCAAGGGGATTGGATACATCAATAGCTTCCTTTACAAACACAACACAATATATTTGACTCCTTGTACTTAAAACTATGTGCCTAAGTAGCATGAAAAAATGGAAGAAAAACTATCTAACTAATAACTGGGCTCGTTTATCCTGCAACAAATATGTTAGAATTTTTATCCTTCGGTCTTCAACAAGTGTGAAACAAGCTACATAAATGTTAGTAAAAACTAGCACAATCACCAACAGGACGAGTTAGGAGGTCAGTATTAACCAAAACAACAGAAAATAGACTTTGAAAATGAATTTTAAACCATCATTTTACCTCGTAGACGCCTCTGTTTAGGTCAAGTTCGCCCCTGTTAGGGTAGGTTCACCTCTGTGCAGAAAATAGGGAGTAAATTTTGTTGTTGTCTCTCATATGGGTGACTCTACAAGGCAGGATTGCCTCTGTTTAGGTCGGGGTCGCCTGTCTTGGGGTAGGTTCACCTATCCTAGGGTAGGGTAACCCCTATTCAGGGCAAGGTCTCCCTTGTTTGTTGTGGAGTCACCTCTATGTAACCTGAACCTGCAAGATATCAAACAATAGCAAACGTGAAAACAAAAAGACCATTTGTGAGTCCCACCGGGCATTCTAGAAATGTGAGCAATGCTATATACCTATCCTAAATGATGCAAAACATAATGCAAAAGAAAGTAAGTAGCACTTCAACACCTCAAGATTGGGAAATGTTAAACTCAAACAAAATAAAGATGGAAAACAACAGATTTATACCTTGTATGAGTTTCTCCTTGGTTGTCCCTTTGATAGTTCATGTTATGTGTGCTCCTTGATGGAAAAATGGACTAAAATGACATGCAAAGTGATGTAAATTTGATGTGGAATGCGATGAAGGATGTGGGTAGTTGGATTGATGTATAAAATTGTATGCAATATGAGCTTCAAGAGTGTAACAATGGTGATTGTGAAGGAAAATGCAAGTGTGAGAGTTTTAGCTTGAAAATGAGAATGCAAGTTATGTTTGAATGAGAGAAAATCTTCCATTCTAAGGGAAGAATCTCTAGAGAAATGGATAGTCAATATTTTTCCAACATGGGAAAGATGAAGGGTTGTGGTGAGTTGAGGATTCAAAAGCCCTCACATCTTTCCATGTGGAGGATTAGAGATCACAATGACAAGTGAGTTGGAAAAGGGACATGTGAGGTGAAGGTACTTGCAAGTACCTTGGGATTGGGAGAAGATTTTCTTAAAAAAAAAATTTGTTCCCATATGGGAAGGAAAGTGACATATGAGGAATTTTAGTATTGCTCAAAAATCTCCATGGGGAAAAGATAAATGGTTGGGGAAATAAATGTGAATTTTAAATTCACATGATTGGAAGTACCTTGGGGATAAAACAAGGTTCTAAAAAAGTTAAGTACTTGTCCTCATGTGAGTGATGTGACAAGTGAGGAGTTCTAGAACTCCTAACAACTTGCATGGGGAAGAGGAGAGTCTTAGAGGGATAAATGTGAATTTTTAATTCACATGGGGAAGAGGGTCTAGGCTAAATGTGGAAATTGTGAAGGTTGACCAAAAAGGTATGCTAGATGTAGCAAGGGGATTAAATTAAGGTTGTGCAAATAGGTGATTAAGAAGATTAATGGAAGATGTGGAGGATGTGACATTAATCCTAATTAAAGGTGTGCACATCCTAATCATGGATTAATTAAACTAATCCAGATTAGAAGAAGGTTATGGAGGATGTGACATGGAGAGAAAAAGAGGAATTTAAAATTGATTTAAATTCCAAAAAGGCTAAATGACCAAATTAAATGAATTGATGTATTTATTTAATTTAGAGAAAGGATGAAAGATAAAGTATTTAATTTTATAATTAAATACTTTAGGAACCTTAGGGAAAGGGGAAATATTAATTAAATAAGTTATTTAATTAATATTGATGAAATAAACAGATAAAAGAGGTGGATTTGACCATATGGGAGTGGTCAAATTTGGATGTCTACAAGAAGGATCTCTTTTCTCCCAATATTTCTCAAACCTAGGAATCTCTAGACCTTGTGGTATCGACGTTCTTCATATCTCCAAGGATAAGGGATTTCCTTTGACATAATATGTAGGTTGGCCATTTTGATTTTGGTTTATGGTGGAAATTTTCTTTTGAAGGGATGAAACATTTTGCAAGAGTTGGTTAAGGATGGCTTCATTGGTTGTATTTTGAGATGGAGGTGAATATGGTGGAAGTGTATATGTGTTCGAGGGGGAAGTGAATGGAATTCTTATGGGAGGTAAAGTGGTTGGAGATATGATGTGCAATTCCACAAAGGTACTAGGAATGCTAGCAGAAATACCCAAGGTAGTAATTCAAGATTCCTAGTAGGTTGCATAATTGTTGCAACTTGAGGATTGGTATAGGTAGGAATAAAGGCAATGGTTGTGAGAGGAGGAATTTGGGTTCCTCCTTGAAATGAAGACTCATTATGGGAGATGATGACTCACTTTGGGAGATCTCATTTGATTTCATTTTGGTGAACCTTGTTTACACATAAATGAAACATAGAGATGATGAATCACTTTGGGAGATCTCTAATCATCCTAATAAGCCTTAAGAATACATGTTCCTTCATTTTAGGTTCACCAAAATGAAATGAAGGAAAATAGAGTGGTTGCTCAACCTTTTAGGAGATGGAACACAAAGGTAGGGTTTTAGGACCTTTCCACCTATTTCCTTCAAGTTTCATTAAAGGAAACCTTAGAGATCTCAATCTAGGGATGGAATTAAGGAAAGAGATATGCAATAAGGTGTCCTAGGGTGTGATTAAAGAAAATAAGGGGGTTCACCACCAAGAAAAGGATTAGAAAGACAAGAAATGTCAATGACATGCAAAACCTAATGATATGACCTAGAAAATGAACTCAAATTAGAATAATAAACTGGAGATAAACAAAGGTGCACCTAGAAAGCTGAAGAGGCTCAGAACAAGGTATAAAAACCTAAAAAATATAAATTTTAAAGCATACTGGGAATCATACGCCAATAGGGGCGATTTAGTCCCAGTTTAGGGTTTTGGGCCAAAATTGGAATTTGAAACTGCTAAACTAGGAACTACATGAAATGCTTGAAATCTAGTATATTGGGACTCATACACCACAAGTGGTGATTTAGTCCCAGTATCAAGGTTGATATGAAACTATGATATCCTCTAATGATCTACTGTAGCTTCTCTCCCTTCTGATCTCTGAGTCTGAAATACTGAATTCTACTCTATAGATGACTTTTCATGATCTTGCAATGTAAATGACAACTTTGACAAATTTTCTCCAATCTTTCTCTTCAATGGATATTCAACCTAGATCTGCAAATCACACATCAAAGAGAGGGAAAAAATTTAGTGTTCTATCCATTCTAGACCTAGGATCCCTTTTTCATCAAAATAAAAACTAGGATAAAACCTTCTATCATGGTGATGATTGTAAATGAAGACAAAAGGCATATTTGATGGGATTATTCTCATAGAAGGATTGGTAATCCATTTTTTGTCTTAGTAATCATGTTCATAATGACTCCATCTAAAGAAGAACTAAAATGAATAATTACGAATAGTAAATAGGTTTTCCATAGATTTGAGGAAAGCATATATTTTCATGAAGTACACATCATATTCCTTTGGAGTGGATTCTATTTTTGTAGGCCTTTATTCACAATTTGGATGTCTTAAATGTTCAACATTTTCACTTTTTTTTGACATTTTCTTAGGTTCATAAAGTCAAAATTCCAATTGCTTGGGTGTATTGTTGCTTCCTCTATTCACATCCCATTTGAGGTAAAATTCATAGAGTCGAAGAATTTAACTATTGTGACAATAACATTAGAGGTTTGATAATATTGGAAGAAATATCACTACAATGTTGATGAAATACTAGCATGAAGAAAGTTGCATCTCCCATCGATTGGATATTCTCATTTGCCTTTGGACCCTCAGGCTTACAAAGTTATCATTGATTTTGGAAGTTCAAAGACTGTTGAAAATGACATGACCACCTTATGGTCATGCAACTTCTTATTTTGTTATGTAAAATTTGAAACTTCTTTATCATGGGATTTCGACCTTTGCATCTAATTTATCCTTCATTTTGAGAAACTTTGTGTTGCCCTCTATCCTTCATAATGTCTATAACTTTCACTCTGTTTGTAAATTTTTTTTGTACCACGTGACTTTTCTGACTTTTTGAGTATGTTCATGCACTCTCCAAAATGTACCCATCTATTTGTGTCACAACAACCATATTTTTCTACAACCTCTCTCATCACGAAGATATAACATTACCATACCTTTCTGAATCTCCATAGCTTCCATCCAGGGAAAAATTTAGTGGCAAATCGTCGCCAATTGGCGAATTCTAGAAATTGGCCAAGTCAAAATTGGTGAACTAATCGCACCCAACAGGGTGTCCAAATTGCTCGGATTTTATGAACTATAGGTCCAATGCATGTCCATTTTCCAATGAGTTTTTTTTATAAGGCATATTTAAGCAACAAATTTTCCATAACAAACTACACATTTCAAATGGACTGACTAATATTTTTGCCTGGAATCCCGGAAGCATTTAATAAAAAACCTACATATTCACCAATACTATTAAAACAACATTGTATGAGGACCCATTTCGCCAATTAAAATTTATAAATAGTTGTTTGTGAAGACCCATTTCGCCACTTAAAATTTATAAATAGTTGCTTATGAGGTCCAATTTCACCAATAACATTAAAAAATAATTACATTTGAGGACACATTTTTCCTTGACAATTACAACGTATCGTTGTATAAGCACGCAGGATTCGCCAAATTTTTAATATACCATTTAAAAATATGGCAGAATTCGCCAAATATGGAATAATGGATTGATATAAATACAATCAAAAGTGTCATTTATTCTTACACATTTTGTTCAGTTTTGAGGTTCTGCTTCTCGATTCGAAAGTTAGCGAAAGTCAAAAATGTAGACTTAAAGGTGAGTGATCATTTCTTCATAGTGTTATTAGTTATAATAATAAGTTTTCTTTATCTCTTTTCCATTCTTGCTTCAGTCTTAAAGATTATATTGAGTAGGGAATGGGATCTATATTCTCCATCCTTCTTAAACAAGAAGATATTTTTTTCTAGTTTTTATTAGAAGTGAGAGATCAATATGTCAAGCAACTCGAGCAGCAAGGGTAAGGCTCCTGCTACTCCTCGGGGTGGTGAAGAGACTGGGAGGCCATCAAAACACCTAAAACTTAGACGTACCATACAATCTTACTTTGGAATTTCTAAAGCTTCTAATCCATCAGGTCAAGATGGAGCTACATCATCAACTCTTCCACAAAATATTAATGAAGAAGGCATTCACAATACCTCACCGCCACCAGAAGGTCAAGTTGAGATTGTCATTGATTTAAATAAAAATGTATCAAATGAGGATGGAAATACCGCAGAAGATATTCCAAGGGATACCCTAGTTAGCCAGAATGAGATAATTGACTTGGATGAGGATGATGTTGGTAACAAGAAAAGGAAAACTAAATAAAAAATGGGGCGCGAGTGGGAAATGGCAAGGAATTTTCAACTTGGTTGGTTGTCAAAGTACCCATTCATTGTACCATTGGGGAAAGCAAATGATATTGAAAGTGAAACATTGGCCAAATGTATGATTTGTAGTTGGAAATGTGGAAGAGACAAGATGTTGTAGCTAAAGATTGACACTATAGAAAAGCATATCGATAAATTTTATGAAAAACAAATCATAGACGAAAAGGAACAATTAGTCATACAATGGAAATTAAAGGAAGAATGTCTTCATGTTAGGTATGTCGCAGATTATGAAGAGCATGACCAAAGAATTTCGAAGCTTGTTGCATGTAAAGGTACACTTGAGGCTCAATTTGGAAAAGTAATGGAAGCAACAAATTTGTCAAAAACTATTCAGATGAGTGTTTTTTTTCATATTTTGTTGAGAGGGCATCCTATGATAGACTGCCAAGAATATTCTAGTTTATTATCTTATTTGAAAGTTCCTCACCATCCCTATTGACATTGGTCAGTAAACGCTGGATGGGAATGGGCAAACTGTCTTGCTATAGTGGAAAAGGAAGATTTAAAGGATAAAGTAAAAGAGTGAAATTTCATTGCATTATCTTTAGATGAAGTTACTATAGTAGAGAATACTTCTTGGGTCTGTATGCATTTGTATACTATAAAACAACATGTTCACCAAGCTCATCTTCTCTGTGTTCATAAAATGAAGGACAATTCAACATCACAAAATCTATTTGAACTAGTCAAGAAATCTTTGAATGAAATTGCAGGTATGGATGAGTTGAGAATTGCAAAAAATTTGGTGTATGTAGGAGCTAATGAAGTTACAGTGATGAAAGGTCAAAGGACTGATGTTTGCACAAAGTTAAAAACTACTTGTGCACCATACATGCTTGGAATTCACTGCATGGCCCACATAATGAATTTAGCATTCAAAATTGTAAGAAAATTTCCTACAGTATCAAAAGTTGAAAATCTAGTCCGTGAGATCCACACATATTTTTGTCAAAGTCCTGAACCTTTTGTAGAATTTCAAAAAAATTCTTAGGGAATAATACTAGGAAACAAGCTTCTCAAGGATGTTGATACCAGATTGATCTCCTTGCATGGACCAGCGGCAACAAGTTCTTTCAGAATATCAATCCTTGATTGGAGTGATGTAAGAAAATTGCAACACAATAGACATTGAAGCCCCTGACCTCTTAGATAGGTTAAGTGATATAGAGACTCTCTTGACTTTAGCTAGTCTTCTCCTCATGTTGGATGTGATGAACAATCTTGTGAAGAAAGCCCAAGACAAAACTATGTGTATTAATGAATATTCCAATCTATGTAAACATACATGCCCTACCCTCGATCATCTATATCCATATCTAACACAAGAAGGACCAAATTATTTCATGTGGCAGAAAATTACTGATTTGAATGATCTTGATAATTATTTATAGTTTAATGCAAGCGGATACTTATGTATCTGTGTACGTGGATGTGAGATAAAAATGTACCATTGTAAGATAGCCATACGCTCTAATAGAGAAGTAGCTATTAATGAGTAAGATTTAAAAGGCATTGTTAAATCTGAAGGAAATTGCAAAATATCTTTCCTCAGAGATTCATGAAAGATTCCCTCAACATAAAATACTTGAAGCCATGGGTATTGTGTATCCTCAATTTTGGGAAAACCGAGATAACCCAAAATATTTTCATGATCAAGTAAAAATCTTGATTGAATAACTTTCAAAAAATGTAACATACAAAGAGCAGAAAATAGAAGGAAATTTAAATGAAGCTAAGCTTAGAAAACAATCTAGGAGTTTTGCAACAGCTATGAGGGACCAGTATAAATCCATGGGTGTAGACAAGGCCTTTGAACTAGGATCAATAAAAAAGGTTTGGACAAACTTAGGTCAGAGTGAAATATTGTGTGATTCGAAATAAAAATATTTCAAACTTGTTGATTTATGTCAAACAATGATATTGGGGTCGGTGGGGGATGAGAGAGTTTTCAATACATTGAGGATTTTGAAATCAAAGTTACGAAACAAATTAGATAATAATTTGGAAAATTGATTGAGGATGAAAGGAACTATCTATAATGTCTTTAATTTTCCTTTTGAAAGGGAACTCATAATCTGGAGGTCCACACATGTGAAAGAAGAGGGACTAGGTTGTGCAACACTCCAATTCCAAAGGCTGGTACTGGCGGCATTGGCAGTGGCAGTGGGACTGGGACAAATGACATTGACAAAAATCACACAATGAATGTTGAATTTGAGACATAGGCCGAAGAAAATGAAGAGCAAATTCAGAATCAAGACGACTCTTTTACTTTATCTCAAGATAAACGTCAGTTTGAGGACCCTTACTTCATTTGGGAAATGGAAGAGAATTAGCAACTTTTAGGTATTTATACTGCACTTCATGATTCATGAATCAGTTTTCATTGTTCCAAATTGTAGTTGATGATATTTTATATTGTATTCAATAAAAATTGAAATTGTGAATCATTGCACTTCATTATATTTTATTTTATATTACACTTCATGAATCATATTCCAAACTATAGTTGATGATATTTTATATTGTATTCCATGAAATTGTGATATTTTATATTTTATATTGTATTCCATGGTATTGAATTTGATATGTGATTTTGTATCATTTTTAAAGAACAACACTTATCACACTACTTAAATAAATTCCTTTGCATTTTCATTCACACAATCTTTGATAAATAACTGAAAGGAATATTAATCCATTCCTTGAACATAAGCTAACAGTTCAACATCCATAACTTATAAGCTAACAGAAGCTAACAACTCAACATAAATAACTTATAAAGTTATCCACACAACTTAAACAATAAAAGCTTAAACTACTAAATGACCTAAATTATACTAAGAAATCCTTACCCATCCATCACCATAAAATATTTATTCACAGATAAACATTCCACAACAATGAAACTAACCAAAAATATATCATTCCAATAATAGACAATCCACTGGAAAACTACTCAGAAAAAGAATAATAAATCCACACACCATAACTCAAATATTACGTATGCATGAACTTCACCATTGTTTTTCTATATTGAAATAACAAAAAAGTAGTAAAAATAGTAGAGTTTTTTTTGTCTTGATAACGGTTTCTTCAAGACAACCGTTTTAGAAATTAAAATAAAAAGTCTTTGAAGTATCAAGAGAGACAAATTAATGAAAATAACATAAAAACTAAAAACTAAATGGTCCCACTCCCAACACCAACTCCTTCGCTTTCAATTATTTCCACCTCCTACTCCTTCCATATAGCCTCTTGTGCCTTTACTCTTTTCCTATATTCTCGGTACTTGGTGACAATTGAGGTGATGTTTTTGCTTCCTAGATTCATGGTGATTTACAGCCTTGTCCTCCATCTTGAAAGTACATGATCCGACTCAGCTAGCATTTCATAGATCTTCTCACTTTCTGACTTATATGCACACTCATATAGGTCTGTAACTTACTTAATTTTCTGAAGGAGTTTGTAGTGGATGTCTCAGGATCAACTAATTCTCTATGATACACCTCTTTAAATTCCCTCAATATGTCTGCAAGATCCAATACATTTTCATCAAACCCATCTGTGAGGTCCACTTCAAGAGCATTGAAGTTGTCCTTAATTTGCACCAATATCTCAAAGTTTTTTTCTAACACTTTACTGATTTCCTTGATATAATCTTCATATATTGTCAATTTCCACTCCAATGAACCATAGCAACTAGGATCAATTTCTTTAGGGTCATCCACGAATTTTTCTTTTATTAATAGAGAGTGCTCCATGGAGACTAATTCTTCAATTTCCTTTGAAAGAAAAAATGTGCTACTATGTTCTCTCCTAATTTGTTGGAGCTCACCTACCAGTTCATTTCTTTTATTAGACACATTAACAAAAAATTTCCTAAATTTAGTAATGTGGAAAACACCATCATGATAAATCCCTTCTATCCATTTGTTGGAAGCTTTAGCATAACGTAAATTTTTCCTGACCCGTTGCACAGTGTTAGAATCAATACCTTGAACATTTGAGCTTGAGGCTTCCTTAGTGGTCGGAGTCACAATTGATGAAATAAAATTTCTTAAAGAAAGATTATGAGATTGCATCTGAAGGTTCTCCTTTTTCAGTTCTTTTGCTCTTTTGATCAATGCATTAACAGAGTAATCAACATGATATATATCACCTTCTAAAGTAGATGGCACCATATCAACATGACTAACCTTGTAGTCGACTTCTGTTATCTCATTTTTGTTTAGGTCCTTTTATGGATCAACACTATCCAATAGTTGATGCCCAATAGTGGAATCGGTGACAATTCATGACATCCTCTTAGCCTTTTTGGGCTTTTGGTGACCTTGCAACATGATAATTGTTTCTACTGCAATTGTCATTACAGGAATACTCTTTCTTTTCTCCTCAACTACATTCTTTAACCATGGCAGGAAAGATGCCACTGGCACTAATCTAGTGTCTCTAAGTTTACAACACTTAAATTTTCTTCTTTTTTCAGTTGATTGAACAAAAACAATTTTTTCAGTTGATTGAACAAAAATAGTTTTTTCAGTTAATTGAACAGAAAAAAAAGTATCTCGTAGTGGAGAAGCAGTAACTTCAAAGAATGTGGGAAAATAATTATCATCAATTATTTGTTGAAACATGCCCTCAAAGTATGTAGTCATTGGCTTTTCTTGACTAGCCATTTTCTTAGGTACCGAGGGTACACTATCCTATTCACAATTTGATTTTAGCTTGGGCCCAGTGTCTTTTGGCTTCTCTCCATCTCCTCCTAACTGTGAGCCAGTTCCAGATGGCCTAAATGACTGCTTTCCAACTGATATATTTATGCCAAAGGCCTATACAGTCCCTTGCTCTTTCCTTTGTGAAACTCTTTGCTCATGGGGAGAACCCACACTTTGGCGCCATTTTCAGTTCAACCAGTCTGAAGTTCTTCTCAAAACAAGGGAAAAAAGGACCATTAAGTCTAAAAATTCATCCTCTAACCAATTAATTCTATACAAGGGCTTACCATTAGGGGATCGATATTCAGGATCAATGATCACCGAGTCTTCTTGTGTATCTTCTAGAATATTGAAAGAAATGCCAAAACCTTGTATTTTCCTTAGGGTCAATCTCATGAAATTTCTTCTATACACCTCGCCTTCATCTGTACAACCTTCCCAAAAATATTCAATATCAGGGTGATGTTCATAGCTGCTAGCTCCATACAAATTCTGCTTAACATAACCATTGGTATCAAAATTAGTTCTCATGGGCAAACATTGAAAATTGAATTCATTCAGGGCTTTCTGCACACCCCTAGCAATATTATTACATTTGCAAGAAAATGAAGGCATGGATAATGGAAAATCACACCCCTTCTTTCCCATGTTTGAATATTTAACATTTACAATGGCCATCTTCTGAAAAAATTCAAGAAAAACTAGGAAATCATTTGGGTAACAGGGAAATTTTAGTGGAGCCTTCTCAAAACCTTTAATTCTAAGATAAGTAAATCTGTTGAACTAAATGTAGAAACTTCCAAACCTCAATACCAGAGCAACTGCTTCAGGTGAAACCCTAAGCTTGGGTTTTCCATCAATTTTTCTCACAACTTCCATTAGAAATGCGTCATTGACGCGACAAAAATTTCTTATTCCAACCTCCTTAGTGAGTTGTGGAAAAGTTTTATACACAAGTGTGTCTGGCGTTAGAGACCTTTCTGTTGATTGGCTAGAATGTAAACCAGGTATGAGCACATGTGGAAGGCAACATTTTCCCAGAAATTTATCAATTGTTCATTTAAATGATAACAACTAGTCTCAGCCCAGTCAATGAATTTATTTTTACTACAAATCAATAGAATAAAACGACACATCCAAAATTCAAAAGAGTTCGAATATGCATTACCATCCACACGATGTAGCACGGTGGTAGCATCTAAAATTTCATCCTTAAAATGAACCCTTTTAAGCTTTGTGGGCAACTGATACTTACCCTTTTTCTCAGACTTCAACCAATTCCTCGCAATGGAATTTTTGCACCATTCCTCATTCATTTTGAAAAACTCATCACCAACAGCTACAAACATTTCCTCTATAGTTTCCCTATCTAGAATGCTTAATGCATGGGAAATGACTTCAAGAGTAATTCTTGTGATGACTGACCCATTCACAGCTCTAATTTCCCGAGTCTTTGGAATGTAGCCCCTTGTGCATGCAATCACCAGGTCAACATTTTGTACAACCTCAGGAAAACCTGCCGTGTGTGCCAAACTGCTCTGCAAAACTTTATCTTCTAGTTTTGTTCTCTCCCTTTGCTCTAGGCACACCAAAAACTCCTCCAAATTGACATGCCCAATTTTAGTTTCCCTCACGCTAGACTAGTCGTTTTGAATTCTACTCCTCATGAGTGCAAATTCGTGGAGATAGAATGTTTGCAATTGAGAAGTACTAGAATTAGAAAAGAATGAGAATGCAGGCTAAATGTCTGAGTTAAACTTCACCACCCACTTATACCATTATTTTGATAGAATGTGCATTAAATGCGACATTCAATTTCATTCCTAAAAGAAAAAGCCTTTAAACATGCATGCTTTTTGAAATTCCTAAAAAGACAACTCAAGGTTAGTCTGTACATAGCATTCAATGAGATGACGACGCCTTTGAAAGCCAAGATAAGTCCATATTACATAATGTCGGGTGGTCGCTAAAACTTGGAACCTTAGAACCAACGTTGGAAGTTTTGAAGTTTTGGAAACCTTCGACTCATCGACTACAAAGATGACCAACAAATAGTTGCAACTCAACAAAGTGAACCAAGTCGGGGAATCGAGAATTTATGAAATGTTAGAACTCTGCGACAAGGTTATAAAACTCGAAGGACTAGCGACTAAGGTTAGGGAAAGCGCCAAAACCACAACTTTGAGTGATAGTAACCACAATAATGAAACTAACCAAAAATTTATCATTCCAATAATAGATAATCCACTGGAAAACTACTCAACAAAAGAAAAATAAATCCACACACCAGAACTCAAATATTACGTATGCATGAACTTCACCATTGTCTTTCTATATTGAAATAACTCTCTCATCCTCCACTGACTACAAAGATGACCAACAAAGACTTGCAACTCAACAAAGTGAACCAAGTCGGGGAATCGGGAAGTTATGAAAATTTAGAACTTCGTGACAAGGTTAGAAAACTTGAAGGACTAGCGACAAAGGTTAGGAAAATCACAAAAACCGTGACTTTGAGCATTCGCCAAGAGAAATAAACAACAAGGCATTGCAAATGCAATGAGATAAAAGACTCGAAAGACCAAAGGAGGGGAAGTTTAAAATTGCTGACACTAGTTTAAAAGTTACAGATAACAAGAAGTAAGTATAATGAGCTTATTGATGATTGATGAATATAATAAGAGTCAGCAAAAGGTTGTTGAACTTGAAATAGAGCTAGCATTATGGAAACAACAAGTGGGAAATATTAAGGTCTCAAGGACCAGCTAGTTCAAATCACCTTATAGTTCATAATTTAATTGTGTTAAAACTAAAACTTGAACATGTACTCAATGATTCATCACTCAACTGAATGCTAAATAACATATTAACAATAGTATTAGTAGATACAAAAATGAACATCAACAATCGTTTAATGTGTATCTAGTAGTTGAAACCACTACCAGACTTTTTCTTCAAATGATAAAATAAATAATATAGATAATTGAACATCAGCACATTACTGAAGTTTGAATTTGAGATTTTTTATAGATTATCACATGAAGGAATACATAGAGGCATTGGAAATGCAAAATATTGCTCAAAGACAACTCTACACAGAGTTGAGTTGGAACTTGGAAACTCATAGTAATTATGAAAAATCAAATCGCTGCAACACCTTTTCTAGCAACTTCCACTGTTCAAGTGGTGGAATTGTCATTTGTTCTAACTGATGTTGTTTGAATTAAAGATTTGTTAACAATTCATGATTCAAATTGGAACCTGTCTTGGATTCTTCAGTCAATTTTTCATTCAAGGTTAGTAAAGATTTGATGGAATCCAAATAGTTCACCACATCTAGGTTCTAAGGAAACTAGCCCAAATCAATCTTCCTTGCATCCTCCATCTTCTTTCTGAAATCATTCTTTCCAATGAATCACTCATTTGTATCAAAAGCCTTTGGAAAACCAAGCTCTGTGAAACTCCTTACCTTTTCATCCACCTTCTTCATCTTGTTTGTAGCCAAATGCAAATATTCATTTTTTTCACGCATTCTCAAACACTTTTCAATGATAGATGACAATGTCATTGATGTAGCAAGTCGATCAGTAATCCCTTTTGATTTCAAAACATTGTCACTAGCTTTGTAGACTGTTTGTTGAATTTTATTTTCAGATTTCTCTAATACCAACACATTTTAATTGTCTACTAAATATTTGTTGAGCTTCTTATGATGTTGTCTTATAGCATCAATCAATTGAAAAATGTCACACAAATGATCAATCCTCTGCATTATTTCATCCCATAAATTTTGTTTCATTTTCCTCATTATTTCTCTACAAAATAAAGATAACTTATTTTGACAAGACTTAATTTCATCTTTTGCTTCCATCAGCTCTGCCTCCAATCTTTCATTTCTTTTTCTCTCCTTCTCCAATTTTTGTTCCCACTGTGCATTTCCATTCGCAATGCTTAGTCTTAATTTTTCTGAAGTGGATTTTTCCTCATCATATTTCCTGTTGCTCTCATCTAGCCTTTGCTTCAGTTCATTCACTTCAGTCTCATTTTACTTAAATCCTCTTTGCTTGTTGATGTAGAAGCATATTTTTTAATTCTTTTTTATAATTCATTGATCTTGTTATCTGTTGCTTTCCTCTTTGCTTTATCATTTTCTAGGTCTGCCTGTAACTTTTCTATTTGAGTCTGTAAACTTTTTTTCTCTCTATCTTGCTTTAGCAATGATGTGTACACCAATTCATTGTTCTTCTTTGATACATTAATTTTGTCAGTATTTCTGAGTCTAGAAAAATCCAATTGAATATTGTTCACCTAGAATTCAGATCGAGCCATCTGATTTGCTAGTTTGTTTTGAACTGTGGGAATAAGAATTGTGTACTCCATGATTTCCTTATTTGTGTCAAATATGGGTAATACAATGGTTGTTGTAGGCACTAAAGTTACAACAGACACACTCTCCATCAGTTGCTTCTTTTCTTTTTTATTCAAGTCTGATTTCTTTTTAAAATCTTCAATGTAATCAAAACCTAGGGATGCAGGAACAATGGAATGATTGAATGGTGAAGGAATAGGAGCACTCATAGTTTCTAATGATGTCGCAACCAGACTAACTAGTAGTGGGGGAGTGCTTGGAAATAACTCCTTTGTGGTGGATCCATTGGTAGTGTGACTTGGACCTGTCAAAATCCTTTTCCTCTTCTATACGCCTTGATCACCTAGTGTTTTTGTGGTATATTGTATTGTTGTCTTCTTGTGTGTATTTTTTTGTTTTAGAACATGTTGACCACTACTAGTACTACTACCCATACCATCGCCACCAGAGGTAGTGCCGATTGCACTAAGCTCTCCACCATGGGAATGTCCTAGTTGTGATTGTATCTGACCATGAAGATGAGGAGTTGAAGCTCTAACAAATTTAATTGTATGCTCTTGGTCTACTTTTTCACCTCCAAGCCCAAGGCCAGATTTATCAACTGGTTTTCTATGCTCTACATTTTTTACCGTCCAAGGGCCTTGTCTTTGGGACCCAAAAGGACCACCTTCATAACTCATTTTTTTAGCCATGGATGCTCCTGTAGTATATGCTTCTTTTGTGGCCTCACTTAAACCAAGTTTGAAATTGACATGGCTTTCTTCTTCCCTATCATCATTAAATTCATCATCACTTTCTTTATCTTCTTGTTCATCTGGATGCTCTATATTCCACAATTCGCTAAACTCATGATCTTCTTTGTTATCTCCATACTCTGTAAGGGCTCTCAAATCACCTAGCTCCTTCCTCATAGACCAAAAGGCAGCAATTTTTTATCATGACCAATTTTTACTTGTAACTCCCTTCTCTAGAGAATCTGGCATTTTTACTCTACTAGATGGTTTATCACTTTTTTCATAAAAAATGTTGTACCTCCTAATTGTCTTTCGATGCAATGCCATAACTTCTACTAACAATTGTTCTAAAGAAATACCATTCTTAGCAACACTTTTCTCCATTGCAATTTTGACCTCATCCCAAGAATCCTTGTTTCTCAAGTTTTCAAGCAAGGGTTTACTTTGATGTTGAATTCTACTTGCAACATTCTTATTGAGCACAATCATTGATTTAATGGTGTTGCATGGATCATACTGCCAATGACTGATAGCATCAAAATATTATGTGCCACACTAAATGATTTTCTCTCGAATGTGAACCCTCCACATGAAAAAGGTAAAGAAGGAAATAAGGTCTTCTTTTGCTGACTGACAAAGTGTAGTTCATCAATACTCTACATTTGCCTTACATATTCCAAAGAAAAAACCCCTTTTGTAACATGTATTGGAAGTTTGTATAGTTGTACTCCCAATCCATAAAATCTTAGCACAGTATATTTTTCCATTAAGTACCAATCAGTCAATTATATTTCTTTTCCTAGTTGAATGCATTTTCTACATGACATAGGCAATCTAGGCATTGGAGTATTTGTAATTGCTTGATGCAATGGAGCGAAAAGAAGTCTACAAAATGACTATAGTTCCTTCGAGAATCATGCATCCTTATCACAGTGGTCCATTCATATACTGGAGCCATTTTCTTTTCCTCGACATTATTATAGGGCTGAATCTGAAGCTTGTTGGTATGAAACATTCCTCTAAATTTGAATAGAAAAAGATAACACAAGTAGGTTGTGAACCTAAATGTCTTGGTGGAACCTCCTTTTATCATTAAAAAATATTTATGCATGGATTCTACAATGTGCCCAATAAAGTTAGATTTGACATGTGGAACACCATGATGGATATTATATACCATTTCAAGGAGGCTTGCACCCACTTCCAAATTGCTATCCAGTTCGAGGAAAAATGCTAGCATGGAAATAGTATCTTGAACCCATGGTTTAAAAATATCCAAACCATAAGGAGGCTTATGATCACCTTTCAATTTGTTTCTATCTTGAACTATTTTATTTAAGAAATATTTTTTCTCCATTTTAGCCACTACTTCATAATCACTAGCAAGATTTTCTAGGTCAATGTGGAATTTTCCAAATTCTTTGGTTGTAAACCCTAATGTTCTTCTGCATTAATGGATAAAAATTCTTCTTTGCTATCTTTATTAACAATTTGTCTTTTTTTATCATCATAATTCTAGGCACAAACCATGATAAATTTTGGGCAAGGGAAAACCTCATGTAACATCATGTGCCCTAATCCAGTTACCCACGGTGCACTGATACTATTAACTTGCATTTGATTTGAGGCCTTATTCTAAGATGAAAATCTAAGTTTTGAGGTATGCCTACCATAGGTTTCATGATCATAAATATCATGGTATTCATCAGTGAAACCTGGTTTTTTAAGCAATTTTTCATAAGTATTTTTTAATCCAACATTGCTCTAGTGGTACTGGTGGTAGACATGCTTATACAATGTGAACTATGAATTCCCTATTAGTTCTCCTTAATTTTTCTTAATTCTTAAGTCTCTTAACCCTAAACCCAAACTTCAAAGTTTGACAAAATAAGATTTTAAGAAATGTCAAATGATGAAACGTAGCTACAAGGATTCTTTCACTTATCTGGATTTTGATTCTTGAAAAGATTAATGCTGACAGTCATGGAAACTAGGTTACTGGAATGGCTTTGTTGGAAGTGAAACTGTGGAACCTAGAACATGGTGGTGCATTACAATGACCAAACTGAAGACTGAAATCTCCCCGTGTGCTAACCTCTCACTTAAAAATAAACTCACTTAGCAGTAGAAAGTGCTTCTTCTTTTTTAACATTAAAGTGAATGAAACCAAAACGTCTACGTGTTGCTTCTGGACTACACAACTAGTACATGGCTATCATTGACAACATTTAAAACAAGACATAATCCATTTAGTCCTGCATTGACAACAAATTCTAAACCATTGATCTTTATAAATCTAACGGTTATAGGGTGATTCTAGAGGTTTAAGTTCGCAACCCTAGCACTCCATGCATTTCATTTTGGAATGCAACTACAACCATACATCAAATGTTCATTGAACGGTTGAGTAATTTATGATATAAATAATAAACATGTGTTTTAAAGTTGTTTTAACCTTTAATGTGCTAGGATTGACATCAAGGCCTTAATAAAATGAATTACAATGTCACATTAATAGCACAACCATTTATTTTATTACAACTAAATTACAATGTCACATTATTACATAGTACAAATACAAAGGTAAGTGCAAGCGCCAAGCTTTTGTTGGACCGTTGGTGAAAACGTAAATGTAATACATGTTTCTTTGAAAATAAATGGGACTTGTTGGGTCAACCATGCACTCTGAAAATAAACGCATGGGACTTGTTGGGTTAGCCATGGGCTCTGAAAATAAATGCATGGGGAACGGGGGGCCAATCAAACTAGGGAAATGGGAGTTGTGAAGATACAAAATGTACTTATCCCCTTTGAAAATCAGAGTCATGCAGAAGATGAGGGGTTGTAAAATTGATCCCATCTTCTACTTGCAGCTTCCATGCACTGGGAGAGAACTTATCTCCATCAGAGCTCCTCATCCTGGCTCAAAACCTGTTTGAGAAATCAGGTGAACCAAATCAACTTCTTTCCAATTCCACCCATTCTGAACTTGAAGGAAATTGGTCTTTTACTCTTTTAACTACATAACTGTAGGCAAGAGAATTTAGAGTATCCCCAATAATACCACATCATCTTCTTCCTGAATCCTTATTAACCCTACAAAATAAAAACCCTTATGGCAATTCAAACATTTCACTCAATAGTATAGACTTTAGCCTTCAACGAATGATTTTGGTTGTGCTTACTATCCTTATTTATGGGCCAATAATGTCACCAATAGTGCCACTACCAGCCTGGTCCCTGTGTACACCTCACACGTATCACATGTGAGGTTGGGTATAGTCATAATCATGATTTGCGCAAACCAAAAAACCAACTTAATCGATTCGTGTAACTTAAGCCTTACATTTATAATTTAAATGTTTAATTTGATTGACATTTGGACTCTAACAGCCTGGCTACATGCAAAATGTACCTCAAGTTGACACGCTGTCAATTGTCAAAATCACCAGTGCCCCTCAAATGATATGAAATCATTACAAATCTTGTTTCATTAGATCACTGGGTTATTGACATCATCATCTACGATTCTACAGTACATCGTACAGTTTTCAATATAAAGCTATCCAATCAATCACCCTAGATATTCATATGGCATTAATCTACGTCGTTACCAGTAGTACCCCAACCACACTTTCTTCAAAAACTAAGATATGTCATTAATGAGCAATGAGCTTGATCTCGCCACGTGCCTGCATCTAATGGTTCTAGTGTAATTCTAGAGGTTTCAATCACAAATCTAGTGCTTTAGAGATATACTTACAGAATGTAACTATAGTCGTCCATTGAAAATTCATCCAACAGTTGTGGTTATATTGATTTGCATTGACATCTGGCTATAGATATGGAATATCCTTTGCACATATGGAAGATTAAGTTTTTAAGTCCTAGTCCTACGTTCTTCCTAGGCGGTCCCTCTTTTAAAATAAACTTTATGCACATGCATATTTCTGCCACTTAAGCTCTTCTATTGCTCATCACCAAAATCCAACCCATCACGTTCATTACCATGATGATGAGCCTTGATCTCGCCACGTATCTGCATCTAACAGTTCTAGTGTAATTCTGGAGGTTTGAATTCGTAAATCTAGTACTTCAAAGATATACTTCTGGAATGCAACTACAATTGTCCATCAAAAATTCATCCAACGGTCGTGGTAATATTGATTTGCGTTGACATCTCGCCACTAAATTTTTTTTATTAGTTTGAGATTATGCTAATTCGCCAATGTTTTTTCTTATTCATTTGAAAATAGGTTTAATTCACCAATGAAAATATTTTTTTGGTTTCAAAAATAATTTTAATTGCCAACAAATTTTTTTCTGTATTTTGAAAACAAGTTTAATTAACCAATGAAAATATTTTATTGCTTTGAAAATAGGTTTTTAATTTCCAATGAAAATATTTTATTGGTTTTATAAATGTTGCAATTTGCCAGGATTTTACACAAACTTCGAGCGATTAGAAAAGATTCACCAATCAAGATTATTTTTTTTCCTGAAAAATGAAATAATTCGCCACTAAAATTAATATTTTTATTGCCGGGAAGTATGCAAGATTCACCAAGATTTTACACCTTTTCCGAGGGGGAGGTTTCTTAAAGTTTTCCCTACTTCCATCTCATTTGTGAATTTCCACAAAGTTGTGGAACCTCCATAATATCAATGTGAGTATTACTTATCTCTTTCTCTAAGATTACTGTATGATAAATTCTTGTTGCAAAATCATTTTACCTCTCAAAATATATATTCCAAGATCTTTCCTATTTCCACAACAAGCATGCATGGAAAAACTTTATAATCCATTTTTAACCATGGGTTCTCTGGATTTTCATGATTGTCGAAGATTTACAAAATTGAGTGGTGAAATATACCTTTAAGACTTGATCTCGCATGTGTGGGTTTCCATGAATTCCCCATAGGCATGATGTCCCAAATTCAATTCTCTTTATCTAATAGGATCATTGTTGCTGAAGTTGGATGCATACAAGGATTTATTCATAAGTCTTAAAATCTCATTAATTATAATTAAGGTTTTCAATTATTCCTCTTCGGTTCGACATATATCCCATTACAATGTTTTTTATCCATGTGACTAGAGAAGCTAAATAGGGTATTTTGAGGGAGGGGGAAAATCTATAATACTCAAGAGGTTTATGAATTTGTGTACCCTCTCATGCCAAATAATATTTAAGTAAATATCAAACCATGACATGAATGCTAAAATATATTAATTGCAAAATGATCTACATATTCCAAAGGGGAGCCTATAAGCTCATGATTATTTAGATATGGGAAAAATCCATTAATACTTAGGATAATAAAAATGAGATAAATTGGTTGAAATAATTTTCAAGAATTTAATTATAATAAATTAAATAATGTATATTTTCTTATGTGGGTGTTGTGTGTTGAATTGGCTCGAATTTTCATTGATTTATTTACAATACAATGAATCCTCTAGTAGTTATTTACTATGAGTTTCTTATGCAAGTGAAATGATTATGAAGTTGATCAATTTAGAACCTTGAATGAAGCACACCATTTTAATTCAAAGCTATCTATCTCAAAACTATTCAAGATGTCTGAATTGCACTTAAGATTGACTTGGGGTGATGAACAGGTTCATAGGACTATATACAAAATTGTGTTTTGATTTGTAATGGATTAATGGTTTACTCTAGACATGCTAGAATAGAATCTTTTGATAGAAGTGTTTACATATGGAGTTGTTCCCAGACATTAATTAAATATTGCTATAGATATGATCAGGATTTTTAATATTTCCAAGGAACTGAAAGGGGGGTTATTTATCTTTCTAAGACAAAGGAGTTATTGCAACTGAAAATGAACAATAATTTAATGATGTTTCTAGAATTCATTAGTAGATATATGCTAGTTATGTGCTAGTTGTGTGAAGTATTTTGAAGGGTTAGCTAAGAAGGTTATTTTGATTTTTCCAATAAGGACAACTGCCAAGATGAAGAGCATATAACAAAATTTAGTTGGAGATGAATGATTAATATGTTGTAAAAATTTAATACACCCCAAATATTTAATACAAATGTAATCTTAGCTATTGGAGAACTGAGATAATCTCCACCATTGGTTGTATCCTAGGTTTTTCTATCCTTTCCTATAAAAGGAAGTATTTTACTTATTGTAAGTGGTTATTGAGCAAAAGTTGTTGTAACTTGACACTTTGAAATTAATAAAAGAAAAGCATTGAAGTTCAGTACTCGACTTGTTGTTTCTCTATGTATGCATGGTTTGTTTTTTCAATGTTAGATAAATTTCAGTTATGATCATTGTGAAGTGTTAAGATATTTAATAGATCTTTGGTTCATACCATTTGTGATTTTTTTATTGTTACTTTGCATGGTTAGTCTAAGCCTTATTTTGATATTAATTTCTATTATGGAATTTTATTTAAATTATTCTAGACTTGGGTATTTATATGAATTTTCATAATCTACAAATCTTTTAGTTTCCTTTGAAGATTACACTATTTCTATGGGATTGTGAGTTAATATCTAATTAAGAAAGAATTAGTTTAGTGGGAGGATCCATCTATCTAGAACACCAACCATTGTTGTCCTTTTCCTTAGGTTTTCTTAGATTGATCTCTTCTCACCCTACCTTTTGTATTTTATTTAAAATTGTGTTAGTTTAGGAAGCAAAGCATCATCTTGATTGCCACATTAGATGTTGAGCATTATTTGTAGATATCAGATCTCAAAATTCACTTAGGGTTTCATAATAGCTTTATATATTTCAAAACCTATATTATTCAAGTTCTAAATAAGTGATTGTAAGGTTCCTTGTAAAGAAACTAATTATTAAACCACAAAGGTGATTTTTTTGCAAATTCAAGACCTGACTATCAAAGCCTCAAGGTCATCTTTCTAAAATTTAAGAGATTAGATTTCCTTTCAAGAGAGATATAATACTTCATATTTTGTTTGTGTTGTGATGTGCAAAAGAACTCATCAATGTAATATATGTCCTTATTTTTCTCTCTTATTGGTTTTATAGAGAATAATAAATATGTTTATTGTTGTTTGTTCTAGGTATTTTCTTTTGTAATTTTTTTCTTGGCAACCATAGTATTACTAAGTTTTAGCTCTATATTCTAATAATTTTTATTTTACAAAAACATAGGAAAAGAAAGGAATTCTACTACTAAAGTATTTGAAATATCAACAATAGTTTTACTAGTGTAGATAGATCCTAACGTACATTCAAATTTAATATCCTACAATAAAAATGGTTAACAAATAATTCCCTCAATATAACCAAGTGTGTTATTCCATGCTCTTCATAATAAAAAAATCTATATTGCAATATTTCTTTATAAATAATATATTTAGAAATTATTTCAGTTATAGATGCAGTAATTATAATTGGGCCTATGTATTTATCTCATATTTTATTTTATAATAAGGTTGCCATATGTATCCATAGTAGTAACTTGAATTCAATCAACATTCATTTTTACTAAACCCTTTTTTGGCGATTCCCCCATCACGTTTTTAATAATTTAAAAATATACCCAACATGACCATGATATTTTGAAGTCCATTTTTAAGAGTTCCTTACACTTCTTTCCTTAACAACCCTTTACACAACAATTATAGGCTTGTTTTCAGTTTTAATTTAGACAAGACAATAGGATCCCTTCTTAACTAGAGCATACATTTATTCATTGCACCACAACATGGGTAGTCTATTAATTATATTTCTTCCACATTATCTTAACAAGAGAGTGCATTTTCATAGATAATACAGGTTAATAAATTATTACCATAGTTGTTCTCTCAACATCACTATTTCATATAATAGTCTTTTCAACAGTAATATAACTTTCCAACATAAAATTTGTGCATTTATTATTATTATTCACACAATAGAATAAATTAAATTTACATCACAAGATTGTCTAGTACAATTATATGTGTATAATTTCACCCAACATACTCACAATATTTTACAAATGGTATTAGCTTCTAGCTTTAAGCCACAATTTAGTTTCTCCTCTAAACCCCCAAAACCTGCACAAATTAAACAAAAAAATTATTTTCAAAAACTAGTGGGAGCTCACCTCCCAACCTAGGGCAACAACTTTCCACCCCCAATATTAGGGGAAACACATGGTAACAGGGAAATATTTATAGAACAAAATTACATCCTTAACTCAATAAACACAAAACATCATTCATAATAAAAACACATACACACTATCGTACATAGTTTTCCTAAGTCTACTCAAGAGGTTGAGAAGGAAACTCACTAAGGGGGAGTAAGGAAATCAACCTAAGGGAAAAATTAAAAGCTATTAGTATATAGTGTAACAACCACAATTCTTTTCTAAAAATAATCAGCAAAATTCTTCACAAAATTCAAACACAACTCGAATTTCCCACCTCTCCTAGTAAAGAACAACTTTTGAATATGACATATGAGTACCAATACCCATTAATATTTTTATCCATCAAGAACCTACAACCTAATCTACCCCAAATAAGGAGTTATCTCATCAAATTGGGAGAGAAAACTCCTATCCCAAAAAGTAAAATAACACCCACATCACAACAATGGCAATCAAATAGACAACATTAAAATCATACCAAAATTGATTTACACAATATTGCAACACAAAATTAAGCAATGGACAAGGTACCTACATTGAAAACTCACATACACTTGGAGAAGGTAAGTTCATCTCAATATAAATATCGTCCTCCAACTTTTACCTTCTTTAACAACCTTTCTTCTCTCAAATTATCTCTCCAACTTCTCAGGTCACCTCGAAACTAGCATACAACTTCCCATAAAATAATAGCATCCTCCCACAAATTAAATTATCTTTTATTATAAAAAGAAACTAAAAATTAAGATCCCAAACCTCTTCATATTCAAGTGAAGGTGATAAGTGTCACCTTCACAATTGAACCACATAGCTGTCTACTTCTACCAACAATTTTTAATCCTATGTATTTAAAATTTTGTTACCTTAAAATCAAGTGTATACTAAAAGGAATCATATTTCATGATACACTAATTTCTAGGCCTTCTAGTGAACCTTAATCCTTAGTTCTATGACTTAGTGCCTTAGGGAAAACACAATAAAATAAAAATAATTCTTTAAAGCTATATAAACCTTTCAGAAATAAACTCAAAATAGATGCCTAAGAACCATAATTCCTTGCACTATGGTGCACCCTCACAATATTTGACTGAAATCAACTTTACATCATATAATGATAACATCACAATGTAGAAACCAACTTAACATCAAATATGATAATTTATTAATCACAAAATAAATTGTATGACACAAGAGACTTGAGTCTCTCTAAATAGACTAGGTTAGCTCAATTGGTTAATCAGAAAAGCATCACCATGTATTTTCCCTGATTCCATTGGCCAAAGGATAACCTATACATTTGACAAATCATGATTAGCTCATTTTAAAAAAAAATAAAAATCCAAAGATGTTGGTTTGTTTATGCGATTCCAACTAATTACTAAAACTATTTAAAGTAGCCAACTCTTATACTCAAATGCTTCAAGTGGATGACTAATGAATAGGAGGACTTCACAATTTTCTTCTCTACACTTTATGCTATGCAAAACCTAGGAGTGTGGTCCTTTATAATATCTAGTGAGAACGCATAGAATTCATGCAAAGATATTGTTTACAACAAATATGCTCTCTTAAAGTGACCAAGAATGATAGATACAACAAACTTGATTGGCTAGATTCTTGTTCATTTCCTTTTAGTGGTACTGAGAACATAGAAATAACATTACAAAATAACTTACAACATGAAGGGAAATATTATTTTGAAATTTAATGACCATAGATAGTTAACCATAACACATATTTAGATGGGTGCCTTAAAGCTAGGCCATTGAGTCAAAATATATGACAATTAAATCTCGAATAAAAATTTTTAACCAAGTTTTGTGAGCACTAGGATATAGATTCCTTACATTGATATCTTTTAGAATTTACAATTAACTCTTCTTTAGAGTCCCTATATGCTCTCTAAACCCTCAATATTTATACTAAAATAATTTAATTTATTACTTGAGTAGAAGCTATAATAGAAACATTAATATGTAGAAAATTATCAATGATGAACAAAAATGATCCTTGATCAATTGGTATTCATATATGAATTGAAGAAGTATACAATTTAGGAGACAATTGATTGTGAAATTGTCATAATATATATATATATATATATATATATATATATATATATATATTCATATACAAAACTATTGGGTAAGAGTACAAAGTTGTGTCACACTTTATAAAGGTAACGACCAACACCAATAAAACTTTTAAACATGAATCATTAAAATGTGATATGTATGATTTGAATTTTGAAATGATAAACAAATTAAATATTTATTTTTAGTATATTTTATGTTTATATTTTTTTGAAAAAATAAAAAATTATTTTGATCTAGATTTTTATAAATTAACACTAATTTAGTTGTTGATAAATGTTGAAAAATGAAGTTACATGAGACATCAATCTTTATATAATAAATTTTATTTTTTTTCCTTCAATTTTTTTGTGCCTATTTATGACTTGAAACTTTAGTGCATGGATATTTTTTTTCCCAATGTTTTTGATAAAGGAAAAAATAGGTTTTACAGGGACTCGAAACCACAGAGTTTACAAAAAATAAAAGGAATAAGCATTAAAGAACCCATAACAAAAAGGTTGTAGAAAGAAAAGAGCCAAGAAAGAACAACCCCCAACCCAAGGCAAACAAGGGCCACCAAAAAAAGACCCAACCAAAAAAACCAACAGCAGAAATAACCCATAGCTAACTTAAGGAGTTAAGAGCATTAGTAGCCTCAACTTCGAGAATGTGCATGTCCTAGGAGCACTTTTTCAGAGCCTGAACCATCTGGGGCGTAGGAGGCACCTTCCTCTTCAGATTAGCTCTCATCCTCTTTGAAATTCGATTGTCCTCAGTCCTACTTTTGTCCTTTTTAGCTTCCAAATCTACAATCAGAGATCCCTGTTGTGTGTTTTCTAGTTTCTCAGTCATAGCATTGATGATAATGGCATTATGTTTCACCATTTTGTGGTTGTGCTCCATAATAGTTTTCATGGTGTCTTTTATTTTACCAATTTCAACTTCCAGGAACTTAACCTTACCTTCATTATCCTCAGCCTCCATCCTCATATTTTCCTCATTCCTCCCGCCCTCCATGGAATTTAGAGAGCTAAGTTTAACTTCCAAATCCTCCAGCTTGTTGTTGAGGGCCCTATTTCTGAGGTTAAGGTCCTTAATTTCATGAATGGCCCACTTCATAATTCTGAAGTAATCAACAACACCATTTCTGGCGATACCCAGGATATCCCTAGGAAACTCACGATCCTGCTTAAAGTAATGATCTTCAGGGTTAAGGTCACTAGGGAATCTGGGTCTGTTTTCTCTGTCTGTGGCAGGATAGGATGAGAAAGAGTCCTTGCTGGCATCAAGTACCAAAAAAATATCCTCCAGGGTATCCTCAGAGTAGGAGACCAATTTATTAGCAGGGGAACGCTTTTGAATGGACTTCTCTTTCAGAATAGAGCTATTGGGGTTTTTGACAGTGCTTAATTTTTTAAGCGAGGGTTTACACTACAGGGTTTTCTTACCAGAATTGTTAGGGGAAGGAGGATCTTCTTCAATCCACTCAAAGTCAATCTTATTATTATCCTCCGACACACTATTATTTGTGTCATCATCTTCAGAGGACAAAGCCGAGACAAGGTTGGATAAGGCTGACATATTTTGAAAATGTTCATAAATAAGCCTAATAAGGTTAGTATGCAGAATTGGGTACTTCTTAGGATTCTTCTTATGATCTTCCAAACTATTACTTAAGGAACAATACAGATAGTAAGGAAATGAAAACCTAACCTTGTGACGGAAGTGGTTGAGAAGGGAGAAGTGGTAGCTGTAGACCCTGGTGAATCTTCTGTCCAGGGTAATGTATTCCATGATGATTTTGAGCACTTTTCTCCATAACGACTTAATCGAATCAACTTCAAAGTAGTTGTTGGAGACTTTTATCAACTTAGTCTTCTCCTTATCTTTCCTGGGGAATCTAATAACTGCCTCGTCAGAGAACTTTCTATCATGAAATAATTTCATTCCCTTTGTTGACATGACAGTCACTTCCCCTATGAGGTTCTCATCCACCTTAACCTTCCTCCCAAAAAGGATTATTTCTTCGTTCTTCCAGTTTTTCTCAAAGTACTCAGTGGCCTTTAGATCAAGCCCATGAAGCTTTTCAATGAGGGGAAGCAGACCACCTCTTTCAACTTGTCTCCATACCTTCGGGTTCCTCTTATGCATTTCATAGCTCTTCGACTCCACCCTTTTCCTGTCTCCTCCCATTTTCACAATCACCTCTCTGAAATCACTACTAGAGCCAAAGACCTGAGATAAAATACTACAGCCGAACCAAAGATCCCACAAAATGTGCCACTTCTTACTGTCGGTTAAGATAATAAACACGGCCCCATCAAATCTAATGATATTGATGTACTTAACCCTACTCTCTTTCATCATCAAAAAAAGTTTCTGCTTTCCCATGTGTGATATCATATTCAATTAAGGCCCTTGCATCATCATCCAGACCCCTGAAGTTCTTCCACGTGACCAACCCCTTTTGTTTAACCCCCTCATTAGCAAAAAAATCGGCCACACTGTTGGCTTCCCTAAAAGCATGAGATATTTTTACTTTATCAAATTCTACTAAAAGGGATTTAGCATCTTCGATCTAGCTCTTGATAGTCCATGAGGGAGGGGACTTTCCTAGGAGGTAATCAATAATGTTTTTTGAATCTCCTTCAAGCCACATATTTTTATAATTCTGACCAAGCTCTAAGTTAATCACTTGAAAGGCTCCAATAGCTTCAACCACATGGTTAGTTTGAGATCCAAGGGAGATAGCCACTACCGCTAAATTTTTTCCATTAGATTCCCTAATCACACCTCCACTTCTAGCCAACCTCAGGTTTCCCTTAGCCACTCCATCAAAATTGGCTTTAATCCAACCACCCGATGGAAAACTCCAGCACACCCCTTCCCGGTCTTTTTTAGCTAGTTTAGAAGCCCTTGACACATCATTTTTAATCTTCCACTCCTTAGCCATCTTTAAGTCATATGGAGAGCACACCAATCCTCCAATTTATTCTCTTGTTGAGGAATGATATTAAAGTTTTCCACAATTAGCCTGAAGATTTTTTCAAACACATTGCTCTCCGAAGTTTCCTTGTCCCTGAAGAGTCTGTTATTTCGTTCCTTCCACACTCCCCAAGCTATATAGGGGAAAGTGAAAGCCCATAATCTTCAAATAAAAGGATTCAAAGAAGGAGCTTTCCTTTGAGAAAAAAAAGTCTTCAATAGAATGAGGAAAAACCCATGAAATGTTCCAAAGAGCCAAAAAATTACCCCATATAACAGCAACAAATAGACTGTGGAGAAACAAGTGATTTGAAAACTCCGCCTCATTCTTGCAAAGATAACATCTATTAGGTATCTGGAAACCTCGCTTGCAAAGATTATCAACCGTAAGCACTTTATTTTGAAGAAGGATCCATAAAAAAATATTGACTTTAGGGGTCAGATGTTTTATCCAAGCTCTAGTCTAGAAAGGAGAGGGAGCTTGAGAAAGGGACAACAGAGAGACAACCAAAGAAACATAGTACTTTCCCGAGGGGTTATCTGTCTAGACTAAAAGGTCATCCTGCTAATTTGAGCCCATCCTAACAGCCATCAAAGATGAGTGAATCGGGGCAAGCTCTGGGCTAAGCTATCATTGGTCCACCCAACCCCCATCCCACCAATAGTCCTTA
This sequence comes from Sequoia sempervirens, assembly GCA_007258455.2. Lineage (NCBI taxonomy): Eukaryota > Viridiplantae > Streptophyta > Pinopsida > Cupressales > Cupressaceae > Sequoia > Sequoia sempervirens. Next base: position 48,269,977 of record VDFB02193867.1, on the reverse strand, counting down.
ACCTGAGTACCATAAGTCATTTTGCAAATTTTCACCCACCTGTTGAACCTTTCATTGTTAATTAGGGGCTCCTTTAGTAACTAGATCTATCTTCCCAGAACTTGGCTTGATTTCCACTTCTTATATTCCACCCAACACCTAAGTCAACAATCTTTCTCCCAATAATCATATCATTCCAACAAGCTGATCCACGGGGCAAAGAGGGAGAATCTAGCAGGGCCTTAAGGGATCCACAATTAGCCATATATTTACTTTTTAAAATGTCTTTCCATTCCCCATAAGACTAAAATGACCTCCAAATTTGATTAGCAAGAAGAGTCTTATTCATCATTCTGATATTTCTTAGTCCCAATCCTCCCATCTTTTTCGGCCTATAGACAAGATCCCATCCAATAAGAGGAATTCTCTTTCTTTCTTCAATCCCCAACCAAAGAAATATTTTTTGAATTTTTTCAATAGCATCCACAAATTTGGCCAGGATTTTGAAGAGGCTTAAGGCATAAATCAGAAGGCTTTAAAGAGAATCTTTGAGGAGCTAGATTTTTCCAGCTTGACTAAGAAGATCTCCTTTCCATCCAACGAGCTTTTTGTTGAACCTATCAACCAACTAACTCCAAAAGGAATCAGGAGATTCCAGGCCTAAGGGAAGCCAAGATAAATAAAAGGTAAGGAATCCACTCTACATCGAAGGATTCTGGTTATCTTGACTTGTTTGTGATAAGGGGTGTTAAAAAAGAAAAGAGAGCTTTTCTATCTGTTGACCAACTAACCAGAAGCCCTCTCATACTCATCCAAAATTCTTTTTAGATTCTTAGGTTCAATCACAGTAGATCTCCCCATTAGCATGGTATCATCAACAAATTGTTGATGTGAGAAAATCAGATTACTAGAAGAGGGCCTTGGACCCACTAAAGACCCCTGATCAATCAACCTTTTCAGGTTTCTCCCAAGACATTCAACCATAATAGTGAACAAGATGGGGGAGATTGGATCTCCCTATCTTAAACCTCTCGAATTCTGAAAGAAACGCGAAGGGGATCCATTTACCATTATAGAAATAGAAATTGTTGAAACAAGTTGTTCCACCAACTGAAGGACTCTGTTGCTAAATCCAAACACCCTCATGATTTTGAATAAGAATTTCCAGTCCACACGGTCATAGGCTTTCGAAATATCAAGCTTAAGGAGAAAACCTTCATTTTTGGATTCCACAAGGGAATGAATATTCTCATGGACTATGACAATAGAATCGAGGATCTGCCTTCCAGGAACAAAATCATTTTGCTAGGGAGAGATCAAAGAAGGTAGGATTATAAGAAGCTTAGATGTGAAAACCTTTGAAATGATTTTGTAGAAAGAATTACAAAAGCTTATAGGCCTGAATGCTTCAAACTCCATCGCTCCAAGTTTCTTGGGAATAAGGACCAAAAAGGTTGCATTTAGTTCCTTTAGGAGACTTCTTGATCCAAAAAACTCTTTGATTGCATTCACAACATCCTCTTCAACAATCTCCCAGAACCATTGAAAAAAGAACATGGGAAACCAATCTGGGCCAGGGGCCTTGTTCCCTTCAAAGGAAAAAATGACTTTTTTAATTTCTTCCCTAGAAGGAATAGCAGCAAGCTTGGTATTATCTTCCTCCTCAACTAAATGAGGGATGGCCTCTAAAAGATGATCTTGCTCTTCATGGATGATTCCTCCACTTGATGAGAGAAGATTACTATAGAAAAGGACAACTTGTCTTCTAATGTCATCCTCCTCAAACCGATTGCCATTACTTTCAATGTGAGAGATTATGTTGGTAGCCCTATGTTTAGAAGCAGATAAATGAAAATATCTGGTGTTTTTATCTCTAGCAAAAAGCCACAGAGCTCTAGATCTCTGTCTCCAAAAGTCCTCCTCTCTGGCTATAATTTCATGCATTTTCACAAGCAACTCATTTTCTTTTTCCCTATTATCATCAATATATCCTTCCCTCTGGATTTTAACCTGAATCTCTGCCAACTCCATCTGAAGCTCAGATTTGATTCCAAAAATGTTACCAAAGGTCTCTTTTTTCCATCTTCTTAATTTACATTTAACTTCCCTCAATTTCTTAGCTACCCTAAACATGGTTGCCCCAAGAACAATGATATTCCACCATTTCCTTATTTCCTCAAATATCTGGGGATGGGAAAGCCACATTCTTTCGAATCTGAAAGGAAAATTCCTCTTCCCCTTTAAAGGATCCGCCACAAAACTTATGGGAAAGTGATCAAAACCCACCATAGGAAGAACTTTTAAAGAATAGTAATAGTTTAAAAACCATTGGCTTGAAATTAATGTTCTGTCTAACCTTACTTGGATCAAGTCCTTACCAGTTCTTCGATTCGACCAAGTAAAGGCAGCTCTCTGCAAATATAAATCAATCAGGGCCTGGTTATTCATGAAATCCATAAGGTCCATTCTGCTTTCCATATTAATCTAGGAACCTCCGAACTTCTCATCATCCTGAAGAGGGGTATTACAGTCTCCCATAACGACCCAAGAATCATTATTAAAAATCCTATGAAAGGCAGAAAGCTCCTTCAAAAACAACTCTCTTGCTCCTTTCCCATTAAGGGCATATATATTAGATTGAATCCAACTAAAATTGTCTTTGATATGGGTAAATCTAGTAGCCACATGATTAGTGCTCTCTAGCAATAGTTCCCCTTTAATGAGATTTTGGTTCTAGAAAGTGACAATTCCTCCTGAAGCACCTTTTGAGTTGTTTCCATGGACACCACAAAAATGAAACATCTTAATCTTCTCCACCTTCTCCTTAGGAATTTTGGATTCTTGGACCAGTAAGATATCAGGTCTATGGTTCCTAACAAAATTGTGCAGCACATCCTGCTTATGGAGGCTATTCAGCCCCCTAATATTCTATGACATGATCTTCATGTCTTACCAGGTGATCAGAGAATCTCAGGGATGGTCTTTTGAACACCATCCACAATATCCTGAAAAACTACCATGCTCCCTCAACCACTTTACAGTTTTTCTTCCTTGGTTGCTCTTAGTGGTTCCACAATCTGCCTTAGCTCTAGTTCTAGTAGAGACTCCACTCAGGGTATTCTGTTGTTTTTTCTTCTTCTTCTTTTTCTTGGACAAAGATTTGGCATCATCTTTATCTGTATTTTCTTGGCTTTCCAACTCTCCCCCTGATTTCCAATCCTTATCAGACATTCTCCATTGATAATTATTATTATTTTTAAATAAATATTAAAATGTGTGTTTATTAAAACTTAGTTGTTTCCATTTGATGTCAACTTTCATCTTAATTATTATCCAAAATCTAAAAAAAATTATACCATCTTGATATAGATTATTTTATCTAGTGCAGGGTGATCCCACAATACTGGTTTACAATTTTTTGCCAAACTGGACACTGAAATAATTTTTTCTAACTAAATCTTCACTTTTGGGCACCTATAGCGGCTAAACAGTGATGAATTTGAAGATGATGCAAACTAGCGATTTGTGACATTTTTCCTATAGATTCTAATTTTTTTTTTTTTCAAAATTTGTGGAATAAGATTGCACTTTTTCTTCCATCTCCTTCGAAAACTAGTTTTTTTCAGAAAACAACATCTTTAAGGAGTGACGCTCACCATATAACACATAACATTTTTTCCATGAAGGATAAAATTATAATTCTTTCGAATTTAGATTTGTAACTCCAATATCTAGTGCTTCCAATTGGTTAGATAGTGTTTTATTGAATATTTTTTCCTTAATCAAGTTTTGAAGTCAAACCAATTGCAATTCAAACATAGGCAGATCGTATAATGCGTAACTTTTTTTGTATGTATCGAAATTCAATTTTTTTTGTTGGATCAAGGAATTCAATATTTGGTGCACTCATATTTTTTAATTTTTTTTTATAATCTTCTTTTTTTCCACGTAAGAGAGCTTGATTTTCGATGAAAAACCTATGTTTAATAAAACTAAAAAAACAAATACATAATAAAACCAAAACATATTAAAATTATAGTCATTGGATAACTCGTTCCGAGGACTACCTGATTCTAGTTGAGTTTGTGAAGTCTCCTCCATTTTCATCCTCAACCTGAACTTCAAAGGGAAAAAAATTCTAATTTTTTTCGTGTCAGAGAGCAGGAAGGTGGGAAAAGGGGGGTTCGCTCGAACCTCGGTTCAAGCGAACCCCCTTTCAAAAGGGTGTTCGTTGTCTTTTTTGGCGGGAATGGTGGGGAATTTCATTAAATGGGTTCACTCGAACCTAGGTTCTAGTGAACCCTCTTTTGGTTCGTTCAAACCAAATAGTTCGATCGAACCCCAAAAACGATTTTTTTTTGCCATGGGGTCATTTTTTTCAACTTTTCCTTCCTCACTCCAATTGTAAACCACTTTTGTGGGTTTACCCTGCATCATATTTTTTTTCAAATTTTTTTAATAAGTTTTACTATTTTTCCTTGGCATGGTAATCAACCTAATATTTTGTGTTGATAACCTACTTTTATTAAAAATAAAAAGGAAAAAATAAATAATAATTAAATAATTAAAATATATACATTTATGAAAATTAAACTTATAGATCTACAAAAGGGTATTTTTATATTTTTAAAAAGATATTTTTTACATGAGTAGAAGTTGTTGAAACATCACATTTTTCATATATATATATATATATATTTGTAAATTGGCCTCAAAGTGGTGCAAAATATGCATTTAGCAAACAATTTTCATTAGAAAAGTTGTGGACACATATAACTTAGCTATAATGAATCTTACAAGATTATATGTTTGACCAAAATTGATTTTTAGTTAGAAATACTTATATTCACTTGTGTTGATAAGTTGGCCAAAAGTGTGACACAACTTTGTACTTTTACCCTATTACTATTATACAAAGTTAACATTACACTCACCATTATTCCCTTGGAAGATATATATGGGACTAATATAAACTTAAAATATAGACTCGTTGCTTACAAAATCCAAGATCTAATTTAAATGACCCTAAATTCTAATTTATAAAAACAAGGGAGCAACAAGCTTCAGGCCATGGATAGATGTTACATTTTCATTTGACAATCTTGTCCTAGGATTAGACAAAAAGATACAACCGACTAGTAAGGGACAAAAATATGCATTGGTAAAGGATAAAACAATTAGAAACTACATGAAAAGATACTTTCTGATACCCATGATGAAACAAGGAGGGGAAGGCTTGTGCACTTGATTAGTTGTATTTTTCTATTCACGTAACAAAAATCTCTTTCGATGGCCAAGGACATGCAAAAATTGATCCGATGTGGAGAAAGTGATTGGAATATCCCCTCTCAGTCCATTTCTTTATTTCTTTATCAATCTTTTCTAAGCTCATTTCTAATATTATCAACTTATCTAGAGCAATATTCATTTTATCAATATAAATTAGAATACCATCTACAAGAATGGAGCTTAGGATGGGAGGTAAAATGTTGCTAAACTTGTAGGAGTTTATGGTGAACTCCTCAACACCCCAAGATCACTTGCAAGAAAAAATAACTTACATAAGAGAGATGGCAAAAATACCATGCTATGATTATGGATGTAAGATTTTTAGAATGAACTTGATTGTTGTTCATAGTTACAATGTATATATGTGTTGGTAAGTGAATTAGCACTTGAAATGACACCTGACTTACCCAATAGAAAGTTGCAATAACACTCCAATAGTTGGAGAGATTGTGTTTGAAATGGAAATCTTCCTCTGTGTTTGAGAGGGAAAAATCTCATATGATAGGGGTATTTGTAGTTTTTGTGTACTTTTAACTTGAAAGTACATAGAGGAGGAAAGACAAAACTCAAGGAAAATGAATAACAAAAGTCTCAATGGTAGACATACAAACACAACCTAAGATTTCACATTTGATAATAGATTACAAAGGGGGTTTGATCACAAAATATTTTTTTCGATATGCAATGATGATGAAAGAAGGATAAGAAATCTCAACATACAAAGAGATAAATCACTTCAACACATTCAAACTAAGATACCAAGATATGGTTGTGTTGCATCAATTAAATTGAAATGAATAATAGATTCCACAACTATTCAAAGGGATCACGAATATAATATATGAGAAATAAGCAATAAAAATTCAAAACACATTTAGGACATATGAACCAAATGCATTCTTCCTTATCTTTCTAAAAGTATACAATTTAAAAACTTCTTAAATACGAAGTGTCAAACCAAAAGTCGTCAAAAGTTTCTATGAAAATTTCTCTAGAATTTCCTCTCTGTAAAAGTCTTCCCTTTATATTACGAATAGCCTTGTATTTATAGGCTTCTTTTGGATAACTACCTCATAACTACCCAGCAACTACCTTTCTGAAATACACTAATTTGAAAATAATAACTTTATTTAATTGTTTTTTACATCACTTTTAAAAAATAAGATTTATTTTTAACTTTTAATTACATTAAATGACATCTGTCACTTTTAAAAAAGGGAAATAGAAGCCTATAAATTTGACTGAGGTAGACACCATGTCTTCTTTCCAATTCAAAAGAGTTCTGCTAGATCATGAAATTGATCATGAATGTCGCCACATATTGTAACGACAAAATTCTCTGGTTGCACATTATTTTCTTCCATTTGAATCTCCTTGGCTTTGTCACATCATTAAAGTAAAAGATGTTCCCTCTGAATCCTTGGACTCTTCAAGTTTCTGGCAAGCATCCTCAACATCATAGAAGTTGGTTATCATTTTCCCATCTATGGCTAATAGCATATCACCTTGCTCCAATACACATTCAACTCATGATCCAGCCAAACAATCTTTAACGAGTAAAACCTGTATAGTCATATAGGGTCTGTCTTTATCAAAGTTGTAACCATGCATCACTTAATCTAAAGCCTCGAGCATTTGAAAGTATAGTTGGATATATCTCAGCTTCTAAAATGCAAACTAATGTCATGGGCCTTTTGATCCATTTATAAGGCAAAGGTGGACCTTCAGTGCCATTTACATGGTCTTATTTAATATTGAAAATTTAATCTAAAACGTCATCTGCCAAGACTTTGCAAGAAAAAATCTTATAAGCTTTATCATTTCAATTATATTCCTTCAAAATAGATATTCTTGAAAATGACAGACTAAACTTCCAAAGTTTTTGGTGAAAAGGGATGGTTGTCCAAAGTAAAATAGATTCAAACGATCCTTTACAAAAGTTGTGTAAGTGTGATGTAGATGTCGCTTTAAAATTGAAATTGTAGGGATAAAGCTTATTTTGAACTCATCCATGAAGGAACTAATGATTAATGTCAGCTTAGGATGTAAATACGTTGGGTTTATACATTTTGATATTTGTATTTTGCCAGGCCAATTGTTAATAGGCTATCCCAGCAAAGCTCCACGCAGCAGTACGTAAACAGGGGATTTACATTATAGAAAAACATTCCATTTTTGTATATATGAAGCGGTTCTACTCTGTGCAGATTTTAGGTGATGGTTATGTTGCTGTCCTATGTCCAGATGCTGCCAGCAACAAGTGTGGTATTCTGAATTATCATTGTACTAGTTAGAATTTCTTTATGCACTGTATTTAGGCTATAGTTTCTGTAGAAACAAATGTTATAATATAATGCAACTGTGGTACTGCTGTTTCCCAGTTCACTGTGTAATGTATTTGATAAATGTAGTTGTTTTCACAACAGTGTATCTGTTTTCATGGTTTTTAGTGGATAAATAATTTCTCATTGCTGTAGCAATGTGTTTCCCCTGTTTCTGTTTTGCATTTTATAAAACCCACTGTGTTTTTTGGAATGCGTGTTCTTGATATTTTGTTATACTGCAAGTGGATTCTCCTCCTAAAACCAATAATCCAAAGGCATAGCCATAACTGTAACTTCACAATAGTCAACTTGTCTCTTGGAGGAATTAATTTCATATTTCTTCTCATTAAATGAAATTGAAGCTATCTCTTCATTTAGATGCAGAGAAACATTCACTCTGCCAAGCAAACTTGAAGCCATTCGTTAGTTTCCTCCTTCCACTGACCAAATCCTACGACCTTCTCCACACAAGGAAATTGCTCCCGCTAGTCCACTAACATTTACACTTTCCACTGAATAGAAAAAGGGCATGATTTATCATACTAATGCAAAGAAACTACTCAGAATCCAACGATCATTGCATTCTATGAGATGACATCTCTTTGAGGCATTTTGTCAAACAGTTAGGACACTTTATCTATACTTGCCTATTCTGTATGTATGTCGATCAGGGTAGTCACTACTACTGTACTTAACAAAATTCTATTTTCAATCACTTTTCGGTGAATTTCCCTACCCTATTCTAAAACTCTCATTTTTGGTGTGGGCACGGAAGATGCTTATAAAGGTTGAGGAATTTGGCTTTACACCTTCTGATTACATTTTCTTTTAAGTTTCTAAAACTTTAAAACCCATCCATTTTTTTTATATCTTATAGCCATAACAATCCATAAAATAACATTTCTTTGAGGCATTTAGTCGAACAGTTCACATGCCTTCACTATGCCGTCACAGTTGCTCACGCAGCCAGTTGCATTTTCTTGAAGTTTCTAACACCTGTTCAATAAATCATTCTGTAAATTTGTATGGTGTGGGTAGAGAATGACGCTGAAAGAATTTGGATTTATAGCAGCCAATTATATTTACATGCAAGTTTTTGAAGTTGAGACAACCTCTTTGAGGCATTCTATGAAACAATTCAAAGGCTTTTCCTATGATTCCATATTTTGCATTCACATTGAATAGAGTAGTTAAATGTTGTTTCAAAGCTCTCATTTTTTTGGCGAAGGCAGGGTGCCACTGGCAAAAGTTATGGAATTTGTATTTTCACCTGCCAACTGCATATACTTGAAAGTTTCTAAAATATTTTTGACAAATCCATTTTGTGCAAATATTGAAATCATTGCAGTTCTCGAAAAAAAATTCTTTGAGGTAGTCATTTGAATACTCTACGTGCCTTAACATGCTTCCACATTTAGCATGCATATTTACCAAAGCACTAGCAACTATGACATCTAGAAAAAATCTATTTCGTTACATTTCACTGCCAATACATACACAACTTAAGCTTCCATCTTAGTAAGGGCATGGAGAATGTAGTTTATATACTCTACATACATATCTGTCATAAATAATTTCTAGCTCTATCACCTACAGTCATGGTGTGCCAAGAAACTACATTTCTTTTAGGAAGACTATCAAAACAATTTCAAACCTTGGCTATGCTACCATAGAAGTCTGCGAATTTGTAATTTTCATTTGTCTAGTAGTTTTCACAAGCTTGCTCAAACATTCAACTTCATTGATGTCTGCAACCATTGCTCTCCATGAATGCTCTAGAAATAATTACCTTTGTTTTCCCCTTGTCTTTTAAATTCTCAAGTTAAAGAATTTTAAAATTTGAGCAAAGTTAAAATTCACTCAAATGTAAGCAAATGGAGGTTCAAATTTATTGAAATGTGAGCAAATAGGTTAGAAAATGGATAAAATTGAGCAACAAACTTTAGGATTTTGAAAAATTTGAGCAAAGGATTTAGAATTTGGAAGAAGTTGAGCAGAGGTTAAAATGCATTGAAGTGAGATCAAATGTAGGTTAAAATTCACTAAAATGCGAGCAAAGGAGGTTCTAGAAATGTGACAAACTTGAGCAACAAGGTTAGGATTTTGAAAAAGTTGAGAAATGAGGTTAGGATTCACCCAAATGCAAGAAACTGAAGTTAAGATTTGTCAAAATGAGATTAAATGAAGGTTAGGAAATGGGAATAGTTGAGCAATGAGGTTAGAACTTTTAATTTTGTGAGCAATAGGGGTTAGGAAATGAGAAAAGGTGAGCAATGAGGTAAGGATTTTGATAAAAGTGAGCAATAAGCTTATTCCCACTCAATGTGCCTCAAATGAGACATTAAATGCTCAAAAAATCCTCATTTAATAATTATTTTAAACTTTAGATAAGTTTTAAAATAAATTTTATATATTTTTCAATAAACACCTTGACAATTTCTCATCATTACAACACTAAAACTCTCATAACTTTCTATTGATAAATCCTTTCACCTTGAAATTTTTTTGGGCAAATGAAAACTTCCTAAAGAGAAAAACTCAGAAAAATAACTTCGAGCAACCAAACCTTATATTTTAATGATTTTTGACATTTGATCAAAAAAGTGAAACTTTAGATTTTCCCAATCTAAGATCTAGGTTACCGTGAAAGTTTGCCACATTTCTTGGAATATGCTCAAGAACATCCACTTAAACAGTTTTGCATAACACTTCATGATTTTTGAAATTTAATTGTTTTCAAAAGCTGGCAGACTATATCATTGCTCTTAATGATTTTGACTCAAAAGTTTAAAATTTGTCAAGTTTAAAAATTGGGTTAACAGGTAGCTCTGGCTCTAACTGAGGACAAGAACTACAAAGAACATGAGATAAACCTATAACAATGTAATGATCAGTGTGTTATCCAATGGGAAATAGAGTCAAAGGGAAACAACATAGGAGACTGATTGGAGAAACTAATGCAAGACAAAAATGGAATAAACGACCAAAACCTCAATACCTAAAATATGCACATGTTAAGTGATCCCTACACCAAACCAATCTAGGTGAATCATGCAAACCCACTGACTGACTAAGGAAAATAAATGCCATGATGAAATAAGAAGTGGCCATCTTGAAGAACCTGTGCATTCATTTGTAGCTTTGTCCCTTTCTCTTTTCTCTCGAGATTTCTGGTATGTATAGCTTCCCCAAGTGATGCAACATATCCAAGGGTGAAGCCACAATAGTGGTTTACAATTCAAGTGAAGAAGGAAAACTCACAAAAAATGACCCCAAAGCAAAAAAAGTGATTTTGGGGGTTCGTACGAACCTACTGGTTCGACCAAACCCATTAGGGGTTTGTTCGAACCAGGGTTCAATTCAACCCCTTTGAATTTTGACCGCCAAAAAAACAAAGAAAATGCATAGCAAAGGGGTTCATACGAACCCCCCTTATCCCTCATTCCCCCCTTGAGACACAAAAAAAATTTAAATTTTTGCACTTCGGAGCTCAGGTTGAGGATGAAAATGGAGGAATCTTCACAAAACCAACTAGAATCAGTTAGTCCTCAGAACGAGCTATCCAATGAATTTAATTTTAATATGTTTTGGTTTTATTATGTATTTGTTTTTTTAGTTTTATTAAAAATAGGTTTTTCATCAAAAATGAAGATCTTTGTTCTGCACATGTGGAAAAATAGCAGATTATCAAAAAAAAATTTGAAAAATATGAGTGCACTAGATATTGAAGTCCTTGATCCAAAAAAATAAAATTGAATTTCGATATATACAAAAAGGTTACGTGTTATATGGTCGCGTGTGTTTGAATTGTAATTGGTTTGACTTCGAAACTTGATTAAGGGAAAATATTGAATAAAAAACTATCTAACCAAGTGGAAGCACTAGATATTGGAGTTATAAATCTAAATTCGAAAGAATTAGAATTTTATCTTTCATGGAAAAAAAGTTATGCATTATACGGTGTGCATCACTTTTTAAAAATGTTGTTTTATGAAAAAAGCCAATTTTTGTGGGAGATAGAAAAAGAAGTACAATTTGATTCCAAAAATTTTGAATTTTTTTTTTTAGAATCTACAGAACAAATGTGATGAGACTCTAGTTTGCATCATCTTCAAATTCCTCACGGTTTAGCAGCTATAGGTGCTCAAATGTGAAGATTTAGTTAAAAATAATAATTTCAGTGTCCAGTTTGGCCAAAAATTGTAAACCACTATTGTGGGATCACCCCCAAACAACCATTGGTCATTGAAAACATCTGAATCTGGAATCAATTTGACTTCCTCTTGCATGCTATAAATCACTTCTTGAATAAGATGAAGTATTACAATTTCAAGATCATTCATAAACCTTTGTTGTTTTAGATCCATGACCAAATGACTTGAATATTCATTTTTAACCATTGGATCAATATAAAAGATATCTTCCAAACAAGAAGAATATCAAATACCTTAGAGAAGAAAGTATGAATACTATGAAGGAAACCCTTTTGTCAGATTTCTCTAGATTGATCATCATATGTTTCTTGATCCTTTGATACCTGAAACACTTTTTCTTGCACTAATATAGTTTCAACTGGGCATGACAGACATTGATTTGGATCTAAGATAGATTCTCATCAAGCTCAACTTGCATAAGATGATTCTTATCTTCCACTCCTTTGTGACCTTGCATTCAACTTGTTTCATCTATAATAGCCTTTTCTTTGTTGCATGTATGATGCAATGAACTTACATAATGATGAATATTCCCTAAAGATCGATGGTCAAGGGAGAAAGAAATATTTATATAAACATTATTGTCAATTTCTTCATCTCTATATCTTGATTTCACATGCACTAGAGTAGAGATTGGCTCTACCTCATCTTCATATTTTTTAGTTTCTTGATCACAACACATTCCTTCAAGAATAAATTCCTTTGTAGGATAATATTCTCCCTTTATAATGTTGTCTTCTTCATATGGATGATACAATATCAGATTATCTTCTTCATTCGGTACAAAGGCTTGTTTGGATGTATGATTTTCCTTTAATAAGGATTTAGAGCTATGAACTGGAAAGTGATCTCTTTCATTACATAGAAATCTATTCTCAAATAATTTCAAACAATAAATAGGAGTGAAAATTTCATAAAATTGAGAATCCTCATGAACCTCATTAGGTTGATCAACACTCAAACTTTGTTTATAATTTGACTCTTCAAAATGATTTTCAACAATATCACTTATCCATAAAAAATTTACCCCTCCTATTGTATCCTCTTTGCAAATATTTTTATATCTTTTTCCACTTCGATGATTATTAATGAGTGAAGGAAAAGGTCCTCTCCACACAAAAAATCATCATCTAAAGCATCAGGATACCAAGTAGGAATGAAAACTTCATGAATTTCATATTGCAGTGCTCCATCATCATCCCTTTCTTCAAGTTGGTGAAAGCTTCTTCCTCCATTTTTTCCTATTTTGATAGAATATCCTCTTTCTACCACCACTCTTTCTTGATTATTCTTTTGGAATGCATCATCATTAGTAGGTATACAAACTTCATCTTCTTTGGAATTTGCATTTCTCGATGAACCAATTTTAACATTTTGATTGCAAGGCATTTCGTGAATTGGATGTTTATCTTTAGTAAAATTTTCCTCTTCTCTATTGTTTTCCTCATTATACAAAGAATCTATTTGGTAATTGATTCCACCTAAGAAACATGATTTTCATGAAAAAGCATCCCTTTCTCACCTTTTGGTTCAAATTTTTGCAAGTTTTGAAGCAAGGATGAATGCACCTTGTTAGGAACAAGCTTCAAGTCACCATAGAAGCTTTTCAAAAACTAAATTTGCTTAGAATCCTCAAGAGTCTTATTTTCCTGAGCAATTAGTACAAGAGAAGGATAATTTTCCTCATCACTGTTGTTGATTACTGGTTTACGCAAATGATATTCTTCAACAAATTCTTCTTTAACCTTGGATGCAAAACTTCTTTCCACTAAGTGCTCATGGCCACGACAAGAAAATGATTCTCTTTTCCAACTTTTCTTCAATATCTTGCAAATTTGAAGCAAAGACGAAAGAATCTTATTGGAAGGAAATTGCATGCCACCATATAGGCTCTTAAAGGAAGTCAAGTTGCTTGGGATCTTCAAGAACTATTTTTCTATATGAGTGCATGAAATAATCTTCATCATCACTGTCACTATCACTTTTTGAGTTACAACTTTGAATTCCTTTATAACCAAACCATTATTTTGGATTCTTCTTTTAGACAAAGTCACCAACCTTTATTCAAGGAAAGGTACCTTTATATTTCCAAGGAACAAAACACATGGGCACTTTGATCCCTAGAAGAGTTGCCAATTTTTTTTTGGTAAGCGAATTAGCAATTGAAATGACACCTGACTCACCCAATAGAAAGTGACAATAACGCTCCAATAGTTGGAGGTCTATCACATTTGAAATGGAAATCTTCCTCTGCATTTGAGAGGGGCAACTCCTTGTACATGATAGGGGTATTTGTAGTTTTTGTGTAATTTTAACCTAAAATTACATAAAGGATAAAATTCAAAACTAAAGGAAAATAAATAACAAAAATATCAATGGTAGACATACGAACACCAACTGAGATTTCACAACTGAAAACACATTACAAAGGGGGGTTGATCACAAAATATATTTTTGATATGCAATGATGATCAAAGATGTATAAAAAATCTCAACATATGAAGAGATAAATTACTTCAACACATTCAAACCAAGATACCAAAATATGATTGTGTTTCATCAATTACATTGCAATGATTAATTGATTCCACAACTACACAAAAGGATCACATCTTTAATATGCGAAAAATCAACAATAAAAATTCAAAACATTTAAGACATATGAATCAAACACATTCTTCCTTATCTTTATGAAATGATACAATTCAAAGTCCTCTTAAGTACAAAGTGTCAAATCAAAATTCATCAAAAGTTTCTGTCAAAATTTCTCGAGAGTTTCCCTTCTGTAAATGTCTTCCCTTTACATTACGAATAGTCTTGTATTTATAGGCTTCTTTTGGATAACTACCTCATAAATACCCAACAACTACCTTTTTGAAATACTTTAATTTGAAAATAATAACCTTATTCAACTATATTTTACATTACTTTTCAAGATAGGATTTTTTTTTTCAAAAAAGGCAAAGAGAAGCATACAAATTTCAATTTATAAATTTGATTGAGGTAGATACCATATCTTCTTCCCAATTCAAAAGAGTCCTGCCAGATCATGAATGTTACCACATGTTGTAACAACAAACTTCTATGGTTGCACATTATTTTCTTCCATTTGAATCTCCTTGGCTTTGTCACATCGTTAAAATAAAACACATCATTAAAATAAAAGATGTTCCCTTTGAATCATTGGACTCTTCAAGTTGCTGGAAAGCATCCTCAACATCACAAAAATTAGTTATCATCTTCCCATCTATGGCTAAAAGCATATCACCTTGCTCCAATACACATTCAACTCATGATCCAATCAAACAATCTTTAACGAGTAAAACTTGTAGTCATATAGGGCCTTACTTTATCGAAGTTGTACCCCATGCATCACTTAATCTAAAGCCTCAAGAATTTGAAAGTATAGTTGGATATATCCCAGCTTCTAAAATGAAAACTAATGTCATGGGCCTTTTGATCCATTTATAAGGAAAAGGTGTACCTTCAGTTCCATTTATAGTCTTATTTAATATTAAATTTTTTATCTAACAAATCATTTTCCAAGCCTTTGCAAGAAAACATCTTATAAGATTTATCATTTTAGTTATAATCCTTCAAAATAGATATGCTTGAAAATGACAAACTACAAACTTCCAAAGTTTCTGGTGAAAAATGATGGTTGTCCAAAGTAAACTAGATTCAAATGAGCCTTTTACAAAATTTGTGTTAGTGTGATGCAGATGTCGCTATGAAATTAAAATTACAGGGATAAAGCTTATGTTGACCTCATCCAGAGGCGTAGCCAAAACTGTAACTTCACAATAGTGAATTGGTATATTGGAGGAGTTCATTTCATATTTCTTCCTATCAAATGAAATTAAAGCTATCTCTTCATTTAGATGGAAAGAAACATTCGCTTTGCCAAGAAAAATTGCATCCATTTGCTACTTTCCTCCTTCCATTGACCAAATCCCGCTACCTGCTCCACACAAGGAAATTGCTCTCGCTAGTTCATTAACATTTACACTTTACATAATTGATCTTTAGGATAACAGTTATGAGCTCAAACATCAAATGAGAGGACAATCCAACAATAACGAATTCCACTTGCAGTGACTGTGTTGTATAATGCTAAAGATTTTCTCATCTCAACACTTCATCCACTAAATAGGAAATGGGCATTATTTATCATTAGTGATCCAAATCTACACCCTAATGCCAAGCTATGAATGAACTTAGCAGGTTTGGATGTAACATGGGACTACTTTTAGGTTGTGGGTGTCCTATTCGAAAGCAAACCTCCAGATTATGGGTCGAATTCCCCTTTTGATGCCACCTAAATACTAATTTCTAAGGTAAAGGGTAAGAATTGCATGAAAATGAACCTAATACTGAAAATAGCTAAGGTGATGCACCAGAACAACTTGGACTTGATGACAACCTATCACATTCAAATCAATATCATAAAACTTGATATACATAGCTCACTTTCCAATTCAGTTTACATAAGTGATTTATAAGGAGGTCTCTAAATAGGGCTTTTAGGAGGAAAACAGAGGTTTCACAACTAACAACACTATTCAATAACACAACTTATAACCTATTAACATACATTTTCTGCTAAATAGATGCCTAAACATGAGACAAGTTTGCAAGGAAAGATAGATTTTCACAAGACAAACTGATCAATCATTAACCACATACATGAAAAACATGAAATGAGAAGGTAAAAATGCTCTACTTTATTAATTCAAAGTGCTTACTGTATCACAAGTCCATTTGAGTTACAATACTGCTCCATCAAAAATAGATCTAGAAACAAGCTATCCTATTGCTAGAAAGAAAGAACTCCCCAAAAATTCCCAAGATGAACATACTTAAGAAAAAGACCACACAATTCTCATGCCTGCCCATCTAGAAGGTTTTGGTTGGATTAGGCACAAAAGACAAAAAAGAACCTTCTAAAAGCACTCCAAAAGGCCTCCAAAATGGTGAAAAGTCAAGCCAAGTCCAAGATCACACTGAAACCTGTGTGATAAAACAACCTCCAAAATGGCACATGTTTCTCCAAAACAATCAGATTCCTCACCCACACACTCTCCTCATGTCTACTATTCAATCATTTTGTCTCCCAGCTTTCACTCATGCAATATGTGTGTTTTGAAAACACAAGACTCCAAAATGAATTAAAAAATAATGATCTTGATTAAGTGATTCATAATGCATCACTTAGTCAAGTCATTTTACATTTCAAAGCACAAAATAAGGGGGCCCACCATCAATATGATTTACATTTCATTTGCAAGTGAAAATATCAAAGTGATTAACAAAATCACTTAAATGACATTTCAATGTTTTGAAACAAAAGCAAAAAGCAATAATGAAATGTTAAAATGCTTCTAAAAGCATCAATCAGGTAAATAAGGCACATAATCATCTCACCTCTTCTCACTATACACCGTAAGGCCACATGGGGTCAATACTTTGATTTGCAAGGGCAACATCAAAGCTAAAAAAAAACTTGGCCTATATGGCCGACCTCCACACTTCTTGGAAAGCATATTCTCCAAGGCACATGATTCATGATAAAACATTTAAGGCATATTACACATAACCTGGCACACTCCATATGTTTGTATTGTTTGGACTTAGCAATGTTTTGAAACAAGGGGAAAGACTTAAGGCATAAAATGCCTAAGTTAATAAACATAAGTTCAATCCCCATTATGCATTAGCACATGTTTCATTTTTTAAAATATGGAAAGAAAAATCCCATCGCCATCGAATAGGGTCAAACCCTAATCACCAAAAGACAAAAAGATGAGAAAACACCATCATTTTGTCGTTGAACATGCTCGAGAACATGATGTAGCCGCTAGGGTTTCACTTGCATGTTTTCCCAAGGAAAACACATAACAAAGAGATAACTAGTTTTTGTTGCACAAAATTTGCATTTTTACCACCATTTGAAAGCTATTTTTGAGCTACAGGTCGTCACCATGTACATATTTCTGATAATTTTTTATGGCTTTTTTTTTTCTGTGGGTGTTCTTCTCTGTTCATAGCTCTCATGAGAAACTCTTGAAGCTTGAATGGAGGCCATTAAAATGCTTTTAAGTTGAGGAAAAAAAAACAAAATCTCTGGTAATCCTTTAGTTGACTTCTTCTTGTAGGTTTCTAAGCAAAAATGACTCATATTTGTTTCCAGCTTGATGATAAAGCATGAAATGCTTGTTTCCTTTCTGAATTTGTTAATGAAGACACTCCATATTTTTTACCTATTGCTTTCATGAAGAAAATGTTTCTTGGTCATGTCCATGGACAGAAAATAGGGTATTTTTTATATGTAGCTTTGCTTCACTTGAAAGCCCCATAATGTCTTATGGATTTTCCTATGTATTAGTAATTTTTTTATCAACCCAGATGGGTTTTTAATATGTAGAAGAAAACTGGCTTGTGAGCTTGGCCTCCATTTAATGAAATGGGTCTCCTCTGTATTTTTGTTCCTTTTTGCAATCTAATTGCAAAACCCCTAAGTGGGTTTCTTGTAGCACCTATATTTCTATATCTGCAATTTTTGCAAAAGAATCCAAGTGGGGTTTTTTCTATTTTTATTTTTGAAGAAACTCAGATTTTGTTGTAGAAATACAAGTGGGTTTTTTGTTCACTTTGTAGAAATTTGTAATTCCTTCAAAAACCCTAAGTGGGTTACCTTCATTTTGTAGAAATAGAGATCTACTTAGCCACAACTTGTAAAAATGCATGAAATGGGTTTCCATTTGTTATTTTTGTAGAATGTTCTCGATTGTTGCTGCTTCTACATTAGCCTCCATTTTAATGTGCTCCATTTCACTCTTTGTGGTAGACAATGTTGCATGAGCTCACTATACAAATTATTGTAAAGAAGAATTGCAACATCTCTCTCCTTGATTTCAAACTCAAAGTCATCTCTCAACTTATTGATGAGTTCTTGCAATTCAGAGATTACCCCTTTTGACTCTCTTCTTTTCTAGATCAGAGAGCTTTGATTTTTTGTAATATGTCCCCTAAAACTGGTTAGATTTTGCAATATTGTCAGTCATATATGGACCACCTTCTGCAACATGGATGCCTCGTAATGCAAAACATATGTCAGACAACTTTGACACTTGTGTTTCATAATCTGCAGCATCAATTTCCCCATAATAGCATTCAGCCAAATTGGAAACCTTGCAAAGGAAATTCGTGGATACTAGGAAGGATAGGCCCCATTCTAAGTTGAGAACACTCATTGCAATATGTATATCCATAATATATTAAAGGATAGTAGTCATCTGAGTCTACATCTTGATGTAGTAGTTCTTGAAAATTCAAGGGAATATCTTCTACATCTTGATGTAGTAGTTCTTGAAAATTCAAGGGAATATCTTCTATTAGAACTTTATGGCTTTCATTCATATGTTTATCACAACCATTCCTAGCTGATAAATGGTCGCCTCACCATTCCTTGTGATTAAATCACTAGCATCCATAGCATGATAGTTGATTACAAGGGGCAGATCCTCCATCTCACGAATTTACCCTATTGCACTAATCTGAACCTAGTGTGTACATTCAACTACTTCATATGACATTGATTGACAATGCATGCTACTTCTCCTTTGCATTAATGTATTCTCCCTTTTCATCCCCTTTTGAAATTAATTAGTAAACAGAACCTTTTTCTTTCAAACAGTGCCTTTGCCATAGTCGATCTTTGTGAAGCATCCCTCTCCAAACTTGCACCAAACTGCATCTTTGTCTTCTCAACTCTTGGGATATGATCATTTTGTTTAAATATAATGACTAGAAAGATGAGACATTGTTATTTTCTCTTTGTTGATGTAACTATCACTTACTCAGTGATAGTTACTCATAGTTGTCTCAGAGCTTTCTCATTGTTGGCTTCCTTCTTATGTGTTGTTCCACTAAAATGTTCATTGCCTTTGATACCATGATGTCCTTTAACTTTGTCACAGACCATCCTTGTACAAACCTGCAACTTTCATCTGCTCCCTATCATGGTTCTTCAAGACATCCATGATTGATGTCTCTTTCAAAATATATTGACAAGGTCACATTGGATTTTGCTTATTCCTCACTGTTATTTCACTGGCTCATTGAAATCCTTAAAATTTGTGCTTTATCACCATTAACAGATACTGTTCAACATAATGCCATTCATTTCTAAAAATCAAAATTGAGCTCTTCATGGGGAGTTGACTGCTCCTTTGATCATGCCTCCATGTTTATGCATTGAATTGACCATACTACCCATTGATTGATGACTTGTCTTAAACCACATTTATGACTATCCCCTGGTGCAAGTAATGACTGCCACTGTTTTGATTAGATCTGGGACTTCTCCATGATGATGGTACTCTATTTTTTCTTAACCCTTGTTTGAAGTCATGCATTTGGTGGTCCTTGTTAATTTTTTATGATCTGCTCCTTGTATATAGTTTGACATGCATAGACTGTTCCTCAGGCTTATAACTCCACATTGCTTTCTCCATTGTTGTTAAATTTCTATCATTTTCATTGTTTCAAAACAACAGATTGTTTAGCCAATGGTGACAATATCTCATGCCCATTAAAAGTTACACTTTGTAAGTTGTGAAACTTGTCTACTTTTCCATTTCCATCAATAAAGCTATTTTCAACTGCATATCACTTGTGGAGGTAATCCTTGGGTCTGAGCAACTCAAGAAAATGTAGATGAAAGTTGATCATTATGTGACACCAAACAGGGCAGTTGAAAAGTTTTACTACCCTTCCTTTCTTTTTCATTTGTAATGTAATCTCTTGTGACCATTTCTTGTTTTCCTTCAGTAAAGTCAAAAGACATTTGTCTTTGTTGTTGTCCCGCATGACATGAGAATACATCTTGCTGTCCCAACCTTCATGGATTCCATAATAATGCTTGTTGTCCCACATGAATTTTCTATTTGATCTCCACAACATTTGTTTCCTTTTGAACATGTGTAACACATAAACTATCTCCCCACTTTGATCCTAGTGGGAAGACACATGTCCCCTATGTCAATGACCTAAAAGCTCATTGTCCTATGTGATGTGTGGCTGTCCAATAGGGTCAAGGTGAGAGGGACTTGCCAATACTCTGGATTGCTCCCTCATTATTTAAGAGATGCATAATTGAACGTGATGCATCTTTTGAATCTGATAATGAAAGTCGATCAACTAGTGTGATTCCATATTGATTTAATTCATTAATAACAGGGATATCTTTCATCAAGTTGCTCAATTACCTTTTTTCTTTCAAAGAGTTTTGAGCTCTACCCTTGTGGGAGCCACATTTATCCCACATGTTGTATTTAATTGAATCAGAACAGTAACCAGACTTGTCCTAAATTTTCACATGAAGCAAATAAGTTAGAAAATAGATGCTTATTTTGGATGTGTTTGATGACTTCATTGTTTTCTAGGACATCCAATGTTTGCATGCTTATTTAATGCACTTATGGATCAATTTATACATGCATAGGTAGGTGTGTATGTAAGGATGGGGATCTTTCATTGCTTAGAGCATTGCTCTAATATCATTGTTTTTTCCAAATGCAGGAGTTAGGAGTATTACAGAGCTAGGAAGGACACAAGTAGCTTGGAACAACAACAACAGGGCAAGAGGGTAACATTACAACCGGTCATTCTCAGGCAATGACTGGTCTCCATTCTTATATGCCCATTGTGTTTTACTTATTCATGTATAAATTGCTTCTTTATTTTCATTGAATAAGTAAAGTTAGTCCCTTGGCTTGTGAGGGACATGTACACTTCATGATTATCAATAAAAGATTACATTTGTACACATATGATTCTCTTTTCTCATTTGTTGTAATTGCAACATTGGAATGAAAGTGTAATCTGTTTCATTTGACAATCTTATCATACATATTGAACTTAGCTGAAATCAGGTTTAGTGTTTATTCTTTTTGTGTTGTTCGTTTAAACATTTAAAAGATAAACTTGCTATATATTTTCTTGCTAAACATGAGACCAGCTTCCTAAGCTTATCCATTGGGCACAGGGTCACTCAGAAAGCTAACAACACTTGAAAATAGTATTGCAAATTGTTGTAACTCACTAAACCAACAAGAGGCACTTTGAAAACCAAGAAAACCCAACAATGCAGAATGAAAACTACCACCTAATTGTGAAAAAAAAAAACTTAGCAAAAACTAGAAATGCATCTATGAAATGAAACTACACTAACCTACTCTAACCTACTCTAACCATCAAAGAAGCTAGTCAAACAAAACCATTGATAGGTTTTGCAAAATAACACCCTTTTTTAATCAGCAACTGATGTATTACATGATTATGCACTACTGAAAGAACATGAAAGACATGCAGATATTCAAAATACTGTTGCAATGTTTCATGAAAGATGTAAAGAAACTCACCTACACCTTGATCTCGATCATGCCTATTGCTGTCCTAAACTAGATAGGTGAGCTGAATTCGATCACCTTCAGTTGCAACTCCAAAATCAGCTTCTTCGATTGCATCCTCATACTTGGGTGCAAGCATGACCTTTGGTACTTCAGTGGCCTCTGAATTGGCTAAGTATTTGATTAGACAACCCCTAGAATGAATGAACTTTGCACTGCCATTGTTGGTTGCTTCTCTTCCTTCCTACTTTTCATGGTTGTCCTGCTTTGTGGCTTCACCTTGCATAATGATCTACCATGTTGATTCTTCCTCCATGGTTAATGAAATATTTCCTTCCACTAAGGTAGCTAATAACTTATCCAAGTTGTCAGCTCTTGGAACGATCTTAAAATCAACTTGTTTAACCTTAAAATCCACATTATCACCTAAAGAGATGAACACCGAAATAGACTTTTCTTCTTCAATGAAGGAAGGTAAGTGTTCAAATAGTGAAGTAGCTTCTTGAAACAAACTTCTAGCTAAGAAATAAGCTTCAAGCTCTATTGTACAACATAAAGGAATCTCATCAGACCATACAATACATTGCACATCAGGTTCATGAGAAGTTTCTTATTCAAACTTGTGAACCTGCTATTGAATTTCAGCATGAGTGTCAAACTTCTCTAACAGATTTGATTCCTTGTTATCCAATTTTGAACAAAAATGTTCAATTATATCAGTATACACTTCTTCATAAAGCTCAACATCAGCTTTCTCATGCATAACATGCTCAAAAATAACAAATCTGGCTGTACACTGCTCCTCTTCAACCTAATGTTGCTGACTTATGACCAGACTTATGCTCTCCTCATCATGCTCAATGAAGCATGGAAGATCATCAAATGAAGCTATGAAATCATAGCCTACATCACACTTTTCAACCTCTTTAGGCTGTTGTCCTGATTCTTGAACCTGCAACTCACCACACTACTTGATGTCTTCTTGTTGTTTTGAAATTGCATTTGGAGTGGGAACACTCACACCTTATTCATTCCAACATGTAAATTTCCCTTCTTGGTTATCCTTTTCCACCATTTCACCTTGTTGTCTTGTTGGAATATTTTCACCATCTTTGACAACAACACGAGGATCATTAGCTAAAACATTACAAAAAACATATTGAGAAATCTTCTCCTATTTAGCCTTTTGCAACTGTAGCCTGTATTCCTCCATAGCTAAATGCAACAAGTTCACACTCCTAGTCTCCTCCATGTTGAGTGAGTTGTGCGGGCCAAGGGTCTGCTCTTCTTTTACTTTCTGGATGTTAGAGCATGGTTCCAATTGAATGATAGATGAAGGAACTTCACAAGGTAGAGTAGATGACTCTTTCCAACCTGGAAACCTATGGGTAGAAGGCTCATTGTTAGGCTCACTAATGGGATCAAAAGGTTTCTCTTGTTTAAAACTAGGGAACTTGTACTTGGAAACCTCCTCATTAACAGGGTGATTCAACATTGTAAGAGGAATTGAGCTGAAAATAGGAAAGGAAGGGGCTACTTGAGTTTCATACCTTAGTTGGCATTTCTCAATAGCCATCTGCTTTGCCAGACATTCCTCATGCTATCTCCTTTGAATCCTCATCTCCTTCTCTTGAATGCATGCCTGGAAGGCTAACTCCTCTTGATGCATGTAAGCCTCCTATTGTTGTATTTGATACTCTTGTTCTTTATTGATCTCATCCAACTACCTACGAAAATCTAGCAATAAACTATCAATATTGCTAATCCCCATATCATTAGCATTTTGGGGCTGCAAATGAGAACAATACTACTATTTTGGAACAAAATATCCTTCTTGAGGCTGGTTTTGGGCATATATTGGCTGATATTGAGATTGAGTAGGAGTGGGAGGGTGGGAAACATAATGAGGATGTTGGTAACTTGTTGTCATAGGGTTATTTGAAATAAAACCAACAAGTTGTTCAGTGTGGTATGGATGGTAAGAGGTCATACATGCATGATTTTCATGGAATGGTGGGTAATATGACATATTTTCATGAAATGTAGACATATTTGTTCATTCAGAAGCTAGTACATGAGTCAAAATAAAATTTAATTGAAACTAACCAGCACTTGGTCATACTGAAACCCATAAAACTTCTCAGAGTCGCTAGGTATGTAAAGAAAATGCCTCTAAAAGGCTGAAACTACTGTTGCACACACCAAACAACAAAATGCATAAAAATGAACTGAGAAGCAGTTCACCTATCCCACGGGGTGTACCAAAACTATTAGTGATCCAAATCTACACCCTAATTCCAAGCTATGAACGAACTTAGCAGGTTTGGATGTAACATGGGATTACTTTTAGGTTGTGGGTGTCCTATTCGAAAGTAGATCTCCAGATTATGGGTCAACTTCCCCTTTTGATGCTACCTAAATACTAATGTTTGAGGTAAAGGGTAAGAATTGCATGAAAATGAACCTAAGACTAAAAATAACTAAGGTGATGCACCAAAACAACCTGGACCTAATGACAACCTATCACATTCAAATCAATATCATAAAACTTGATATACACAATTCATTTTCCAATGCGGTTTACATAAGTAATTTATAAGGTCTCTAAACAAGGCTTTTAGGAGGAAAACAAAGGTTTCACAACTAACAACACTATTCAATAACACAACTTATCACCTGTTAACATACATTTTTTGCTAAAAAGATGCCTAAACATGAGACAAGTTTGCAAGGAAAGATAGATTTTCACAAGACAAACTGATCAATCATTAACAACATACATAAAAAACATGAAATGAGAAGGTAAAAATTCTCTACTTTATTAATTCAAAGTGCTCACTGTATCCCAAGTCCATCTGAGTTACAATATTGCTCCATCAAAATAGCTCTAAAAACAAGCTATCCTACTACTGGAAAGAAAGAACTCCCCAAAAATTCCCAAGATGAACATACTTAAGCAAAAGATCACACAATTCTCATGCCTGCCCATCTAGAAGGTTATGGTCAAATCAGGCACAAAAGCCAAAAAAAAACTTCTAAAAGCACTCCAAGATGCCTCCAAAATGGTGAAAAGTCAAGCCAAGTCCAAGATCACACTGAAGGTGTGATAAAAAAACCTCCAAAATGGCAAATGTTTCTCCAAAACAGTCAGATTCCTCACCCACACACTCTCCTCATGTTTGCAATTCAATCATTTTGTCTCCTAGCCTTGACTCATGCAATATGTGTGTTTTGAAAACACAAGACTCCAAAAGGCATTAAAAAATAATGATCTTGATTAAGTGATTCAAAATACATCACTTAATCAAGTCATTTTACATTTCAAAGCACAAAATAAGGGTCCCACCATCAATATGATTTACATTTCATTTGCAAGTGAAAATATCACAGTGATTAACAAAATCACTTAAATGACATTTCAATGTTTTGAAACAAAAGCAAAAAGCAATAATGAAATGTTAAAATGCTTTTAAAAGCATCAATAAAGTAAATAAAGCACATAATCGTCTCACCTCTTCTCCCTATGCACCGTAAGGCCACATGGGGTCAATACTCCGATTTGCAAGGGCAACATCAAAGCTAAAAAAAAACTTGGCCTATATGGCCGACCTCCACACTTCTTCGAAAGCATATTCTCCAAGGCACATGATTCACGATAAAAAATTTAAGGCATATTACACATAACCTAGCACACTCCATATGTTTGTATTGTTTGGACTTAGCAATGTTTTGAAACAAGGGGAAAGACTTAAGGCATAAAATGCCTAAGTCAATAAACATAAGTTCGGCCCCCATTATGCATTAGCACATGTTTCATTTTTTAAAATATGGAAAGAAAAATCCCATCGCCATCGAATAGGGTCAAACCCTAATCACCAAAAGACAAAAAGATGAGAAAACACCATCATTTTGTCGTTGAACATTCTCAAGAACATGATGCAGCCACCAAGGTTTCATTTGCATGCACTAGAAATAGATATTTGATTGGTTTTTTGTGGTTTTTTCCAGAGGAGAACACAAAACAAAGAGGTAACTCGTTTTTGTTGCACAAAATTTGTATTTTTACCACCATTTGAAAGCCATTTTTGAGCTACAGGCTACGACCATGTACATATTTTTGATCATTTTTATGGCTTCATTTTTTGTGGGTGTTCTTCTCTATTCACAACCATGATGAGAAACTCTTGAAGCTTGAATGGAGGCCATTAAAATGATTTTAAGTTGAGGGAGAAAAAATCAAAAGCTCTGGTAAGCTTTTAGTTGACTTCTTGTAGGTTTTTAAGTAAAAATGACTCATATTTGTTTCCAGCTTGATGATAAAGTACGAAATGCTTGTTTCCTTTTTGCATTTGTTAATGAAGACACTCCATATTGTTTACCTATTGATTTCATGAATAAAATGTTTCTTGGCTACGGCCATGGACAAAAAATAGGGTATTTTTTATATGTAGCTTTGCTTCACTTGAAAGCCCTATAATGTCTTTTTTATTTTCCTCTGTATTAGCAAATTTATTATCAACCCAGATGGTTTTTTGATATGTAGAAGAAAACTGGCTTGTGAGCTCGACCAAGATTTAATGAAATGGGTCCCCTCTATATTTTTGTTCCTTTTTGAAATTTAATTGCAAAACCCCTAAGTGGGTTTCTTGTAGCACCTATATTTCTATATCTGCAATTTTTGCAAAAGAACCCAAGTGGGGTGTTTTTGATTTTTTTTTTGAAGAAACTCAGATTTTTTTGTAGAAATACAAGTGAGTTTTTTGTTCACTTTGTAGAAATTTGTAATTCCTACATAAACCCCGAGTGGGTTACCTTCATTTTGTAGAAATAGAGATCTACTTAGCCACGACTTGTAAAAATGCATGAAATGGGTTTCCATTGGTTATTTATGTAGAATATTCTCCATTGTTGTTGCTTCTGCATTAGCCTTTGTTTTAATGTGCTGCATTTCACTCTTTGTGGTAGAAAATGTTGCATGAGCTCACTATACAAATCCTTGTAAAGAAGAATTGCAACATCTCTCTCCTTGATTTCAAACTCAAAGTCATCTCTCAACTTATTGACGAGTTCCTGCAATTCAGAGATTACCCCTTTTGACTCTCTCTTCTTTTCTAGATCAGAGAGCTTTTCTTTTTTGTAATATGTCCCCTACAACTGGTCAGATTCTGCAATAATTTTAGTCATATATGGACCACCTTCTGCAACATGGATGCCTTTCAATGCAAAACATATGTCAGACAACTTTGACACTTGTGTTTCATAATCTGTAGCATCAATTTCCCTATAATAGCATTCAACCAAATTGGAAACCTTGCAAAGGAAATTCATGGATACTAGGAAGGATAAGCCCTATTCTAACTTGAGAAAATTCATTGCAATATGTATATCCATCATATATAGGATAGTAGTCACCTGAGTCTACATCTTGATGTAGTAGTTCTTTAAAATTCAAGGAAATATCTTCTATTAGAACTTGATCGCTTCCATTCATATGTTTATCACAACCATTCTTAGTTGATAAATGGTCGCCTCACCATTCCTTTATGTGTTTTAAATCACTAGCAGCCATAGCATGATAGTTGATTACAAGGGATAGATCCTACATCTCACGAATTTACCCTATTGCACTAATCTGAGCCCAGTGTGTACATTCAACTACTTCATACGACATTGATTGACAATGCATGCTACTTCTCCTTTGCATTAATGTATTCTCCCTTTTCATCTCATTTTGAAATTAATCAGTAAATAGAACCTTTTGCTTTCAAATAGTGCCTCTGCCATAGTCGATCTCTGTGAAGCATCCCTCTCCAAACTTGCACCAAACTGCATCTATGTATTCTCAACTCTTGGGATATGATCATTGTGTTTAAATATAATGACTGGAAGGATGAGACATTATTATTTTCTCTTTGTTGATGTAACTATCACTTACTCAGTGATAGTTACTCATGGCTGTCTTAGAGCTTTCTCATTGTTGGTTGCCTTCTTATGTTATGTTCCGCTAGACTGTTCACTGCCTTTGATGCCATGATGTCCTTTAACTTTTTCATGGACCATCCTTGCACAAACCTACAACTTTCATCTGCTCCCTATCATGGTTCTTCAAGACATCCATGATTGATGTCTCTTTCAAAATATATTGATAAGGTCACATTGGATTTTGTTTATTCCTCACTGTTATTTCACAAGCTCACTAAAATCCTTAAAATTTGTGCTTTATCACCATTAACAGATACTGTGCAACATAACGCCATTCATTTCTGAATTTCAAAATTGAGCTCTTCATGGGGAGTTGACTACTCCTTTGATCATGCCTCCATTTTTATGCATTGAATTGACCATACTACCCATTGATTGATGACTTGTATTAAATCTCATTTATGACTGTCAATGCATATGACTGTCCCCTAGTGCAAGTAATGGCTGCCACTATTTTGATTAGATCTAGGACTTCCCCATGATGATTGTACTCTAATTTTTTTAAACCCTTGTTTGAAGTCATGCATTTGGTGGTCCTTGTTAATGTTTTATGATCCGCTCCTTGTATATAGTTTGTCATGCATAGACTGTTCCTCAGGTTTATAACTCCACATTGCTTTCTCCATTGCTGTGAAATTTCTATCATTTTCATTATTTCAAAACAACAGATTGTGCAACCAATGGTGACAGTATCTCATGAGCATTAAAAGTTACACTTTGTAAGTTGTGAAACTTGACTGCTTCTCCATTTCCATCAATAAAGCTATTGTCAATTGCATATTACTTGTGGAGGTAATCCTTGGGTCTGAGCAACTCAAGAAAATGTAGATGAAAGTTGATCATTATGTGACACTGAACAGGGCAGTTGAAAAGTTTTACTACCCTTCCTTTCTTTTTCATTTGTAATGTAATCTCTTGTGACCATTTCTTGTGTGCCTTCTAGTAAAGTCAAAAGACATTTGTCTTTGTTGTTGTCCTGCATGACATGAGAATACATCTTGTTGTCCCAACCTTCATGGCTTCCATAATAACGCTTGTTGTCCCACATGAATTTTCTATCTAATCTCCACAACATTTGTTTCCTTTTGACCATGTGTAGCACATAAACTGTCTCCCCACTTTGATCCTAGTGGGCAGACACATGTCCCCTATGTCAGTGACCTAAAAGCTCACCATCCTATGTGATGTGTGGCTGTCCAATAGGGTCAAGGTGAGAGGGACTTGCCAATACTCTGGATTGCTCCCTCATTATTTAAGAGATGCATATTTTGAATCTAATAATGAAAGTTGATCAGCTGGTGTGATTCCATACTGATTTAATGCATTAATAACAAGTATATCTTTGATCAAGTTGCTCAATTTCCTTTTTTCTTTCAAAGCATGTTGGGCTCTACCCTCGTGGGAACCACATTTACCCCACATGTTGTATTTAACTGAATCAAAACAGTAACTAGATTTGTCCTAAATCTGCACATGAAACAAATAAGTTATAAAATAAATGCATATTTTGGATGTGTTTGATGACTTCATTGTTTTCCAGGACATCCAAGGTTTGCATGCTTATTTAATGCACTTATGGATTAGTTTATACATGCATAGGTAGGTGTGTACGTAAGAATTGAGATCTTTCATTGCTTAGAGCATTGCTCTAATATCATTGTTTTTTCCAGATGTAGGAGTTAGGAGCATTATAGAGTTGGGAAGGACACAAGTAGATTGGGGCAGTAGCAGCAGGGCAAGAGGGCAACATTACAACCAGTCATTATTAGGAAATGATTGGTCTCCATTCTTATATGCCCATTGTGTTTTACTTATTCATGTATAAATTGCTTCTTTATTTTCATTGAATATGTAAAGTTAGTCCCTTGTCTTGTGAGGGACATGTACACTTCATGATTATCAATAAAAGATTACATTTGTACACATATGATTCTCTTTTCTCATTTCCTGTAATTGCAACATTTAAATGAAAGTGTAATCTGTTTCATTTGACAATCTTATCATGCATATTGAACTTAGAAGATTTATGGTTTATCTTTTAAATGTTTAAATGAACAACACAAAAAGAATAAACACTAAACCTAATTTCAGCTGAAAGCTAAAAATCAGGTAACATTTATCATAATAATGCAAAAATACTAAGAAGAATCCGACGCTCATTGCATTCTATGAGATGACATCTCTTTGGGGCATTTTCTCAAATAGTTAGGACACCTAATCTATACTTGCATATTTTGTATATATGTCGATTAGGGTAGTCACTACCACTGTATTTGACAAAAATCCATTTTCAATCACTTTTCGGTGAATTTCCCATACCCTGTTCCAAAACTCTCATTTTTTGTTCGAGCATGGAAGATGCTTGTAAAGGTTGAGGAATTTGGCTTTACATCTGCTGATTACATTTGCTTTTAAGTTTCTAAAACTTTAAAACCAATCCATTTTGTTTATATCTTACAGCCACAACAATCCATAAAATAACATTTCTTTGAGGCATTTAGTCGAACAGTTCACATACCGCCACAGTTGCTCACACAACCAGTTGCATTTGCTGTAAGTTTCTAATGCCTATTTAATAAATCATTCTGTAAATTTGCATGGCATGGGTAGAGAATGATACTGAAAGAATTTGGATTTATACCAGCCAATTATATTTACATGCAAGTTTTTAAAGTTCAGACAACCTCTTTGAGGCATTCTGTGAAATAATTCAGAGGTTTTTCCCATGATTCCATATTTTATATTCACATTGACCAGAGTAGTTAAATTTTGTTACGAAGCTCTCATTTTTTTGGTGAAGGCAGGGTGGTGCTGACAAAAGTTAAGGAATTTGTATTTACGATTAACAACTGCATATACTTGAAAGTTTCTAAAATATTTTCAACAAATCCATTTTGTGCAAATAATATGAGCATTCCATGAAACACATTTCTTTGAGGCAGTCATTTGAATACTTCGCGTGCCTTAACATGCTTCCACATTTAGCATGCATATTTACCAAAGCACTAGCGACCATAACATCTGGAAAAATTCTATTTTGTTATGTTTCACTGCCAATGCATACATAGCTTAAGCTTCCATCTTAGCAAGGTCATGGAGAATAAAGTTTAAATATTCCGTATACATATCTACCATAAATAATTTATAGCTCTCTCACCTCCAGTCATGGTGTGCCAAGAAACCACATTTGTTCGAGAAGACTGCCAAAACCATTTCAAACCTTGGCTATGCTACCATAGAAGTC
This sequence comes from Sequoia sempervirens, assembly GCA_007258455.2. NCBI lineage: Eukaryota > Viridiplantae > Streptophyta > Pinopsida > Cupressales > Cupressaceae > Sequoia > Sequoia sempervirens. The sequence continues at coordinate 48,238,533 of VDFB02193867.1, read as the reverse complement.
TGAAAATTTGTAATTTCATTTGTCAAGAAATTTTCACAAGCTTACTCAAACATTCAACTTCATTGATGTCTGCAACCATTACTCTCCATTAATGGTCTAGAAATGACTACCTTTGTTTTCCCCTTCCTTTAAATGCTCAAGTTAAAGAATTTTAAAATTTGAGCAAAGTTAAAATTCACTCAAATGTAAGCAAATGGAGGTTCAAATTTATTGAAATGTGAGTAAATAGGTTAGAAAAATGAAAAAGCAACAAAGGTTAGGATTTTGAAAAAGTTGAGCATAGAGGTTAAAGTGCACCGAAGTAAGAGAAAATGTAGGTTAAAATTCACTGAAATGTGAGCAAAGGAGCTTAGAAAAGTGACAAACTTGAGCAACAAGGTTAGGATTTTGAAAAAGTTGAGCAATTAGGTTAGTATTCAACCAAATGCAAGAAAATGAAGTTAAAATTTATTGAAATGCGATTAAATGAAGGTTAGGAAATGGGCATAGTTGAGAAATGAGGTTAGAAATATTAATTTTGTGAGCAATAGGGGTTAGGAAATGAGAAAAGGTGAGCAATGAGGCTACAACTTTGATAAAAGTGAGAAATAAGCTTAAGACCGCTCAATTTTCCCCAAATGAGACATTAAATGCTCAAAAAAACCTCATTTAATAATTACTTTAAACTTTACAAAAGTTTTAAAATAATTTTATAAATTTTTCAATAAACCCCTTGATAATTTCTCATCACTGCAACATTGAAACTTACATAACTTTCAACTGATAAATCCTTTCACCTTGAATTGTTTTGGGCATATGAAAACTTCCTAAAGAGAAAAACTTAGAAAAATAACTTTGTCTCAAGCAACCAAACCTTATATTTTAATGATCTCTGACATTTGATTAGAAAAATTGTAACTTTAAATTTTCCAAATCCAGGATTAGGGTTACCATGAAAATTAGCTACATTTCTTGAAATATGCTCAAGAATATCCCCCTTAAACAGTTTTGCATAACACTTCATGATTTTTGAAATTTAATTATTTTTACAAATCTAGTAGATTGCATCACTTCTCTTAATGATTTTGACTCAAAATTTTAAAATTTTTCGAGTTTAAAAATTAGATTAATAGCTAGTTCTAACTGAGGACAAGGACTACAAAGGAACCATGATTAACCTAGAACATTGCAATGATCAAGTGTGTTATCCAATAGGCTATAGATTCAAAGGGAAACAACATGGGAGACTGAGTGGAGAAACTAACACAAGCCAAAAGTGGAACACACAACAAAAAAATCACTACCTAAAATATGCACATGGTAGTGATGCCTACCCCAAACTAATACAGCTGAATCATGCATACCCACTAACTCACTGAGGAAAATAAATGCCATGATGAATAACGAGTGGCAATCTTGAAGAACCTGCACACTCATTTATAACTTTGTCCCTTTCTCTTTGCTCTCAGGATTTCTCGTATGTACAGCTAGTCCCCATATGAGGCAACATATCCAAGCAACCATTGTTCATTGAAAAAATATGAATCTAGAATCAATTTGACTTCCCTTGCATGCTATAAATAACTTATTCTTGAATAAGCTAAAGTATCACAACTTCAAGCTCATTCACAAACCTTTGTTCTTTTAGATCCACAACTAAATGAATTAAAAAATTATTTTTAACCATTAGATCAATATAAAAGAGATCATCAGAACAAGAAGAATCTTCATCAAATACCTTATACAAGCAAGTATGAATACCATGAAGGAAACCCTTTTGTCAGATTTATCTAGATTGATCATCATTGATTTCTAGATCCTTTGATATCTGAAATACTTTTTCTTTCATTGATAGAGTTTGAACTGGGCATGACAGACAATGATTTGGATCTGAAGATACATTCTCACTAGGCTCAACTTTCATAAGATGATTCTTATCTTCCACTCCTCCTTTGTGACCTTGCATTCAACTTGTTTTATCTGTAATAACCTTTTCTTTGTGCATGTATGATGCAATGAACTTACATAGTGATGAATATTTCCTAAAGTTCAATGTTGAAGAGAGAAAGAACTATTTATATCAACATTATCATCAATTTCTTCATCTCTATATCTTGACTGCACGTGCACTAGAGTAGAGATCATTTCTACCTCATCTTCACATTTTTTAGTTTCTTGATCACAACACATTCCTTCAAGAATAAAATCATTTGTATGATAATGTTCTCCCTTTATAATATTGTCTTCTTCATGTGGATGGTACAATATCACATTATCTTCTTCATTTGGTACAAAGGATTTTTTGGATGCATGATTTTCCTCATAAGGAATAGAGCTATGAATAGGAAAATGAGCTCTTTCATTACAAAAATCCATTCTAAAATAATTTTAAATAACAAATAGGAGCAAAATTTTCACAAACTTGATAATCCTTATGAACCTCATTAAGTTGATCAACACTCATGCTTTGTTTATTTGAATCTTCAAATTGATTTTCAACATGTCATTTATCCATAAAAAAATTGCACATCCTATTGTATCATATTTGCAAAAAAAATTTCTCTCCCATATTACTATCATCTTCAAAATGTAGTAATATCTCATGGGTATTTTCTTTAGAAGCCACATGATCATTTTCTTGAGATGAAACTTGATTTCTTGTAATATGACCAACCTAGGAATTTCATTATGTAATGATTGCATAAAAGAAGAAATGAATGAGTTCAAACCTTCAATTTCATCATCAGTATTTTATAGTTTGGTTATTATTGATGAATGAATGAAAAGGTCCTCTCAACATAGAAATTCATCATCTAAAGTGCATCATGACACCAAGTGGGAATAAAAAATTCATGAATTTCATCTTGCAGCACCTCATAATCATCCTTTTCTTCAAGTTGATGAAGTCTTTCTCCTTCATTTTTGCATGTTTCGATAGAATTTCCTCTTTCCTCCACCATGATTATTCTTTTGGAATGCATCGTCATGAGTGGGTATAAAAACTTCATCTTCTTTGGTATTTGTATTTCTTGATGAACCAATTTTAACACTTTGATTGCAAGATGTTTCATCAATTGGATGTGTTGGTATCAATCACCAAGCCTAGGATCACAACCTACAAATAGATCTTCATAGACGAGAGAAGCAACACAAGGCTATTTCACCAAAGAAAAATATATTAAAATGAGATAACTTACATAATGTACAATAGTGCCTTATAAAGGCAAGAAATATGTGATGGGTGAGAAAACTACTTGAAACAGGAAAAAACCACTTGGATGATTAAATGCACTATTATGCCTACGTAAAATTAAGCAGGTAAATCCTATTTACCCTAACACCCCCCCTTCAGTGCAACTTAGGGAGATTATTATGCAAAATCAAGATACAATATGGGTCTCAGTTAGGCAAGCATGTTATGTACCCATTTACAATGCAAAGATAAATCTCTAACAACTAGAGAAAAGGAGAAAAACCCTATGGGAAAAAAATCCTCTCCAAAAGATAGAAAATAAAAACAAGATGCATGGATGCAGGACTCAATAACACTCCCAAGGACTACATACATCATGTATATACAATCAATGATCCCCCATAAGAGGGAAAGAGATAGACTATATAGCCCCCTCACAATGTGTAATCGCCTACAAAAATAGTAAGTGCATGAAGATAAAACATGATCCAATGTCGACAAACAACTTGTCTCCCTTTTGGAAGAAACAAAACCAAGTACAGATGCAGGTATGCTTCCCATTCTGGATAGGAATTAGCAAATGAAATCCAAATGTAGGATGATAATGTCTTTGAAATATGCTCATGTGTCGCCAAGACCTGCGAAGATGATGCCACAAACCAATCAGGAACATGCTCAATCACAATAGAAGGTGACAAACAAGGTACCACTAGAAACTGATTTTGAACATTCTCTAAAGATAGAGATGGAGTGACAATAGTTGTACCACAACTATCATCAAATAGGAAAATTAATCCTTGAAGAAATGTGTCTTCCAAGTCTAAAATGTGAGAATCCATGAACAATGAGCCAATGTCTGACAAATAGGAATCCTAATTAGGAAGACAATGATAATCTTGTTGTTTAGGAATAATGGAAGTACTTAATGAAGACGGATCAACTATCTTTGACAAAGAATCAATAACCTTTGAAGCAACTGCAACCTCATCTAAAGTCTCAAAAACCTCCATAGGATCACACGCATGGTTTATCTTCTCTGAAGAACAAAGAGACACACTAGTATTGGAGAGAGGATCATCGAGAGATGGCAGAGTATTAGGATCTCCATATGATTCTTGAATGTAAGTCCAAAGAGCATGAGGGAACTCAAAATGAACAAATGAATCCAAAAGGTCCTTGTCATTTATATGCTCAAAAATAACTCTAAAGACTTGAGCCCTATATCCTTTCCAAATCATATACCTACCACGTGTCTAGAAAGGAACTTCATTATACAAATATGGCAATAGATTCTATTCACTAAGATGAGTGAGACTAAAACCACTCCATTACCTAAAGTTCCCTTTCTCCAAAGAAACCATTATAACTAAATTCTTAAAAAAATTCAAGGATAGTGCTTTCAAAAGTATAAAAACTTCCAAAAAAGAATTAAACCTGATTTGGTACAAAAAATGATGCAGTCCATTTCTTGATCTCTATGTCAACACCAAGCAAACTCAAGAGAGCACAAGAACACCAATCACACACGTGAGAGACATCTTCATGGCCAAATGAGCCTTTGCTCATAGTAATGAAGGGAGTAAGAGGCTATATAAATAGCAAGAAACCACATCACACCACCAATGCGGAATAAATGTTTTGCAAAAAGGTAAAAACATAGTATACCTTTTTTTACCCAACAAGAATAACCACAAGAGAAATGGAAACCCTATTCCCTTCTATGAAAATCGATCCTCTCCTTTAGAATCACCCAGGTTGCAATGGAAATTTGTCCTATGCTAAGATCTCTTTCCAAAACAAAGAACGCAAGAGCCTCTATAGTGAAATTGTTCCCCTAAATGGAGTCAATGCAAGTCTACAATCTCTCACGCAACAAATAGCACCTCCAAAAAAATGCAACCTTTGATGAATGCTTTTTCCCCTAAATGTTCCTTCCAATCGGTTGCTAGCCAAATCAAGTTCCAAAAAAAAAAAACACTTAGGAATAGGAAAGAAAAGACCAAAGAGAAACCCTCAATGGCACTAGCAATGTTCCCACACCTCTCCATAGTGATCAAAACTGCTACAAAAAGCTCTTCACATGGATCCAAGCAATAATCAAATCTGTTGCACACAAGTGCACAACGAACCTTCTTGAATGCATAGAGAAATCACCCTTCAAATCACAAATAGATGATGCCTATTTAGTACACAGGTGAGACAAGAAGATGTTGCATACACCAAAATGAGCTTTGCAGTGGACAAAATTAGGCCTCAGTAAAAAACATGCCTTTTGAGCAGAAAAGTGGGTTTTGAATTACCCTTCAACACAAAATCGCCTCAATTCATCATCCCTCAACTTCTCAGAAGAAAATAGCACCTCCTCTGAAGGAAAACACTAGAAACAAAATCCACTTCAATCTATTCACACCTAGACATAGAATTGCATAAATGATATTTGATTGCATTTGCCAACAATAGGAAAATAAGAATAATTAGAAATAAGGAAAATTTGAAATTTAATAAATTTCAAATGCTAAAAAAAACTTTTAGCAAATAAATGATCTCAAATTCGGATGAAAACTCTCAATTGTAGAAGAAGGTGCAGGTTGAAGGCTCTAATACCATGTTGGTGTCAACCATCAAGCCCAAAATCACAACTTGCAAATAGATATTCACAGATGAGAGAAGCAACACAAGGCTATTTCACAAGAGAAAAATATATTGAGATGAGATAATTTACATAACGTACAAGAGTGCTTTGTAAGGAAATAAATATGTGATCCAGGTGAGAAAACTACCTGAAACAAGAAAAAATCACTTGGATAATTAAATGCACTATGAAGCCTAAGTAAAATTAAGCAAGTAAATCCTATTTACCCTAACAGGATGTTCATCTTTAGTAATGATTTCCTCTTCTATATTGTTTTCCTCATTATATAAAGAATCCATTTTGGTAATTTATTCCACCTAAGAAACATGATTTTTAAGAAAACAAGTCCCTTTCTCACCTTTTGGTTCAATCTTTTACAATGTTTGATGCAAAGATAGATGTACCTTGTCAAGAACAAGGTTCAAGTTGCCATAGAAGCTTTTCAAAAATTGAATTTGCTTAAAATCCTGAGGAGTCTTATTTTCTTGAGCAATTAGTACAAGAGAAGGATCATTTTCCTCATCACCGTTGTTTATTACTAGTTAAGACAAATGATATTCTTAAACAAAATATTCTTTAACCTTGGTTGTACAACTTCTTTCCACTAAGCTTTCATTGCCATGAGTGAGAAAATTATTTTCTTTTCCATCTTTTTCTTTCAATATCTTTTAAAGTTTGAACCAAAGAGGGATGAATCTTATTGGAAGGAAATTGCATGCCACCATAGAATCTCTTCAAAAAGTCAACTTGCTTGGGATTTTCAAGATCTTTTCTTTTTTGATATGAGTGGATAGAATAATCTTCATCATCACTGTCACTATCAATTTTTGAGTTAAAACTCTGAATTCCTTTATACCAAATAATTATTTTGGATTCTTCTTTTAGAAAGAGTCACCAAACTTCACTCTAGGGAAGGTTCCTTTAGATTTCCAAGGAACAAAATACATGAGCACTTTGATCCCCAATAGAGTCACCAAAAATCTATTGGCAAGCAAATTGGCACTTGAAATGACACCTGACTCACCCAACAGAAAGTGACAATAATGCTCCAATAGTTGGATAGATTGTGTTTGATAGGGGTAGCTCCCTCATATGATAGGGGTATTTGTAGTTTTTGTGTACCTTTAACCTAAAAGTACATAAAGGAGGAAATACAAAACTAATGGAAAATGAATAACAAAAACACTAATGGTAGACATACGAACACCAACTGAGATTTCACAACTGAAAAATAGAATACAAAGGGGGTTGATCAAAAAATATGTTTTTGATATGAAATGATGATGAAAGAAGGATAAAAAATCTCAACATATGAAGATATAAATTACTTCAACACATTCAAACTGAGATACCAAGATATGATTGTGTTTCATCAATTACATTGAAATGACTAATGGATCATTCCACAACTAAACAAAGGGATCACCAATTTAATATATGATAATTTAGAAATAAAAATTTAAAACACATTTTGGACATAAAAAAACCAAATGCATTCTTCCTTATTTTTATGAAATTATACAATTCAAAAACCTCTTAAGTACAAAGTGTCAAACCAAAAGTCATCAAAAGTTTATGTCAAAATTTCTCCAGAGTTTCCCCTCTGTAAAAGTCCCCCCTTTATGATATGAATAGCCTTGTATTTATAGGCTTCTTTTGGATAAATATAACATAACTACCTATTGAAAGTATGAGTAGTTGGTGTTGTCATTGATATCAACAAGCCTTTTTTTTTGTCATTGATGTCTATTGTTGGGTAATATTTTTTCAAGAGTATGAGCAATTGATGTTATCCATGCTTTAATTTGTTGTAACCTCTAGTGTTGCTTTGATAACCTTTTGTATATGGATATGTGGTTGAGTTGCTATGTTGCAGTTGGTTCAATTGTGTTGAAGAAGTGCAGGAAGATGATAAGGATGTGTCTCTAGTGCTTGGTTTCCAAGTTCTTTTGAGAAAATTTGATAAAAATAGGAAACAATTTGTTGCAGTGGTGTTCTAGGTTGCAGAGGTGTGTTCTTGTGTTGCTTCACATTTATTCTAGGTTGAAGATCTTCTTGTACATTTCATATATGTTGGTGAAAGATGTTTAGAGGTGTTATATCTTGGATTTATTATGATCGATTATTGTACAAAATAATTTATGTTCACTAGTGTGTGAAATATTGTGCATTACAAAGGTATTTGGGAGAAATATATTTTCTTTGTGTTTCTTTGCAAAGTGGTTTCAATTCTTGCAGATCTAAGGGTGTGTTGATTGTGTGGGTATCTTTGCTCAGTCAAGGTGGTTCAAGGTTTGGTGTTTTAGAAGTTAGTTTCTCAAGTAGCAGTGTATGGAAAAATTGTCTAAGTGTATTGGGTGTTTACATTATTTAGGTGAAAGTTGTGAAGGAGTTTGTTGGATTTTAGAGTGTTTGTGGAATATTCTAGATCATTTTCAAGAATGGTGTGTGGTTCCCAAGTCATCCTTGGACTTAAGGAAGCGTGTACTTAAAATTTTAGTGGTGTTTACAAAGGTAACACCTAACCTAGTGTTTACACTAATTATGGTGAATGAATATTATTAATAGAAGCATGTGGTTATGTGGTGTTATAGATTTGGCTCCCAAATATGGAATGATGTGGTATACTTTCACTTTTATCCACCATCGAAGTGTTTTGGTGCCGACCTAATTTGAATTTGCATGGTTGATGTACATAGACAAACTTGGAGAATGGTTTCAAGGTCGAGGATGGTTTAAATTAGAGTTGATTTATTGAGGGATGATGAAATAGATGCGAGATGTGAATGATACAAATTTTAGAGTTATAGAGTGAAAATTTGAGAAATGTAGTGCAAGCTTTCATGTGTTAGATTACTGGATGTTGTGTGCAAAAGGTGTCTACAATTTTTCAATCATTCTATGAAGGTGTTGATGACATTGTGGTGGATTCTCTATTGCATTGATATGGTCTTCTTTGTGTAACATTTCTTCTCTATCTTCTTTTTCTATTTTGGCAGTGAGCCTTTCTTTCTTTGGGTAATGAGCCCTTTAACAATGAGCCTTATTGTATTCAATGTTGACATTACTTTTATTGTGAGATAATCCTCAATGTGGTTTTTCCCTTCTTGGGTTTTCCACGCAAATATGGTGTTCTCTTGTGTATGGTGTTAAGTTTTTTTAGCTTCTATTATTTTCTTTTCATTCTAAATCATCATAACATATTTAAGGATTTAATGAATGAATGTGGATCCAAATTTGTATAATGGATTTGAAGTTTTAGGGTACAACTAATTCCACCCCCTCTCAGTCATCTTTTGCATTCAATAATTAGTATAAGAGCAAGGTTCCTTGGAGAAAATCTTAACCACTTAAGGTAGATCTTGGATGACACACTAGAAGGAGATCCCTATGTTTGATGGAACATACTATATAATGGAAAACAAGGATGGAAGGCTTTTTAAGTTATTTGGGATATGATTTCTGGAAATTAGTTTAGAATGGATATACTGTTCCTTCAAATGGTCCAAGCATTGAAGCTAAAATCAAGGCCTATGAAAGCAATAGTAAATCAAGGTATGCTCTTTTAAGTAGTCTTAAAAATTCTAAATTAGTGAAAGTTATGAATTTGAAAATTGCTAAAGAAATCTGGACAAAGTTAGAAAGTATTTATGATGGAGATGATAACGTTAAACAAGCTAAGATGTATAATTTGAAGATAACATTTGAGAACTTGCAAATATCTAAAGATGAAAACATTACAAGCTACATGCAAAGTGTAGATGAAGTGGTTAGCTCCATCAAAGGTCTTGGTGGAAAAATCAAAGAATAAAAAATGGTAAGAAAATTTTCAAAACCCTTCCTAAAGCTTACAATCATAAAGTTTCTTCTATTGAGGAATTTTAAAATATAGATCAGTATTCTAGATATCAAATATATGGTTCTCTAACTATATTTGAAATGGGAGAATTTGGTACAAATAATGGTGCAAAGTTGAGACTTCTTTTACGTCTAGAAAATCAGAGAAGACTGAAGAATCAAATTAGGAGGATCTTGATGATGTGAATGCTAACTTTGTGAGAAGGATGAAAAGGGTACTAGTAAGTACAAAGGTAAAGTTCCTTTCAAATGTTTCAACTATGGAAAGATAGGTCACTATGCTTCAAGATGTCCAAACAGAGTTGTGAATGACAAAAACAAGGAGAACAAAGGTAAAATGATTAAAAAAAGTTATTATATTAAAGATGATGTAAGTATTTTTGATGATGAATTTGATTATGGAGATGATGATGAAGAATTCTTTTTCATGGCTTTAAAAGATGAATTTGTTTCTACTAACTCCAAAAGATGTGTGAAAGAATTCCCTCTAGAGACAAAGGTTAAGATTGAAGGTACTTTGGTATCTGCTTTTTATGCCAGATATGATAAGAACTATTAGATCATTGATAGTGGATGATCTAACCATATGACCAGAGACAATATTAAGTTTATTAAGCTTGAACATTATGATGGAGGACTTGTTATATTTTGTGATGATTCAAGTGCTAAGATCTGTTGAATATGTTCAATTGGTTTGATGGCAAGTATAATACTATGTTGTTTACTAGGTTAATGGTTTAAGACATAACCTCTTGAGTGTTAGAAAATGTGTAGAAAAGGATGCAATCTTATGTTTTAGGATGATGGATGTGAGATCAAAAAAGGGTATAGAATTGTGATTGTTGTTGGAAGGACATATGGAAATTTTTATCAGCTCAAGGGTGCTAATGTCCATTGTTTTATGACTTAGATTAATGAAAGTTGGCTATGGCATAGGAGGATGTGTCACATTAATTTTAATAATATGATAAGAATCAGTTTAGTTCAAGCAATGAAATATTTTCCAAGGATTATAAAGCTTATCAATGATGTTTGCAAGGATTGTTAGATTGGAAAGAAAACAAGAAGAAGATTCAAATGAAAAGAAAAATCTACTACTAGATTGTTGGATTTGGTGTTGTGAACATGATTATGAATTAGACCAAATACAACTAAACTAAGTAATTAAATCCATAAATTATCCTAATTAAACCATAAATTATCAATGAAATTCTTGAAATATTACCTATGAAGCCATTGGAATATCAAATAACATAAAATGAATGAAATGAAAGCCTAGCTAATACTCAAACCTCATCCTATTGGGGGATTGGTGCTGAATTGATGTGGAAACCCTAACCTTAAGTGTATCTAAGGTCATTATGAGATAATATGCAAAGAATCCCTACTCAAGTGCATTAGAGCATGATTCATATATGATAGTGAAAAATGATAAAGATTCAATTAGGGAGAAGTCCATACACCCCAATAATTTTGAAATGTGATAATACCTTGCTTTAGGTAGCTTAATAGAATGACACATGAAGTTGGAATCACTAGGAAAAAAGTCATTAGGTTAAGGAAAATGGCCAAATGCATCTCCCAAACCCAGAGTCCATCATGGTCCACCATATGCATTAACCTTCAATCATGAACAATGCTTGATTAAATATTTGAAAAAATAAGCTTGAAGACCTACAAATAAAACAAAATGTTTCTCCAAGACTTCAACTCTACTGGCTTGAATGCTTTTGAATCTCTTCTTGATCTCCATTCTTCCTTCTCTCTTGATGTTCTCTTGCTTTTCAAGGTTGAAAATGATAAAAAGACTAGGCTTTATAGGCTTCTTCTCTAATTTTCCAAATATTAGATCCTGAGAGCCAACATTTAAAACTTGAATTTGGGACTTTAAAATACCATCAAAAACATATTTGAATTTTGGTTTTGGGACTTAAAGGGAACTCATTCACCCTTGGGTGAATGAATCCTAGCCTAAAAATCCAAGACCAATGTTTTTCACGGCCATTAATTAATTAAATGTATTTGTTTAATGCATGTTGCAATTTCAGGAAATGATAAAAATAGGCCTTGGGATACATAATAAAGGGAGTTATGGGCCTATTTATGCAAGGTTAAAATGATATAAATGTAAGGTCACTAAAATAGGTCCAAATTAAAAGTGAAATTATACTATTGTCTAGAAAGGAGTATAATTTTGTACACTAAAAGTGTTAATCATTATTCTACTAAATACTATAGGGGTATTTTTTAACCCAAAGGAATTGCAGCACATACATATATATTATCCCCACTTTGTTGTAAAAGTGGTTTTAAGCCGATCTTCATCTTTTATCTTAACTTGATGATATCTGAAGAAGCCATTAGTAAATGAGTAAATCTCTCTTCCTGCAACTAATTCTAATTTTTTCTTAGTGAATGTGGATGGGAAGGGATCATGTATGCAAGCTTTGTTCAACTCCCTGAAATCTACACATATCCTTATCTCTCATGTTTTCTTGTTTTGGACCACCACATGACTTGACCAATCAACATCCTCTACCAGTTTAATGATTTTGGTAGATAACATATTTTTTATCATTGTTTTGACCTTTATCTTCATATTTTGATTTAGTATATAAGGTCTCTTTCAAACTTGTTTAACACCTTCCTTCAACTAGATTTTCATTACTCCTACCTCTTCTTTGATTCACTTTATTTCTATGAAGGTTCTAGGGAATAAATATTGGAATTCTGAGAGGGATTCTATTGTATACGCTACTACCTTTTCACACCAATAGTACCCTATTCTTTCCATCTCGAGATCACCTTATGTCCCAATATTTACCTCTAGTTTGAAGAGGTCATTATAGTATTTCTTCTTAGGTTCTATGTATTATTATATTTCCCTTTCTCCTTGGTCTATTTTTATTTCTAGGGTCTTCTCTTCTTCATAATTTTGTACCTCACAACAATATTTCTCTATATTGGTTTCTCTCTAGTCAAACCAATTAATATACTCATATATACCTTGTTCTTTGGGTGGTGTGGAAGGAGTTTGTAATACCACTATTTTTTATCTTCTTCTGGATTGAATATGATCTCTTGTATTTGTAGTAATGCGGTATGTATCTAAGGATTTTTACTAGAAAAAGAAAAGGTATGGAGGAAATCTGTTGTTACTTCATCCCATGTTTTAGCTTCTACACATCTCCCTTGGTCAATATACCATGTTTCGGCCACTAGGTTAAATTTTTAGTAGAATAATTGGATGCAAATTCTATCATCATACTCATATCTTTCTTCCTAGGAGTATATATGTATATATCTAAATGATGTTTTGGTAGGATATATCCCTCATATGTGGGTATGTCTTGATATTCCCTTAATTACGATAGGAACCTTGATTTTTTCAAGGTTTTAAAGCTTTCCCATTTGATAATGGTGTTCTTATGTGCATTATACTGGTCCATGTGAAATTGCAAGGGTTTGTGGTAGGGTATCAAGTGTGTGGATTTCATGTTGAAAGGTTTGTTATATTTTTACTAGGTATGTGAGTAAGTCTCCTCCATTATATTTAGGTAACTTGATGTTTTAAATTTCATGTGAAATATGGTTAACCTAATGAGACTTTCTTCCTCCTTTTCCCCATTATTTTTATTCACACCAATATCATGTGGTATGTTTTCTATGGAGGGTTTTTCTACCGGTGCCTTTCTTACCATCAATATCCTTTAGGAGACAAATATTCTATGAGAATATGCTTCTAGTTCATGTTTTAGCCATGCTTTTAGTGTAGTTTCACTATCTATTCTTCCATCAATTTTATCTATCTCTAATTCCCCTTTTGAATTGGGTTCGTCCCAAATTTTAGTTGTTGGTAGCTTAGTTATGGTGTTCAATCTTTTGGACCATCATCATCATATTTATCTATATATTCATATATTCTATGTAGGTTTCATCTTTGTTCTTCCTTAAGGGGATGTGTAATATCCTTATTTCATCTACAAATGAAATTTTTAGACTAAAAACCATCTTAATCCAAGAACTACATAAAAGGAATCAAATGTTTCTTTAATTGTGACTACCTAAAAATCTACAATCTATTTTAATCCTTTAATTTCCACTTCCTCTTGTCTCCAATTACCTAAGTTTTTCATTCCATGATCATCTTCCAAAATGATATTATATGGGGTAGGTTCTAATATGGATCTTCATAGGTATTCCCATATCATTTTTGGGATTAGATAGACGTCTACCACTAAATCAACCATTACCCTAGAGATCTTTCACTTATGGATCAAGAAGTTAATCATGATAGGCCTAGTTTTTCAATGTTTACCTACTATCCTAAGTTGTGGAATGGAATTTTGATTCTAGTATTTAGTAATTTTTTTAAACTTTATTATTAAGTGATTTTTCCCTACCATTTGTGCTAATTGTTTAAGTATCCTTCTAGTTCTGAGAAAAACCCATTCTTCTCTCTTTCCTTTCCTTGTTCTTTCTCAATGATTTTCCTAGCATTTTCTAGGATCTGGCCATGTTGTTCCTTGGTGGGGTGGAAATTTTCTTCCCCTTTTGAGTTCTCTTCTTCTATTGATACTACTTGTTTGGTATTGGTACCTTGTCTAGTGATTACTGCTTCTTTAATTTTATCAATAATTTTATGGTCTTTGTAGTACACATATTTGGTGCTATTTTATTTTGTGGTGTATCCTTTGTCCTTATCTTCCAACATCTCCTTATTTCTTCTTTTAGATTCTTGGCTACATTTCAAAGAAGTCATACTCCTTTGTTTGTATTAGAGTTTTGCGAGTCATTATGGTGATGTGCTTTTATAATACTGATGTTATTTTTTCATAATTAAAGGCATTACGATCTTCTTGGCCACATAATCTACATTGTTTTCTTCTTTCCCCCCAACATTTTCTTGCAAAGTGTCCTAGTTTGCAACAATTAACACATGTAGCATTTGCTTTCCTTCTTCTTCCTTAGCCTTGACCTCATCCTCCATAAAATAAACCATTATTATTGTATTTCTCTAGTTTTTAGCTATTTTTTTGCATTTCATTGGTTTTGTATCTATGTGGTGCTTTGTATCTAGTATCTAATGCATATAATTCACTTTCTGCCAGTCCTTTTACATATGTCAAAGTCTGTTGGTATTTATTGCTATCTATAGTAAATCTTCTTTTAACCAAAATAACTGTGATGGAAATTATTCATTATCATGGTCATCTCACTCTTTGTACATTTTGTAGTAGACTAAATTTACTTTTTTAGGTACTATTTGGAGGTCTATGCATAAAAAATTGGCGTTATTTTTCTCTATTTCTTTGGGACATTCATTCCTAATGTGACCTTATCTTATATACTAGGTGCACCATACATTAGGACTAGGTTTATACATGTCTCTTGTGTCGATAATATCCTATTGGACTCTTAATTGTTCTACACCAAGTTAAAGTTTTTCATTTGTCTATTTGATATTTCTTTCTCCTATTTGTGCCATGGATAATTTTTAATTTGGTAGGAAAATGTAACTCAGATATGTGTTGAACTATCTTCCATCAAGTGCAATTCTTATTTTCGATAAGAATCCAAAGATAAATGACTCAATATTTTTTTTCACTTAGAGGTTCTTTGAGGCATCTAGTGACCTCTTTAAATCTTTTGTCAAGCTCCTTGATTGATTCATCCTTTTTTTGCATTAATTCTTAATTCTTAATGGAGTTTACTTACTCCTTCTATAGGTAATTCTAGTATCATAATTTTTTTTAGGGAATCTTGGTTGACTGTATCCCATTCTTTATTGTGATTTGGATAGTTTTTTTATACCATTGTAAGACTTCTCCATGAACTAATCCTACAAATTCAAATAATTTGAAGTTATTTTTAGTTAGGTTTTATCTCAAGCTACCACAAAGATTCTAAGATGAACACACATTTAGTCACTTCAATTGTATCCTTCCCAAATATATGTAATTTCATGGTAGTATTCATGATTGGTTCTTCATCTGAATCACTATCTATGTATCCTATATCAAATTTTTATTTTCTTGATGTATCTATTGTTGGATTTTGTGATTGTGTTGCTGATATGTGGTTGTCATTGATGTCAACACTATTAACATTTGATGTATTGAAGGATGTATATGTCGAGGATATTGAGAAAATTGTTAAAGGAAGAGTTCCATGTTGCCAGTGGTTCAGTGAAGGTCATGAAGGTGTTTTGTTCTGTATGTTGAAGATCAGTTGTTTTGGATTAAAGGGTTTTCTGTTGAGTGTATCTAGTTCATCTACTAGAAGTTTCAGAGGTCCGCGTGAAGATCTAATAGTGCTATGAATAGTTGTCTTTTTTACAGTATTTCTGTGGTCTCTGTTAGTGTTCCTGATTGAAGTTTATGTGTTTCTAATAATTTTAGTTGCT
Source organism: Sequoia sempervirens (assembly GCA_007258455.2). Classification (NCBI taxonomy): domain Eukaryota; kingdom Viridiplantae; phylum Streptophyta; class Pinopsida; order Cupressales; family Cupressaceae; genus Sequoia; species Sequoia sempervirens. Next base: position 48,222,465 of record VDFB02193867.1, on the reverse strand, counting down.
GTAGATATTTCTCTATTAGTTCTTGTTGCTCGTGGATGCTTCTAGATCATTCTCTATTCTTATTTTACATCCACATTGATTGGTGTGCTCATGGTTGAAGATTTTTCTTGGTATGTTCAATTTTTGTGTTCTTGGCTGAGATGGTGGTTGTAGCATGTTGCAGATCCTTGAAGATTCAAAATTGAATGCTTGGCGCACTTGAGGGTATTGTTTTGGGTTGCATCATGGTATTGGACAATGGTGTTTGATCCACATTGAAAGTTTATTTATAAATTTGGGCCGACATTGAAAATATGTTTTATATTTCTCGCTAACTAATTTGTTGATGTAATTTCATGTTGCGGATATATAAGAGCGATTGTTTAAGAAAAGTTAGTGTGTGCATAAGAGAGAATGTATGCCAAAGAAAGTACAAATGTCTGAATAGTGTCCTAATCATTTGATTATAGAGCAGAGTAAGAAGAAGTTTGAGCGAAGTGTGAAGAAGGATTTCTTTGCTTAACTAGAACTGTAATTAGGCTTTTGAAGAAGCTATTTTCTTAGTTCATACCCTATGGATCTAATCTGTATTACTATGTATTTTTGGGAAGTGAGCCCTCTTGTATTTGAGCAATGTGCCTGAATGCTTGTGCATTCCCATTATTTTTATTATACTTTTAATAGGGTATAATATTGTGGACTAACATCCACCCTGGTTTTTCCCCTAATAGGGTTTCCACGTGAAAAATCTTGGTGTTCTCTATGTATATGATGTGTTGATTGTTTGTGGTTTATTGTTCATTCATCAGATCTGAGACTAAGTTAAGAAAAGTTTGAAAAAGTTTAAATATTATGTGACAACTGATTCACCCCCCCTCTCAGTTGTTTGTCCTTGTTTTTCCAACAATTGGTATCAGAGCAGGTTCCTCTGAAGAAGTTTAAAAGGTTGAGGTGATCCGAGATGGCATCATATAAGAAGGACAGTCCTAGATTTGATGGAACAAACTACTCATTGTGGAAAGCTAGGATGGAGTGTCATTTGAAATGTATTAGTGAACCATCCTGGAAAATTACAAAGAATAAGTATGTTATTCCTTAGAATGTTCCTTCCACTACTAATGAAATTAAAGAGGCTGAGAATAATGTCAGGGCTATGGAAGCTTTGTTGAGTTCTCTAAAAGATTCAGAAATGAACAATGTGTTAGGTTTACAAACAACTCATGAGATGTTGACGAAGCTAGAAACTTTGTATGAAGGAGATGTACATGTGAAGATGGCTAAGCTACAAAGTTTGAAAGGAAAGTATGAAAATTTGAAGATGGGTGAAGATGAAAATATTTCTTCTTTTATGCAGAGAGTAAATGAACTAGTGATGGGTATTAGATGTGCTAGTGGTATCCTGGAAGAGGAAGAAATTATGGATAAAGTGCTTAGATAATTGTATCCCTCCTACAAAGCAAAGGCTCATGCTATTGAAGAAACTAGATCATTGATGAATGTGACAAGGGATACACTGATTGGTAAATTTGCTACCTTTGAGGTGAGTGAATTTGATGATTCTGTTCCTAAGACTGAAACTATTTAAGGCTACTATATTTGGAAGAAACACGCAAAGTTATGATCTAGGAGAGAGTTCTAGAAAGAAATTCAAGTATGAGGAAGAAATGAAGCAACTTGAAGATGAAGAAAGAGAGGTAGAAGAGTTGGAAGCATTGATTGTGAAGAAAGAAGGTAGAGGACAAGGTAAGTATAAAGGAAAACTGCCTATTAAATATTTTTCTTGCAGTAAAATAGGTCATTTTGCATCAAGGTGTCCTAAAAGGGTCCCTAGATCCAAGCCTTACAAATCTAGATTCTCGAAGAAGTGTTATTTTGTTGAAGAAGGAGTTACTGATGATGAGTCTGATAATGATAATGGAAATGAAGATGATTGAGTTTTCATTGCTATCAAGGAAAATAGTCCAACAACTAATGAATCTACTAAAGTTGAGAAAGATCTTGTAGCCTAAATTGAAGAAAAGTATGAGTGGCTCATTGATAGCGGATGCTCACATCATATGAATGGTGACAAAAGAAAATTTGTAAGTATAGAGAAGTATGATGGTGGGGTTGTAAGATTTGGAGATATCAATGCTTGTGTGATTCATGGAAAATGATCTATTTGTCTTGGTGGTAAGCATAACAATGATGATGTTCTTTATGTTGAAGCATTGAAGCACAACCTGTTGAGTGTTGTACAGATGGTGGATAAGGGTTATGATCTTTAGTTCAAAGATGGAAGATGCAAGATATTTGGAAGCTCTAGAAATGTAATTGATTTAGGTAAATAGACAAAAGGTAATATTTTTCACCTGAATGTTGCTAGTGAAATTTTGTTAATTGCTCAAGTAGATGAAAGTTGGCTATGGCATAGAAGGTTGTGTCATGTGAATTTTGATAACATAGTCAAAATAAGTTCCACTCAAGTAGTAAGAGATCTACCTAAGCTAGTGAAGCGTGCTAGCACAATTTGCAAGGAGTGTCAGATGGGAAAATAGACTAGAGTTTCTTTTTGAAGAAAACAACATCATTCAAATGGATTACTGGAGCTTGTGCATACTAATCTATGTGGTCCTTCCAAAGACAAAATTCTCCATGGTGAAAGGTACTTTATGTTGCTTATTAATGACTACTCTAGAATGATATGGGTTGCTTTCTTAAGAGAAAAATGTGAAGCATTAGAAAATTTCAAAAGTTTCAAAGCTATGGTAGAGAATGAGAAAGGTTTGAAAATCAAATTCTTAAGGTTAGACAGAGGTGGTGAGTTCACCTCCAGGGAGTTTAATTCTTTATGTGAAGAGCATGGAATCTGAAGACAGTTATCTACTCCCCAAACCCCTCAAAAAAATGGTGTTGTAGAGAGGAAGAACAAAACAATTCTGGATGCTTCTAGAAAAATGATGATTGAAGGAAATGTGCCTCACATCTATTGGAGTGAAGCTATAAGCACTACTATGTACACATTTGGTAATTCTGGTAAGACTCCTTTTGAACTATGGTTTGGTTATAAGCCTATTGTCAAATATTTCAATATCTTTGGAAGAAAGTGTTATATCAAGAGAGATGATGATATAGGAAAGTTTGATGCAACAAGTGATGAAGGAATCTTTCTAGGTTACTCTACTAGAAGCAAGGCCTACCGGTGCTATAACAGAAGACTAAGAAAAATGGTTGAGAGTGAAAATGTTAGAGTTAATGAGGATTCTGCTAGATCATCCAGATATTGTGGATATGATTCAGATGAATAAAATACAAACAAAGGGAAGAATGTTCAGACACAAAATCAACTTCAAATTGTGCCATATGTTCTAGTAAGACAACTTCAATTTGTTCCGGTAAATCAAGATAGTCATGAAGAAGAGACAAGTGCAAGTGCAAAAGAAAGAACAAAAGAATTAGAAGTTTGAGAGAATCCTAAAAATATGAGGTATGTAAAGCTAAATCATTCTAAAAATAAAATTATAGGAGACAAGAACAAAGGTGTACAAACTAGAAGAAAGATTGTAGAAGAGTGTTGCCTGCTTTCCAAGATTGAGCCTAAAGATGTCAATGAAGCTTGCAATGATGAACACTAGATGGAAGCCATGAAGGAAGAACTGATGTAGATTGAAAAGAATGATACATGGATACTTGTCCCCAGACCTAAAGATAAGAATGTAATTGGTACTAAATGGGTCTTTCAGAATAAATTAAATGAACAAGGTGAAGTGGTGTAGAATAAAGCAAGACTGGTATGTAAAGGGTATTCACAAATGGAGGGTATTAATTTTGAAGAAACCTTTGCCCCTGTTGCTAGAATTGAAGCTGTAAGGTTATCTCTTGCTTATGCTGCATATAAGAACTATAAAGTCTATCAAATGGATGTGAAGTCAGATTTTATAAATGGTGAGCTAGAAGAAATATACATTGAATAGCCGAATAGATTTCAACTGACTGATAAGCAAAACATGGTTTTTCGATTGAAGAAATCTCTATATGGACTCAAGCAAGCCCCTAGAGCCTGGTATGCTAGAATGGAAAAATAATTATTAAGGCTTGGATTCAATAAAGGTACTGCTAACAACAACTTGTATTTCAAATTGGATCATGATAAAGAATTAATTATTGAGGTCTTTGTTGATGACATTAGTTTTTGAGGAGATGACAATCTATGTAGGAAGTTTGCTAATGAAATGAAGAGTGAATTTGAGATGAGTATGATTGGAGAGATGAAGTTCTTTCTAGGATTGTAAGTTACTCAGGTAGACAAGGGAATCTTCATATCTCAGTCCAAATATGTGAGAGAGTTGCTAAAAAAGTTTGGTATGGAAGACTCAAAACCTTTTGGTACCCCCATGGAAACTACATGCAAATTAACACAGAATGATGATTCTCCTAAGGAAAATCAAACAAGATACATGTCAATGATTGGTGGATTGCTCTACTTAACTCAGACTAGACCAGACATTATGAATACTATATACAATGGTTACTAGATTTTAGGTTGATCCAAAAGAGTCTCATGTGAATATTGTAAAGAGAATCTTCAGATATCTGAAAGGAACGGTTGATTTTGGACTTTCGTATCCTAAGGATGATGATCTTACTTTGAATGCATATACTGATGCAGATTGAGCAAGAGATGTAGATGACATGAAGAGTACTAGTGGTGGTGCCTTCTTCCTAGGGAAAAAACTATTGTCTTGGTTGAGCAAAAAGTAGAATTCCATTTCTCTATCTACTGCTGAGGCAGAGTATATTGCTATTGCAAACAACTGTACTCAAGTGATGTGGATGAAATAGATGTTGAAAGATATTAGATTTGTATATGATGAACCTATTGCCATATACTATGCCAACTCAAGTGCAATAAACATATCAAAGAATTCGGTGCTACACTCTAAGACCAAGCATATATCAATCAATTTTCACTTCTTGAGGGAAAATGTAAGTGAGAAAGAAGTTAGACTAGAGTATGTACCTACCAAAGAGCAGATTGCAAAATATTTCACCAAGTCATTGCTGAAGGATAATTTTAAGTATCTTAGAGGGATGCTAGGGGTGATTAACCCTCTTGATATAAACTAAATATGCATTTGATTGCATCTGTCCACGTGCTTCATAGATATTTCTTGATCTGAATTGATGTTATTGTGGCTGCTACTCAGGGGGAGTAGTCAGGTTTGCATATATGCGGTTCAAAGCTTGTATGTGGAAAGATAATGGTTATCTTTTCCGTTGATGTCAAAGGGGGAGAAGAGTAATGTGAAAAACTGTTGCTTACTTGGAGTGAAGAGTCATGTGGGGGGAAGATCATGCAGAAGAGGTTAAGGAAGAAGAGTCAAAATCTAAGGAGGAGTAAGTGCTAATTGAGAGTTGGGTTGATGGTGTTTTTCACATCATGTGTTGCCATCAATGCCAAAGGGGGAGATTTTTGGATGTTGTGATTGTGTTGCTAATATGTGGTTGTCATTAATGTCAACACTATTCGTATTTGATATATTGAAGGTTGTATATGTCGAGGATATTGAGAAAATTGTTAAAGGAAGAGTTTTAGGTTGCCAATGGTTCAGTGAAGGTAATGAAGGTGTTTTGTTCTATACGTTGAAGATCAGTTGTTGTGGATTAAAGGAATTTTTGTTGAGTGTATCTAGTTCATCTACCACAAGTTTCAGAGGTCTGCATGAAGATCTGATCATGCTATGAACAGTTGTGTTCTGATAGTATTTCTGTGGTCTCTGTTAGTGTTCCTGATTAAAGTTAATGTGTTGCTAATAATTTCTATTGTTGCAAATATTTCTTTGTTAGTTCTTGTTGCTCTTGGATGCTTCTAGATCATTCTTTATTCTTGCTGTACATCCACATTGATTGGTGTGCTCGTGGTTGAAGATTTTTCTTGGTATGTTCAATTTTTGTGTTCTTGGCTGACATGGTGGTTGTAGCGTGTTGTTGATCCTTGAAGATTCAAAATTGAATGTTTGGCATGCTTGAGGGTATTTTTTTGGGTCACATCATGGTATTGGCCGATGGTTTTTGATCCACATTGAAAATTTATTTGTAAATTTGGGCCGACATTGAAAATATGTTTTATATTTCTGGCCGACTAAGTTGTTGATGTAATTTCATGTTGCAGATATATAAGAGCGATTCCTTAAGCGAAGTTAGTGTGTGCATAAGAGTGAATGTATGCCAGAGAAAGTGTAGATGTGCGAATAGTGTCCTAATCATTCAATTGCAGAGCAGAGTAAGAAGAAGTTTGAGCGAAGTGTGAAGAAGGTTTTTTGTGCTTAACTGGAACTGTAATTAGGCTTTTGAAGAAGCTATTTTCTTAGTTCATACCTTGTGGATCTCTGTACTATTGTGTATTATTGGGTAGTGATCCCTGTTGTATTTGAGTAGTGAGCTCTAGGCAATGTGCCTGAATGCATGTGCATTCCCATTTTTTTTCTTATACTTTTAATAGGGTATAATATTGTGGACTAACATCCACCGTGGTTTTTCCCCTAATAGGGTTTCCACGTAAAAAATATTGGTGTTCTCTATGTATCTGATGTGTTGATTGTTTATGGTTTATTGTTCATTCATCAGATCTGAGATTAAGTTAAGTAAAGTTTGAAATTTTTAAAATATTTTGTGACAATTGATTCACCCCCTCTTAGTTTTCTATTCTTATTTTTCCAACATCTATATTTTTTCCTTCTTCTATGCTTTGTTGTCTTATTTTTTTTTCTACTTCTTTTATTGAGATTCTTCTTTCTTTTATTGGAATTATAGGTGACTCTTGGTTCAAGAGTTACATCTGTTCAAATTTCATCTTCACTCTTTAAGGTGTCTACCTATTTGTTAGAATCATTTGATTATTGGATGGTGTCATTGTATTATAGGGTGTTAAATTCCAATAATTCTCCTGATTAGTTAACACATATTCATTTATTATCTTTGATACACTTGTGGTTACTAATTCCTCCAAGTAAATATCATCAAATATTATATTTAAGAGTTTTTATGCCACAATTTCTCATGGCAACCATCTATCATTTACTTAGATTCCTGTCCACTATTGATGTATAACTAGTGTCATATTCCTATGAGACATTATGATTCTTATTACCACTTTTTCCATTTCTTTTTTGAACTTCCCATTATTTCTAATACCTTATTCTATGTTTTGAATGATTCGATTTATGTGGCTTATGTTAGTACCTAAATATAGAATTTCTTCTCTATCTTTCTTGACAACACCCACAATAGTGCAATCTTCTTTTTCTCCTCTAGCAATTCCCACATTAGCACACTCAACAACACCATACTTGGTGCACTCACTCCCTTTTTTATGATTTTCTTTCATAACATCTAGGTTCTATCCCTTAGCCCTTTTTTCTGTGTCTTCCATTCTTTTGTGGTATCTTGTCTTTTCTCAATCTACTTTAGCCTCTTTTCTTTTATGTTAATCTTTATCTAGGTAAATTAATGATTTCAAGTATCTCTCTCCTACTCCCATGTTTTTTCTCAATCTATACTTCCATTAGTCTCTATATATCTTGTATTTAAAAGAAAACCTTGAGTAGTTGCAAAATTTTAGGGATATTTTCATATCCCTCCCCCTTTCTATTCAACATCCCCGAATGGCCTACCCACTTCTCATAGAGGTTTCATTTAGGGTCTAACAATTATTTTTTCCATCTTTTCCTTTTTAGGCTTGGGTATGTGCAGGATCATCATGGAAAAAATAGGCCCTTAAGTGGTGATGAAAATTTAGAAAAATTAGAGTTAGGAAACTTGATGTTAAAATTTGAATAAGTTATCTATATTATTTCAAAAATATGTAACAATAGAATTTGTAGCAAATTGAATGTAGTTTCTAACCTACTAGGTTTATTTTTAAAAAGAAAAATCTATTTGGTGAAAATTTGAAATTTCAATGCAGTAGTACTTAAATTTCAGGGAAAAAATAAGAAGTAGGTGTCTGTCTGACCAACCTAACCACAATAAAATGACAATATTTTTTATACGATTTTAGATATAAGTAGAGGACTCATGTCCCAATGTGATGCATATTTTTATAATTTTTCCCAAGAAAATAATTAATTATGAAATTTTATTACAACTTTTAAAAAATATAAAACTTATATGTCGACCACCTTAACTTGGTCAAAACTTCATGAAATTCAATTTTGTTTTTAAATCCTATAGTATGAAGTGTAGAATGTGACACATGTTTTAGATTCAAAAATGTGATACCATTTGAAAACTATAGATGTCTTTCAATCAGCCTATCAATTAGGACTTTAGTCGTAATTCAAATAGAAAATGAATAATAATTATTTATTAAATTCAAAGTAAAGCATAATTTATATTGGTGGAAAGGTGAGAATATCCTTTAAAAACCTTTTTTGTTTCATCAATTTTGGGTTAAAAAAAGTTGTCATCCACATACCCTACAGATACCCATCATATCGCCACTTTTTGGCCTATCATGGTCCTGCACATACTTGCTTATAATTTCTTTGTTGTTCTCTCTAGGGTCCCAACAATGAAACCAATGTTGGCAAGAATAATGGTGAAACATAATCTAGACATCTATACCCAAGATATTTTGTGCAGTTATTTTATACCTCGAAGGATAATGTAAGAGAAAAAAGAATTTGTGTTAAGGAATTCAAAAGAACAGTTAAAGATTACTATACTGACAAAAGAATAATTCATTTATTTATCATACACACACACACATATATAGATAGATAGAAAACTCCTAATAACTCCTTATATTATATCATGTACAAAAGGTAGTTCTTAGTCTCTGATCATATATTCCTCATAGATACTCTATCTACATATCTATATATTTCACATATTATTTACATTACATATATAGATGCATTCCCATAAAGGGACATCTCTCCTAATTACAAAAAATACCTTTTCTATCTTCCATAGACCTTTTTTGGTAGCTTGTGATAAGATCCATTATAGCTCTTGATCTGCTAACATCAAGTAGGGCCACAAAAATGGAGGCAAATGATTTTTAAGTGCCTAAGCTAGAATATAAGGGGACTTGAATCCACAAAAATGAAATATTTTGTTAGAATATTTTAAAACCAAATTCTAGATAAAGATGTTATTTTCCTACAAGAATTTAAGGTAGTTAACTTTTCCCTTGAAACCAATCTAAACTTTATATATGGAAGGATGCTACCCATTAATGTTCCAAAAATGAAAAATGAAAAGGTGGTACTATTATCCTTTTATCAAATAAATGGAGGAACTATGCAATTGAATAGGGGATATCTTCCTGTAATAGAGTTGTTTGGCTTATCCTAGAAAAAGACAATAGGAAATTTTGGCATTTTCTCAATTTATGCTCCAAATGACCATAGAGAGAGAGATTAGAGCTTTTGAAATGGTTACACAATCTTTAAAACCTACCTTGGATAATAGGTGGTGACTTTAACATGATAAAATTAATGAAGATAAATTTGGTGGAATAGATAATGGGTGAAAAGGAGAGGAAAAACATTATTGGTTCAAAATGAAAAGAAAAATTAACCTCTTTGACCCAATAGGAGGGAAAAACAAAGAAAGAAGAAGCATCTAGTATACTTGGTGTCACTACTAGAAAGGAAATCAAATAATTTATTCTAGATGATATAGATTTTATGAAAACAAAGAATTTTTCACCTTTGACATAATTGAAGCCAAAGATAGAGTAAATGTGCATCCTTTCACATTATCTGATCACTACACAATAAAGGTGAAAACAATAGTACATAAAAAGAAAGAAAGAAAAAGTATTAAGAAGAAATAAAAATTTATCCTAAATACATCCTTGGTTAATGATAAGGACTATTGTGATGCAATCTCTACTCTTAGAGAATTAAAAAATGGATCATAAAAGAAAACTCTATAATAGAAAGGTGGAAAAAAATTGTTAAAGGATGGAGGAATATTTTCAAAACTATAGGTAAAAAATGGATTTGGACAATAGAAGGTATGATAACTCTTTACACGAAAATCTCTTTGAATTGGAAGAAAAATTATTATCAAACCTAAAAAATGAAAGCCTCAATGGAGATTTAACTCACACCAAAAATGAACTAAGGAAATTTCAAGCATTCAAGTTTTAGGGAAAAAAGGTTAGGGCCAAGATTAACTAGTTAAATAGTGGATATAGAGGTTCATAATACTTTCTTTATATATATCTTAAAGAATAAGTCCAATTTGGATAGATAATAGATTAGTTTATGACCAAGAAAATATTGTAGCATGTAATTCTTTGAGTTCTATATGTATTGTTTACCTTTGAAGGTGAAAATCCTTAGACTAAAGATGCTAGAAGGCTATGGAAAAGCCTAATCCCAATAAAATTATCCAAGGATGATGTGGAAATATTGACGAAGTGGATAATGAAGGATGAATTCTAATGAAATCAATCCAAACCCTCAAAAATGATAAATCTCCAAGAGTAGATAGCTTACCAAATTAGAATTCTATAAGAAAAATATAGAGTGGGTAAGTGATGACCTTTTACAAGTCTACTTGGAAGCTATTAATAAGGGATCTCTAGGTGTGGAAATCAACACCAGAACCATAAAATGTATCCCAAAGGAGGGGTTCAAAACACAAAAAATTGGAGACCAATTACTCTTCTCAATGTGTCTTATAAAATTTTAGCAAAATTCTTAGCACAAAGAATTGTGGACATACTCCCTTCCATTATTAGTAATACCTAAATTGGGTTCATCAAAGGTATATTCATTTTGGAGAACCTTCTAACTAGCTGGGAAGCTATAGATTGGGAAAAAAGGTCCAATCAAAACACAAGATTACTCTTGATAGACTTTGAGAAGGTCTATAATAGAATTGAGTGGCCTTTTGTGATAATGATATTAGAAGCCCTTGGATTTCTAAATGAATTTTTCCGGAGGGTTCAAACCTTGATGAAAGATTAAGTTGCATGAGTGGACATAAATAGTTCACTTATAGAGAAGATCCAATTGCAAAGATCCATAACTTAAGGGTGTCCCCTTCCCCCTTCACTCTTTGTCATAGCTTTAGAAGCCATGTACTATGTATTAAGAGAAGATATTGAAAGTACAAAGGTGAAAGGGATTACCTTGCATGCTGAAGAAGAATTGGAAAATCTCCATTTTTTACTTGATACTGCACTATTTTTTCATCTCTAAAAAAGAAAATTTCAAAATCAAATGCATAAAATTAAAATTCTATGTGATGCTTTAGGAGTAAAAATCTCAAAGGAAAATTTCATCCTACTTTGTTGGGAAAATAATCCCCCAACTTGGCTAGCCAATTTTGGATTCCAATGTGGGGATCCAAATAAACATGTAAGATACTTGGGTATCCCATTTTCCATCAATCCTTGCTTAAAAAATATGTTGATTTAGGTGAAAAAAAATTATATAATAACTAAACAAATCGAATAAAAACTACCTGTCCATGACTAGGAGGATTTAGATATGCCAAAATAAATATCCTCTTACAACCTATACTACTCCTTAGTATGGCTCATCAATAGTTATCAAATCAATAAGATCCATAAATGTATAAGATATTTTTAATGGTCAGATAGGAAAGATAGAAGTAGAAAAAAGTAGTGAAATAGGATTGGTGCTATATAAATGATGGAGGGATTGGACTAAAAGATCTTAGGAAGCAAGGCTTATCACTTGCTATAAAATGGTTCTTCAAAGCATTATATGGTAGTGAACCTTGGAAGATCCTAGTAAATAACATTTAGTTGGCTTCCCCAAAACATGATAAAATGCAGGATCATCTACCCTTTTGGGATGTCTTATTTGGAAAATTCCTAATGACCCTAGCTAGATCCAATATCAAGAAGTTTAAGAATAATGACATAGTAGGAAACTATGATTTAATATGGTGGAATCCACACCATAAAGAGAAACCCCTTGCATTGTTGTAAGTGTGCTTAGAAAAAGAATGCAATAGGAAAGAAATACATTTTTAAAGATATACTACTTAATAACTAGCTAAAAAGATGAGAGCATAAAAAAAAATGACCTAGCTCAAAAACAGTGGAGAACTTATATTGCCTTGAGAGAAGTAATCAAGAATATAGAGTATACTACTCAAAATGAATCAAATGGAAAAAAATTGGATAGGTATAAATGGATAGATGGAACAAAAGTAAGTAAAGTTAAAACCAATATTTAATATATAAATCCTTAATCAATAATAAAGAAATGAAAAATTATTTGAATAAATGTTAGAATCTAGAGATTAAAGATAATAAATGGACTAAGTACTTTAAATGGATTTGGAATGATAACATTGAACAAAAGAAATATTGCTTCAGATTTTTTATTATCTTGTAGAAACTCCCTGGTATTTCTTCCCTATGTAATAGTTTAAAATATTGTGAAATTTGTAAGATGCCTCAATCTATTATACATATTTTTTATGAATTATTTTTTACAAAGGAAGTATACTTAATTTTTTGCTCAAATTTATTTGGATGGGGTGAAAAAGGTAAACTAGAATGGACTAAAATTTTGTTGGGCTTCATCAATAAACTAGATAAAGATGCAAACTTGTTTTGACTAACTCTTTCTACTAAAATCTTATGGTTAATTTGGAAAGCTAAAAATAAAGAGTGGTTCTAAGGTAAGAATAGAATACTTATTGAGTCTCCAAGAAGACTTATACTTCTTGAAAGGTTGAATTTTGTTGCTTCTATATTTAGGAGATAGAATAACAATCTTCACACTCTCTCATTCATGGAAAACCTTAGAGATCTCAATCTAAGATATGAAAAGGAGAAAGAGATCTTAAAATAGGGTTGTCTTATGGTCTGATTACAGACTAAGGAGGGCTTCACCACCAAGCTAGGGCTTGGAAAGACAAATGAAATGAAAGATCTAATGCTTAACCTTAATAGGATGCAAGACTTCACTAAATGACCTAAAAATGCATGTAAATCAGAACAAAGAACTGCAAGATCAGAGGTGTGCATCTGTAAGCCTAAAGAAGACTAGAATAAGATATGAAGTTCATTAAAAATCTTAAAATTAGGGCATAATGGGACTCATATGCCACTTTGGGTGTATAAGTTCTAGACTAGGGTTTCTAGTCTAGAATAGGTTTTTGGCAATGTAGATTCTAGATCTACAAAAATATAGAAATTTTTCCTATAGTGGGACTTATATGCCACTTCTGGTGTATTAGTCCCATTTCATTTTTTTAGGAATTCAAAGTTTATATTTACACTTCAACCTCTTCTCTTCTCTTCCAAATTGATTTTTGGATCCAAACTTGTAAAAAGACTTGCAAAACAAAATATATACTTGATTTGCTTGTGTGGGGTCTTCCTTGGTCAAACCCATAGTTTGGTAAATAAAACGTGATAGAAACAATGAATCTTGAATGTAAATGTGAGCATAAACCCTAACCTTAAGTGTGTCTAAGATTATAAAATCTTAAGATGTCATGCAACCCTATTCTAATGTGTAAGAATGAGATGCATGAATGAAGCTTGAATGTAATGACTCACTTTGAGAGATGTCAAATCACTCTAATAAGTCATGATGATGCATGCATCTTCCTTAGGGTAAAAGTAGAGTGATAATGGAGGATGGAATCACTTAGGAAACAAGTCATTAGGCTTTTCTTGATGGCTAGTTGCATCTCCCCAACCTAGAATCCATCATGATTCACCATAGGAAACCATAATCAATCCTTGACAATGCTAGATCTTGAATGAAAGTGAGCTTGAAGACCTGCAAAAACACTTTAATGTTGCTCCAAGACTTCAACTTTACTTGCTCTTGTGAAAGAATGATTGAATTCTTTTTGAATGCTTGGGTCTTGAAATTGCTCCTCAAAATGCTTGCTTATATAGGAATTTACACCTAATTTACCATTATTTAGATCTCAAAAGCTGAAATAAACCAAAAATATGAATTAAAAAGTTGAATTTCCCACTCAAACCCTAAAAAAGGCCTCAAATGGGACTCATATGCCACATCTGGCATATGAGTCCAACCTAGAGGGACTCATATGCCCAAGGTGGTGTATGAGTCCCACCCTAGATTTTCAAGGTGGGTTGTTACAATTTTTTATGCTTTTGTGGATTTTGTCAGGTTTTTAGTTGAAATAAGCCTTGAGATTCAAAATAAAGGGTGTTAGGGGCCTATTAATGATGAATTGAAGGGGTATCGAATGCAAGGGTGCTAAAATAGGTCCAAATTAAGTGTGAAATTGCACTATTTTCAAGAGTGTACAATTTTCTACACTACATTTAGCCCCCACTTTAGTGCCCATATGACTCTATGTGCATATGTAAGCTAAAGGAATCCAAACAATAAACTTTGTTTCATAAAAGGATACTCATATAGGTTCATTCACAACACGGGAGAATGAAGCCCCCAATGTAGCTATTTGCAAAATGACAATGTTAGGAACCGCATCTTGCAACATGAATTCGTTAACTTTGTCCAATCTTGCTATCTAACTTCTTTTAGAAATTCAATTTGAGGGTAGATGTATGCCCCCCCTTGATTCTACTTGCTTTAAAAAGGTGGAATCAATGTAGTAGTCTAACTGCATCAAATAAGGTAAGTCATTTCATAGGATATTTTCAAGTACCATACCACATAATGATAGACATATGATGAGGACCAGAGTGGAATCATGATTCCAACACAACAAATAGCATCAAAAATAGATTTCTCTAGCTCTTGGTATACTAGTTTGAATGGAAAAGGTACTTTTAACCCTAATATAGGAGAATCCTATTTTTTAACATATGTAAGAGTAAAAAGTGAAGTAATTTCTAATTATTTTGTCTTTTACCTTCTTGTAGCTTGACTTTGGTGGAGAGTGACTGAGGATGCCAAGCGGATGAGAGTATGATCCTCTGAGACTAGATGTCTTGTAGGAGGAGGTAGCTTGAGGCGAGCTACAACATTAGGTGAGTTTATGTTTTAGCCCTAACTTTGTCCTTACACATTTATTTTATGTTTTTACAAATTTCTAGGTAGATTTAGGACCCTGGAAGAAAAGTTCAGAAAGCATCCCTTTTTTTCACAAAGTGTCCCCTTTTTTCACAAAGTGTCCCTTTTTGTAGCAAAGTGTCCCTTTTTGTAGCAAAGTGTCCCTTTTTGTCGTGAAGTGTCCCACTTTTTCGTAAAGTGCCCCGTTTCTTCGTGAAGTGTCCCAAAGGAAACTAAAGTGTCTAGGACTCTTAGAAAAGTACACTAGAACAACTTTAGTACACTTTTTTTATTGTTGATGTATGGATTTAAGATTTTAGAATGCTTATAGGACATATTTTTGATTTTTTGTTAGATTCTGCCTTGGTCACAACAATGTCTCAATGGTAGATAGTTTTGTTGCCTACGAGACTTAGCCCTGACATTATCAAAGGAGTACACATAGATATTGTAGACCACTGGATTGTATTGGGTGTACCTCATTCCCCCATGAGGTACCATGATGTTATGTTGATGGCATTGCATGAGAGGTGAGATGCAAACACCTATACATTTCATCGTCCGATAGGTGAGATGATGATCACTTTAGAGGAAATCCATCACATTCTTTGAGTTTTGATTTGAGGTGAGAGTTATTTTTCTAGGGGATCAGTCATTTCATGAGATGAAATACGATATACAATACTATCTTGGAGGTCCGATTCTAGATGACATCATGGGGCCATGCATTGAGCTATCATGGCTACTTTATTCATGAGCACAACTTGTGGTATGTATTATGATGTTCATCATGGTACTAGTACTCATCCCTGATGCTTGGGGAGCCCATCTAGAGGGAGGAATAGTTCACATGATATGACAGATGGAAGAGCAGAGGACTGTATATGCCTTGGGTGCAACATCCTTGCACACTTGTATTATGATCTAGGGCAGTTTGCATACCATGATATCAACAATATGGTGCATTGTACACTATTGTAGGTGTGGTGCTTGGAGTATATCACATGCACTAGGCTGATAGGGTTTCCATGTACATCAACCCTAAGGTACCCTCATGCGTTTAATTATCCTCTGAGGTAGTTATGGTAGTATAGATATTTACACTTTTGGAGGGTCATTTTTGAACGACTGGATGAGGAGGATATCTTATGGAGACCATACCAATTGATACCCTAGTAACCGGATGAGACCCGTTAGTTGAGGAGATTGTAGATGTAGAAATTTTTGGTAGGTAGACATGATTACGTAGTACAATCCTTCTACTACGATTGTGTCATGCGATAGTTTGGGAAAGTATAGGTACCACCAGTGACATGACCTTTCTTTAGGCGATTAGTACGGAGTGCTTAGAGGCTTGGTGATATGAGATGACTCACCACTGATGATGTCGTCTATAGTCACTCAAATTATGAGGATCATGATATTCACCCGATCTCTTATGCTAATGATGTTAGTGCTATTGATGTGTATGAGGAGTGGTGGGAAGCAACACAACCAACTCCTGTATTCCGGATAGATGGTCTACTAGCCTATGCAAGGACACTCCCAAATAAAAGAGATGAGGAGGATAGAGTTGAGGGGATAGGGGTTAGGTCTGCAAACATATTGGCAGATGTGATAGATGAGGACAACGATGAGGCTATAAACCCTGATTATGATGGGTAGGAGGAGGATGAGGAGGAGTAGTTGATGAGTGAGGGTGATGATACAGTGGATGGGGATCCAGTTGGCTGCAAGTGGAGAGAGCTAGCTTCCACTTGTGTGACTAGATCATAGTTAGCATTTGCAGCACACACCAACACCTACATTCATGGAGAGGCTAGCACATCCTCCATGCCTCCTACACAAGACAAGGCTATCTTTACACATCCACCCAGAGAGCTCGGTGATGATATTTTATTTACTGTTATGCTTTACGCTTATGTTCATGCTTTATGTTTTAATATTATGTCTATATATCATGATGTGTATTGGTCATATTTATGTTTTCTTTCTTGTAGGGGTTGTGAGAGACCTACATGATCTCTATCATCAGGTTGTTGTAGAGATAATGCCTCTATTAGTCTACAAGGATGCTACTGATACAAATTATGTGGTCCCACCCATTGTGGAGTGGCATCCAGAGCTATTCAAGTCATACCTCAGACTGAGGGTAGAATATTAGGGTTTTAGGAGGTGCTCCCACCAAGTTGAGGCTGCCTAAGAGGAGGTTTGGTCATCTCGAACCCCAAAAAAAGTTGAGAGACTCCATGCAGAGGTAGCCAAGCTACAAGATCATTGGGAGGCCATTGGAAGAGCCCATGGTCTACAATATTCCCTAGATGCACTTGTCATCTCATGATCATGGTCGCATACCACTGTCTCTCAATGGAGTTCCTTTAGAAAAATGCGATCACCAAATCCTAAGGGATTGAGTAGTCACTGATCACATTACTATATGTATATATATATATATAATCATTTGATGTTTAGTTATTTATGTTTATGTGTTTAATGCTAAATGGTAATATGATTGATCAAATAATCTTTGTAAGACTATTTAATAAATGTCTCTATGATTTAACATGTTTTAATGTGATCTTAATTAAAAATTATTATGTTTCTCTTAGATGCAACATTGTGATTAAGTATGTTATGCTACATTAAATGCATTTATGATTTAATTATAGAACATTAAATGCATATAAGGATCTAATCTAACACAACACACAAGATTATATTGAATAGTATGAAGCCTATTAAAGTAACTTTCTAAAATTAAGTTAAATAATTACTTTAATATTCTTGAGACACATAAATAATTGTTTGTCAAGAACGAAGCAATGCAAGAGCACATAGAATGTCATCTACTAACTCTAACACCATTGCTTTCTAATTCACACTATTGAAGAAGATTAGACATAATACCGACATAATTGCATGACATTTATAGGTTCCTTAAGAGGTGTACCATCCATTTATGTTAACATATATGCTCTAGACCCATAACTTTCATTAATTATATAAGATTCTAACCAATTAGGACTAAAATTTACTTTTTCAGTCGGGTTGGTATTGAAGTTACATCAATTTTTGAATAACACCAACTCACCTTTATTTAATAAATGAGGAATGATGTGTTTGTTGTAACTATGCTACAATTTTCTAACATAGGCTTGGAGATGTTCAAGAGTGTTAATGTGTTCATCAAGTATCTCAAGCTAATGTAGTTGTTGTTCTTTATAAGTATTGTCTTCAATAAGTCCTAGCAGAGTGATCCTTAATGAAGAAATCTCTAACTCCAAGGGCATTATTGCCTCGGTACCATAGACAAGGTTATGAGGAGTAGTTCTGATGGATTTTCTTATACTAGTACAGTAAGCCCATAACGCATATGTCAAATGTATGTGCAAGTCCTTATTGTGTTTTTTTACTATCTTCCTTAGGATTTGTTCAAGAGTCTTATTAGTTGATTCAACTTGACCATTAGATTTCAGGTAGTAAGGTGTTGAGAAACGATGTTGGATGTTAAATGTTTCTAGGAACTTCTTCATGTCATTATTCTTGAATGGTGTCCCATTATCTGAAACCAATGCAGAAGGGAGTCCAAAGTGAGCAATAATGTGTTCCCATTATCAGTAGTTGTGGAATGAAGGGGAATGGCTTCTACCCATTTTGTGAAATAATATATGTTGCGGTTATTATAAAAGTGTGCCCAGCTAAGGAAGGAGGTGAGATTTTTCCAATCAGATCATGTCCCCATACTGAGAATGACCAAATAGGAATTTGGGCCTGAAGCTCATAAGTGGGAGCATGAATAAAATTACTATGTTCCTGTAACATATTCAAATTAATATTTTTCCATATGTCTCCAATAATATCCTATGTTGACAAGTTTTTGAACTAATGATCTTCCTTCAAAATGACCTCCACAAGCACCTACATGAGCTTCTTCAAGTGCTATGAGGATTTTATATTATTTAAGGCATCTAAGTAAAATATCATTAAAGGTTCCTCGGTATAACATGTTGGTGAGAATTATATACTTGGATGCAAAGACAATCTCAAGTGTTCTTAGTTGTCATCTCAGGAAAGGTACCTTCTAAGTTTAAATAATTAAATATCGGTGTATACCATTCACTAGAGCTTTCCATAGTTGTTGATAATACATCTTTGGCATTGAATTCGATTGATGGGTTCATAATTGTATGGAAAATAAATGTGAAATCCTTTGAATGGTCTTGAGGGGATATAAGAGAAGTTGCAATTGCCATTGCATCTACATGCTGATTATCCTTTTGTGGGATGTTATCAATGGTAAACGATTCAAAATTATGGCTTCATATTTCACTATGTTGTTGGTGCATATGAAGTTTAAGTGATAGGATAAGGGAATAGGCTTTCTTGCAGGTGGGACTATTATAACCCTGACATTGGAGCGTGTTCTACACTTAGATTTGTCAAAGTATAATTCCCACGTTTCTTCATCTTTCTGAATAGTCAACACATTCTCATCAGGGAATGTTTTTGTATTAGGTAATGTCAGGAGCGAGGGATCATCCACTAAGTGTTCAGTTAAGGATTCTCCTTTAATTAATTTTTGTGAAAGAAATTTAAGGTCAAACTCTATTAATAACAACATAACCCTTTAGCTAAGTGCCCTGATAAAACTATTTTAGCGAAAAGATGTTTTAAAGGATCAAATTTTGTCATTACATATATTTCAACATTCAGTAAGTAATGTCTCAACTTACTAGTAGCAAAGAAAAGAGCCAAACATTATTTCTCTATCACTGTTTATCGTTTCTCATAATCAATCAAAGTTTGGCTAATGTAATAGACATGATTTTCCTTACCATTCTCATCTTATTGAGCCAACAATGTTGCAAGAGCATGGGCTGATGCTATGGTATAAAGGATGAATGGTTTGTTTGGCATAGCAGGTTATAAAATAGGTTGAGTGGCAATATAATCCTTCAAACTCTCGAAATCCTGTTTACAATCCTCGTTCCAATCAAATTGCAGATCTTTCTTAAGGAGATGTGTAAATGGTAACATTTGATCTGCTAAGGATGCTACAAAATGACAGATAGCTTGAATTCTTCCCTATAAGGTATGCAATTGAGAGATGTTTCTAGGAGGTGGCATGTTAAGTATAGTATCAATTTTCTTCGTGTCCACCTTGATGCATCTGTGAGATATGATAAAACCTAAAAGTTTTACACTATCTACACCAAAGACACACTTTTTTGGATTTAATCTCATGTTGTATTTTTGCATTCACTCAAAGATATTCTGAAGGATATTCACATTGTCTTGTTTGGTTAAAGATTTGGCTAGAATATTATCAACATAGTCTTCCAAAATTGTATGTATGTAATCATGAAATATTGATGGCATAGCTTGTTGATATGTTGCCTACGTATTTTTAATCGAAAGGGCATCATGACCCAACAAAATGTTCACCAAACGGTTGAAAATGTTTTTTTTGTATTGATCTTGAGGGTTGATAAAGATTTGATTGTACCTAGAAAATTCATCCATGAATGACAACTATCATGTCAATATTAGGAAGGGGAAAGTCATCTTTTAAAGATGCTTTATTCAAATCACTAAAATTCGTACACATCCAAATATGATTATCGAGTTTTGTGACTGCGACAATGTTTGAGATCCAAGGAGAATAAACTATAGGTCTTATGAAACCAACTTCAATGAGTTTTTCAATTTCTCCCTTAACTAGCAAGGTTATCTTAGGATTCATCTTTCATATCTTTTGTCTAACTGGTTTAGCATTTTCAACAAGGACTATGTTGTGTGTCACTATCTTAGCATTGATTCTTGGCATATCTGAATAATTCCAAGCAAAAAGCTCAGGATTTAGTCATGGAGTAGAATTGTGTGATCTTCTTGTTCTTCATCAAGGAACTTTCCTATCTTAATCACTTTCTCCTTCTCATTAATGTCCATTGGTGTGTACATTGTATCTCCTAGAGGAAGTGCACTTGGTTTTGGAAATTTAGGGTTGTATTATTCTTTACTCATGTCCTTCTCACTACTTTCCTTTTCTCCATCTTTTTTTGGGTGCAAATCATAACACATGTAACCTGTTTCTTTTGAGGAGTAGATGGTTTATCATATACTCCTAGCATTACTTTCAAGGATTCATCATCTTCAAAGTATTCCCATGATGGTCAATAAGTCATATCAAGCAATTCAAGATGCTTCAAGGTGAGATTGATTTTAGGTTTACACATAATGGTGTTGATGTTTAACGAGGGTCTTTTGTTTTCTTGTGTTATCTTAGAGGGACAATATCCCAAACCACTTTTTGTTTCTTGCGTGTTAGGTTCTACATGAACATGGATTTATTGTTCTTTCTTTCCACATCCTTTTCCACTATAACCCAATTGTTTCATAAGTCCATAACCTCTCCCATAAAGTCTTTCCACTTCTTTGGGGTTTGGTAGTTTTTGGTAATCTATCTCATCAAAATTAGTTGTATAGCTTGTGTCAATTTCAAGGGTAGATGAGGTAGATGCTTGTGAGTTTTCTTATAAATTTTGCATTGACATTACCATTGGTTGCTCTTTTTTTTAATCTTATTTTCTTGTAATTATGTATTCTCCCATAAACGAAGGTGTGAACTTGAAGGAACCCCAATCATCTTCCAATAACTTTGACACTATTTCCATTTCTTGTTTGTCTTCTACCATAGGTTCTATGTTGGATATTGGAATTTATGTGTTTAGAGGACTTGCCGTTCCTTTTTAAACTTGTAAACAATTTTTGGGATTGGGGTCTATTTAAATTTGGTATACCTTATTGCTATAGACATACTTCATTATACGTTGAAGAGTTAAAGGAACTGCATGTAAATTTCATGAATCCAAGGTCACCCTAAAAGAAGGTTATATGAAAGATTATCGAGCATTACATGAATAAGGGTTTGCAAGGTATCATTTCCAACTAAAATAGGTAAAGTAATCACACCTAACAGTTCTTTGCATATGTTATCAAATCCATGAATCGACAAGGAATCAGGTTGGGATTTTGACTTATCCACATCAAGTTTATCCAAAAGTTTCACACTACACACATTAAGAGCGGAACCACTATCAACAAGGGTTATTTTTATTCCTAATCTATTATAGATGACTATTATCATGAAGGCATTTTTTTTCTTTCTCAATTCCAAAGGGGGTAGCTCATGCTAATGAAAGGTAATGTCTACATTAACTATATTCATTCCTTGTATTAGAGCTACTAAATCATTTGCATTTGTACCAGGGGGAACCACTACTTGTTGTAAGGATGTTTGAAGCATAGTGTGATAGTTAGGTGAATTCTAAATTAGGTCGCATAGGGATATCTTTGCAGGAGTATTCTTAAGTTGTTCAACAAGATCATACTCCTTCCCACTATGTGAAGGAAAACAAGGAGCACTAAGTAAGATGAGATTAGGTAAAGGTAAGGTTGTTGGAGTTGGTTGTTTTGGTTGTAGATTTTTTCACATGTTGTATGTATGAGCAATGGTATTATTACTTGATTGTTGCAAAACATTGTTCTTGGGTGGGTAAAGGATAAGTTTAGGTTTACTTTTAGGTTGAGATTTGTGTGAACTTCTCTTGGTTTCAATTTATCATAACAAGCCTTAGTGGATGAATCTTGTGAGATGAATTCCTCAAGGGCTTCATCTAACATGTCAAAGTCATCACTACTAAAAGGCTTGAGGATTAGGTTATCTTGGAAAAAAATATTTGACATAGTCAAATAACTATGCTTTCTCCAAGGGGTCCATCAATTTATAGGTGTTTTTGGTTTTTTTTCAAACAAATAGTAAATGTACTCTAATATAATTGGACTATGAACTAAACCTGAAAATGAAAAGTGCAAGAATCTAATTCTATCCACAATTGCAATGAATGTAAATTATGCTAATTCTAATGATCTGAATGTAACATAAATTCTGCAAACTAAAATAGGAAGCTTTTAACAGCAAACAAAAACCCAAAAATAGAGAATTCAATGCTATAAAGTGTAGTTTAAAATCTGCACTGGGACTAAATCTCCCAAAGGGGTGTATGAGTCCCAGTGAGGGTTTTTTTTTTTTTTTTAAGAAAATTTTAAGTGATTTTTATGCTTTTTAGATTGTATGATCTGTAACCTAAGTGCAAATGTAGTTTTTAGATGATTTTCAATGGTGCAAGATGCAAAAGTACAAGCTATATGCACTTTCACTAATCTATTAATGTCCAACCATGGTGTGATTGGTTACATAAAGGAAATTAAAAATAAGTAAAGATGTTAGAGATGACTATTCATTCATTTTCACCCAAGATTGATTGGATTTTAGGATAAATTTTGAAAAGGAAATATAATGATATCTTGGTCATGCTGGAAGAGTAATTTTAGGAAAGATAAAGTCCAATTGATTATTATAGCTACTTTATACTTTGTTAGAGAATCTAAAATATGGTCAAAGAAAGGGAAGTTTTGTGGGGTCTTTAATTTTCTATTTCTTAGAAGTGGGAAAATATTAAAATCAAGGGAGATTCCAAGTTATTCATTAGATATCTGAAAGATGTTAGACACAATAATTAGATGTTAGGATATAATTATTTATGAGGAAATAGTTTATTTGGGATGTTTTAGTCTCTCTATCAAGGGATATTCCAAGTTATTCATTGAATATCTCAAAGATGCTAGATACAATAATTAAATGTTGGATACATTTTTTATGAGGGGAATATTTTATTAGGTAAGTTTGAGTATCTCTCCCTTTAACATATAAGGGGAAAAGGGAATAGAGTAGCATTTTGTTTTATAATCAAGGGTTTAAGTAGGTAGACTTATTTGGAGAAGTAGAGAGAAGATTGGGTAAGGAAATCTTCAAGGATGTTGAGAAATTTCTAAAGAAAGATATCCAAGCTTGTATTGGCCTAATAATGGAATTCTCTAGAGAATGACATGTCACATGAAAAGTGGCATTATGTAATTGATTTTTTTATGGTGGAAGGTTATTATTTTTATATTAATTAATGGTGTGACTACTTCAAGTTTGAGGGCCTATTGTTGCACTACATGACTGCAAATAATAATGTGATGAATTGATAAGATTTTATTGTGACAAGAAGCTCATTCTATTGAGAGAATTTTAGATTTGGTGTTATGGCTATCACCATGACATCATCTTTTGGTTCTATAAAATGCAAGAGGAGATGAGTGGATAGAGAGGATAATTCCAAGTAAAAAATAATTGGAGGAAGGCGAGAATTAGAGGGGAGGATATTCTACATCATTCCATGATCTACTTAGAGAGGGAGATTCCAAACCTATATTTATGATTTGGGTCACTTGGATTGGAGAGCTTTCCATGGATATATACATTTCATTAGGAGTGCCATGTCCAAATTACTTTAGGATTCTTGTTAATTGATAGATTGATGTTCAACATGTTTGACATTCCTTAGATGGTAAAAACTAGGTAGAGTCCTCCAATAGTTAGTTTGGTCACTTTCATGTACCGAGTGAGAATATATACAACCTTCACATAGCATTTATGGAGTCAGAAAACGAATTTAAGGTAATTTTATTTCCTACGACAAATTCCAACATCCTTCTCTATTATTATGGAAAAGATTTTGGTATTGGTTTGATAGATATTACACATCTCATTAAAAACAAAGTATGCAAGAATTGTACTTGTTGGCGAAGGCATAAAGAGGAGCCTCCCTTTAGATATTTATATATGTTAAACACTTGTAGATGATTGTTACATTTAGTTTTTTGTTTTGTGTATATGATGATGTAGACTTGTCAATAGTTAATTCAATATAATATGACATAATTATGTATAGCTTTGTAGACATAAATGCAATGATTTTTTTTGTACTAGTTATAAACTTAGTTGTGACAACGCTGGTTAGTTTTATGATTGAAATAGTTTAATCATGCTGGTTTTTCCCTTTTCCATTATTCTTGCAAGAATTGGAAGATATGCTTTACATTCTTTGATGGATTTGGTGAACCAATCAAGTGATTACCGTAATTTGAACTTTCATGCTATTTTTTTGTAGGCTCCTAGATGCCTAATCTAAATATATAAGACTCACAAAATATATTTTATCCTTTATAATTTTAACATTTTATATTATGTATAATTAAAAATAAATAAAATTATAAATTGGATTTCATAAATTCTATAATAATTATTTTACAAAAATAATTAATTAAAAAAAATGGTAAATTAATGTGTTTTTTTTTTTGTCTTTCTTTTAGACATGACTCAATTAAACTTTGTAGAAGTATTTTTCCACTGCCCTCTCCTTTTTAAAAATATTGTACTATATCAATAAATTTAAATATTGTACTATATCAATAAATTTCAATAAGAAATTTTCATTAAAGTAAAAACAAAAATTAAAAAATAAGGAAATGAAAAAATAAAATAAAATTCGAGGACGTTTTAGACATGACTCAATTAAACTTTATAGGAGTATTTTTCCACCGCCCTCTCCTTTTTAAAAATATTGTACTATATCAATAAATTTGAATAGGAAATTTTCATTAAAGTAAAAACAAAAATTAAAAGATAAAGGAAATGAAAAAATTAAATAAAATTCGAGGACGTTTTATACACATCTTGCTAAGATGTTGCAAACGAGATATGAAGGAACGTTAAAGAAGCGCCCTTTCAACACAAACAAAGGAGGGTGCGAGAGATTCAATTCTTAGAGAGTTAGCCACATTTAATGGGGGTGTGTTTCAAATGAGACATTGGTGTATTCAATAACTTTTTCACAGAGGTACAACCATGATTAGAAAATCAACTATGATCTTAAAATTGACTTTAAAATTGGGAGTGTCCACTCAAGCCCTCCACGAAGTTTGGGAGTGAGTATCACTCAAGCCCTCCATGGAGTTCTCAAACCATCAGCCAAGGATTTGTGAGACTGTAATAGTTCAAACCCTCCATTGGATATACAAAATTTATTTTATGCCCTATTCCTAATGTTCCATAATTAGCTTTAATCTGACAACTGAGCAAAAATCTTCACTCAGACAATCGTTTCATGGTCATTTCCTGTTTTATTCTAAGTAGCTCGGATCTTGCCTTCAATTTACCCTTTTATTAAATCGAATAAGATCGATTATTTGCACACTAGGTACCAATGACAAGTTAAAAATGTTCAGTCGAAAACTTATTTCATTCTCTGATGCTATTATCATGACCAACTTGCAATCTAACCTTCAATTCGAATTTTTAGATGCAGAGACCCGTGATGATGCTGAGAGGGTTCGACATGGAACTCTGGAGATGGTTAGAGGTTAGAAGGTTAGATGGGCCATTCATGAAGAACTAATAAAGTCGACCCTAGCAGAGACCATTGATTTGGCAGATCTGAAGGTGAGATGGGTGTAGCCATGGGAGTGGGGAAGCGGGATGGAAAAGGGAAAGGAAAGCGTAGGGCACTAGAAGACGCTGTCCATCTGAGCAGATGATTAGAACAAGCTATCACATCTCTAAACATGGCTGAGTGGGGAGATGCAATATTAATGATCTCAAGATTGTGCGGTCCAGTGCAATCACAATGTATCAAATAAATTATTATTTCGTTTTAATACTCTTGCAAGGACGTCGTATCAGATATTGAAATAAGCAAATCCGTATTCAAAGCCGAAGACCACGAGGATTCAAACCCACTACACATGAGAAACTACTGAAGTTTCGTAAACTTATGTATGGAACATACTAGTCATGAAGGATACATGACACCAGGAGATGGGCCGCAAGGGTGGTTTAAGTAGCAGACACTGTTCTCTGTTTTGTGTATAGGCTCTGGATTGTGTGGTTATAAGAATTTGTTGTAAATTAGGTTTAAATGTAACAGCAGGGCACTGCAAATCTCTATTTTTGCAGTGACTGTACATCTCTGTTTTTGCAATGTCTGTTTGTAAATCTTTGTTTTTAATGGAAGAGTGGAATAAATCTGTTTATAATTTCTAAAACTGATGAATCGTTTACACGGTTTAACATTTTTTATAGAATTGATGGTAATTTACACAGTTCGCATTTTGTACTGTTCAAATTCCGTGCAAAATAAGCATCAACAAATAAGTTGATGTAAAAACGTTCATCATGAAAAATTCTACACAGAGCCCGTCCAAATAATCATTACAAAGCAAAGAAAGCCACGATTACACAGAGCCCGTCCAAATAATCATTACAAAGCAAAGAAAGCCACAATTACACAGAGCCCGTCCAAATAATCATTACAGAGCAAAGAAAGCCACAATGAGCTGTATTTGTCAATCTTATTCTGTAATGATTTAAATTCATTATGGAGTTCTGGTTCAACCGGTTACCTTGAGAGTCTCCTTGGCCAACTTCAATTCGTTTGCCGTGGAGGGTCTTGTTCGTCCAAACATCCATGGGCGACCACCTCTTCCATTTGTTTTCCACTACCCTCTATACCTGTAAATGAATTTTAAATTTATATCCCATGCAACCTAATCTTTTCAGTAAAGCGCCTTTAAAATCCTACATGCCTCGTAAATGATTATATGTATTGCACACTAGAAAAATGTAACAAGTTCCGTCTCTTCTTTATAGCATAACACATGATGACATGCTTTCTGCGTGTTCCCTTTTGAGAAAGTATTGAGTTTGGTGTGTTGTATATATAAATTATATAGTGTTGAAATAATAGAGTAACATAAGGCCTATATTCATTCCAGAGAGTTTGGACTGAATCTAACCATTAGAACATTTATTTGAACCTATATCATAAAATCATGCATTTTGCATCTTCTGTCTTAGAGTGACACAAGGTTGGCGTGGCCTTTATATATTAAAGATTCTATTTTATCTAATCTCGTTATTTTGTCAACTTCATATCTTAAAATAAATTTGACTAATTTTTTTCTTTGTAGTTCCATGGTCTTTGTATATATATATATATATATATATATATATATATGATATGTTATGATTATATTTCTACATAATGATGGTTAAAATGTATATTTATTAAATTAAAATAGATCATAAATTATTGTAATGATAATAATTTTATCTATATTTTTTGTTATATTTTGATTTTATTATGATTAGGTTGTCTTTAACATAGCAAACAATGTCTTTATAATCTATTTTACATTTAATTTGGTAAATAACCTCATCTATTAATAAATCCTACCATCATGCATCTCCACATTCCACCTAATTTTATGCATATTTTGTTATCCCTCTCTAGGTTAGATATACATGCAAAACTAGTCTAGATTAAGCCCACAACTATGGATTTAACTCTTAAACTTTTAAAATTAAAAATTCAAATTCTTTCACTAATTGTTAATGAGGTGATTAAAATTTGAATTGGACCAAACTACTTACTATGATTGTGTATTTAAAGACTAAACCTAATTAGAAATGAATCATTGAACACATACTAGAAATTTAAGAGAATACATCTATAAAATTGGCTACATATGGATAAAAATGATTATATTAGCATTACATCATCATTCTAAGGGCATGTTCCATGGTTGTCTATAGTTCTAAAATTTTTATATAGACTCTTGAAGTTAGTTAACTAGGTGTCATTTTAAGGAGAACATGACCCTCAAAATTCAATAAATTTTGCAATGATGTTAAAGCATAAGAAAAAAAAGGAATATGGAGTTCGATAGTCTAGAATTTTCATATAATTTTTAAAAGAAAAAAAAATTCTACCACACATAGGGTTGCATTTGTAGAGATCACTTCCAAAATCATGTATCTAAGTCTCAAATTGTACATGTGCAACAATACACAAGTGAGAAACTTAAGATAAACATTAAGAGCTTGGTGAATGGATTCTCCACACCTCTAAGGAATTTGTTATCATTCAACAACTTAAAAAGGAAAAAGCTAAAACATTTCATTGGGGTCTAATATACAAATCACATTTCTATAAGGATACTATGCACTGATACTAACTCTAGATTTAATATATTTGATGCCCATGATTGAATATACCATCATGTCAAAGGTAAGAATTGTGTTGAAGTAATGGTAATGTCACTTATTTGATGCTATTGATTGACTACACCATTACACTTTAGTTCGTTATGCACAATAATTTAGCGCTTTCATTTTGATTCTAACAAAAGGAAGATTAATTTTCTTTGAGAGTAATTCCACATATTACATTAGTATAAACCAATAGTGTTTGTGTTTTCTATATCCACTATTTAGAATTATGTTTTTTATTCTTTTTAAGGTCTAATTTTAATAAAAAATATGAAATTATAAATAACTAAAATGATTAAAGGAAGTAAACTTGTGAAACTATCTAAGAATAAAGAGATAAAAGTAACTCTTTGATAGTAGAAATATTAGAGAAAATAAGGAACTTGGAGTGCAAATTTGGAGGTCTCTACCTTTGAACACAATGTAATACAAGGACATTCATGTAACACCCTATTGTCCTATGTGAACAGAAAACAAAAAAAATGGTGCAACTCATAAAATTTCCCTATGTGCATAGTGAAGGGTAAAATGCTTCATTTCATTTGTTAGTTATAGCTTTGTATGCATAGATACAAATAGGTGGAAGATGAGAGGATGCATTTGCGTAGAAAGATTAAATGCATCCTCAACTGCATACACTCACCGCTAGTATAACAATGCAATATAATAACTAATTATGCTAATCTATTCCCCCCTTATTACATAGTTCCTACAAATGTATACCTAAACTAAACAATCCACCTTGCTAAGGGAGCCCCCCCTTAAGGCTAACAATAAAACTTGTTGATTAAAATATATATATATACATCTTTGTCAAGATATTTCTTTGAAGAAATAAATCTTGAATCAAGTGAAACAAAACCAAGTTGAATTGTGACCCTCATAAATATGTAGCTTTGAGCTAAACTCTTGAGTTCTTTCCTTGAATTCTTGAATCATAGATCTCAAATTATTGGATAATCATCCACCAAGTTGTCTCCTTGAACCTCATAAGGGTATAATTATCAATCATAGTCTCGCGAAATCTCTAGGAAACCATCCATACTGAGCTCTTCACCAAATCCCTTATCTCTCTCCAAAAATCAAACTTCATAATATATATATATATATTCTTCAAATCTATCAACAACAATAAGGAAAAGAAAGAAAGAAATTAAATCCAAAAAATCTTCTCATGCAAACCATCATCTCAAAGAGAGAAGCTAACTTGAGATGATGGAAATTATTTCATCCTCCAATGCCACCAACCTCCAATTATGACCCTGCTACACTTTATCCATTTGATGTTTTTGATAAGTTCTTGGAGGTCTCATAAAGTGTAGCAAATATAGCCTCAAAATTCCAAGAATAATTGCTTGAAGATTCATTGGTAACATTGTTAAACTCATCTACAAGATACTTAACAATTTTTTTAATATTTTGGAGTGCACTTTCCCAAGCATTGATAGTAAGAAGATAGACTACTTGATTAGCCTCTCCCATGATTGATAGATTGACACCTTTATCTTTTGGTAAATATAGAAAAGACTTTATTTCCTTATTCTTCACTTTATTCTTTGTCGAACACCCAAAATACTAAGAGGGGGGGTGAATCAGTATTCTATTAAAATATTTAGCTACTAACCATTCAATAATTAAAACATATCTAACTGAAATTGTAAACAAAGACATGAAAGGAATCATAACAATACATGACACATGAACACTAAGATTTTTAAGGGGGAAAACCAAAGTGGGAAAAACCATGGTGAGGATTGGCTCATAATATACTATAGCTAGTCAAAAGATATAATAGGGGCACACTTCTAGGAAACACTATCCTTGAAAGGCTCACAACCTAGAATGATTACAAAAAGGAGTGTGACTGACTGTCAAAAGATGAACTAATAAAATACACCTTTATGTGCTGGGTTCAATTCCAATTAAGCTCTGGAATACAAAAATCCTACACCAATTTGTAGGTCCACAACATATACTATCAATACAACACTCATATATATTAGCTCACACAATATCAAACTATCACCCATTACTACTTAACTCGTGTCACTTATCACATTTATCACCCTTCAATACAAAAAAAAAAATCATATATATATATGAACATACACCAATTAGGTCAGCCTAATTAGATGTAAACATACTTGATTTAAAAATAGCCTGTTGGATAAAATAAAAAAACTTCTTTTATGCTTAGACTAAAACATGCACGACATAAATTAGGTTGGCTCAGAACCAAGAAAGATATATTTAACATCTACGAAGCATGTATTTATACCACTTATCCATGTTAGCCAGAGAAAGATACAAAACCTATATGTTGAACTTCTACCATTTATATATTTCATCCCATTCAACCAAAATTGGTAAAATATGGTGTATAGATGTATTTGATGGCCCTTAAAAACATATTAAAATTGCATAGGTTGCTCTTCTAACACAAACAATTCTTAGAGACCAAATTATCAGATTAAAGTAACACAAGAACTATTTACTAGATGGACAAAGACTATCATTGGAAACAATGTTGTCATCAATGACAACACACCAAAATGTTTCTTCTTCATTATTCCAACAATCTCTCCCTTTTTCATTGATGGAAACATGTTCCAAAAATGAAGCTTAAAAATTGTCTTCACCCTCTAAAACCAAAATTGTCTGAACTCCCCCTTTCAGATACACACAAAACACATAACTTCTCTAAAACCAAAATTTATTCACAACATTATCTCCTCCTTACAAAAAACCTTCTCCCCCTTTGACATCAAGGACAAAGGTTGTAAAAGAAAGAAACATTTGATTGGAACTACTCAGGGCACCTTCTAATTCCTTGAGAATAGCTTCTCAGGTAGGTTTTCTGTCATCCTAGATCCTATTCACTCTAACAAGTGCTTTATGCAATGATTCCAATTCAACTAAGCATTCTTCTCCTTCTTTTGGAGTGGATGGATTAAGATTCATATTTTCAAGTTTCTCTACATCCACCAAGGCACTTGATACTGGAATGTGTTTCTAGACATTACCAAATCTTCAAGTTGTCCAAACTGCCTTATTGCATCCTCTTTTTTCCTCTGTAAGGTGAAAAACTTGCTCTGCAAGTTTGTAATAGAAGTCTAGGCAGTTTAATTTCTATCATCTACAATTTTGTAGGCTTTAGAGGTATTGGCAATTTTTTACTCTATTGATTCCATTAAGTCTTCAATTCCTCGAGTGGCATCTAGCCACTGCATGCAATACATAAATAGTATCTAGGCTTCCTCTTCATAGTCCTTTACCTCTTTCAGACATTGCAACACCTTGTTGTGTGCAATTAAACATTTATCTTGTAGTACTAGTAACTGTAGACACATAAAAAATTCCTCTAATAATATTAATTTTTTTATCAATATGTGGATCCATTATTAGTACCATTATCCATTTTTATATTCATCTCATATTTATATTTCATGCATAACCATTTTATAAATTTATTAATACATCTCATTAAATCATTTATAAATCCATAATCATTAAAATATCCATACATTAATATATTTGCATATTTTATTAATATCCATTTACATATTTCCTTCATTTACCATTTTGCATGCATTTCATTTAATCCCACATTCGCCCTAATATTGGATCCACCCTTGAGGAGATCTATTTAAACCTTTCCCTCTCTCATTTCTCGATCCTATACACATCATTCACGATCTTTGCATTTGCACTATCCTTACATTCACTCATAGCATTCTTGGCACTCTTTTGATATCATTTTAGCATTTTAGAATTTTAGCTCATAAGATAGTTACATGTTAACATTTTAGTTTATCATGTTTTCTTTTGTTATTCCATATCATTTGCATTCAATCTCTTAATCTATATTTTCCATAGCCTCTTGTGCATAGTGCTCTGAGAGAAAATTTATTCCACAACACTGCATGCATGTGTGCTTAGTTAGTTTATTTTATTTGCATGTGTGTGTAGGTGGGAAAATAATCCATTGTTTGATGTTGGAACAAATCTAAATCTTTGAATTTGGATACCCACTTCCTTTTTCAATAATAACCTTTTCTCCAAAAGCCTTGACTCTGACTCCTTTTCAATCTACTCCTTTAGGCTAGAGGTATATTCTTTGAGTGAGTTAACTAAGAAATTTAAGTTTTCAATGGGAGCTAAGGAGTCATCAATTGTGGCATAGGTAGTTATATCTTGCAAAGCCTTAATGGCATCATTTACCAATTCAGTGCCTTTCTGATAGGTTTCAAAAAAATTCTTTTTATCGGAGTCAAGAAAAGTACCACAGAGCTCAATCCTTTCAAACAATAAGATCTTACTTAGATCCACATAGCCTAGATATGATGGAAGCTAAATCAACTAAGGTGGTAGCATAGGCTAAATCCTTTTTTTCCTTGTCAATAAACCCTTAAGCGTATTTTCAGATAATTTTTCAAATGGATTTAATGGCTCAATAGTATTTGACCATTCTTCTTCACTTCTTCTAACCTCTATTTCTTCATTATTTTCTTCTTTCTTTTCCTCTTCTTCCTCTCTGAAGGGTTTTTTAGATGGTTTTTCTTTATTTTCTTCCTCCTTATCTTCATCATCTTTTCCATCATTACTCTTTTCATCTCTATTTCCTTCATCTTTTCCTTCTTCTTCTCCACTATTTTGGTATCTGAGTCATGGTGTTCTTTTGGATTGTTGCCAGTATCATTTTTATGGTAATCTTCAGTATGTTTTCTAGTTGTATCTGTTGAACAGTTTGGATAACTTAGAGGGAGGGTGAATTAGTTATCCTCAAACAATTTTCTTCACTTTAATTAATTGAGAGTAAACTTATACCAATCCAAAATTAATCAAATAGAACATGAATGCACACAAAACCAAGTGCAATGAACACTAGAATTTATGTGGAAGCCCAAGAAGGGAAAAAACACAGAGAATGCTAATTCTCAATTATAAAACACCGATTAAGGTGACACCAGTTAAGGTGATTTTTACAAGGGCTCACTGCCAAGTTGCTCACTGCAAGGTGGCTCAGTGCTGATGGACTCACTACCCAAATACAAAACAAAAGATTACAAAATAGTCTCACTAATAAAAGTGAACTGATGAAGTTGCATCTACATATGCATGAGTTCAACTCTTGTTAAGAGCACAATTTTTGTCTACAATAGATCTAGTTAAAATCTTTTGTACATCTTCCTTCCATAACCTTTGCACAACCTTATGCTAAAACATATTACTCCTTCCTTCAAACTCTTTTATCTGTTTGCACACTTGCACTCTTTTATCTGCTCACACACATCATACTTCTTCCACACTTCTATATCTTCAACCAAAAATATGTTCTCTCTATATATATGTATACCCATAGAACACAAATAAGTCATCCACACACAATATCTTCATAATCTTCTAAGTCGACCAAACACCATTTGAATTTAGATCACCACAAGGCATGTTGGAATGAAGAACAACCTTAAAATATTCAATAAGACCTTGCACGCTAATACTAGACTCAAAAGATAGGTCACACATAAAGATCTTCTCGCCATGTTACCAAGGGACCAAAAATAGGTCATACATATGATAACATAATGTCCAAAAGATAGCAAACTTTGAATTACATGAAATACATTATGTAGCCAATGATAATGCCCCAACCAAGACCAAATCTTGATTGTCATCAATTTCAATGTCAACCAAGGAACCACAATTTGACATACAAAAACTTGCAACATACTACATGAAGTTCCAGATAGCAAGGTTACTCGGAGTAAGCTTTGATCATAGCACCAACATCAAAATATTAAACTTCATTATGTTGCATTAATTCAACAGATGTCTTAAAAATAAGTACCACCATATCTGGATCAAGGATAATATCCACACTGTGTAACATCATAGCATACGATAGCATAGATTAAGTCTATTCATCATCCAGAGCACAACCTTCCAAATTCAAAGTTTTGAGATTAATGACAACAATCTCCCCCTTTGGAATTGATGGAAAAACAACAAAAACACAAAAAATACAAAACTCCACAACTTCAACTAGAAAATTGCAAACTCCAAAAACTCCAAGTACTACCCCCTTTTTCCAGTAATTCAATACCTCTTTTTCTTTTCTTTTTTCTCTTCATTTTTCTCCCCCTTTTTTCCATCAAAGGTAAAGGGCTAAAATTCAAACATTCAAGAACTCAAGTAAAAATAACACTTTTCACATGAAAATTTTTCTTGTACCTTTCTAAGCTCACAGTTGGAAGAATCCTCTTCCAAGCTAGCACCGTAGAGTCCAATCTAGCACTTCATACTATCCAACATAGTCAACAACATAAATGTGGATGACCAGTCTTGAGATAGGCACTGTTGTTCACAATCTTCTACATCAGAAAGTATCTCAGAGAGATGATCCAACTAGACCTCAACAATTTCCTTGACCAACCAGAAATTTCTAACCAAGTCTTCCCTCTATCTTTGAACAATCAATAACTCTGCTTGCAACTCACCAACTCTTATTCTTTTTTTCCATCTTTGTATTTGAAGAAATCAAAACCCTTTCCAACATTATTCATCTCAGATTCAATAGCTTCAATTCTGCTTCTAAAATTATCAACATTAGTAGGCCACTGGA
Source organism: Sequoia sempervirens (assembly GCA_007258455.2). Classification (NCBI taxonomy): domain Eukaryota; kingdom Viridiplantae; phylum Streptophyta; class Pinopsida; order Cupressales; family Cupressaceae; genus Sequoia; species Sequoia sempervirens. The sequence continues at coordinate 48,186,881 of VDFB02193867.1, read as the reverse complement.
GACAATGCCTGTAGATGTCAAACATCTCCTTAATGCATTCTTTTGTCTCACCAATATGTTTGGATAGACTTTTTTTACATTTGACACACCTTCTCTAAATCATAGCTTTGAACTTATGTCCTTCAGGTCCTTCCAGCCACATTCTTTTTCAAAAACTTCTACTAGATTATTTGGTATTGTCAAACATCTCCTTAATCCATTCTTTTGTCTCACCAATGTGTTGTGGATAGCTTATGTTTACATTTGAAACACCTTCTCTAAATCATAGCTTTGAACTTATGTCCTTTAGGTCCTTCTAGCAACATTATTTCTTCAGCAACTTCTACTAGATTATCCGGTAACAAGTCAGAAACATCTAAAACAGTAATACCCTTTTTGAGTATATAATCAACCAAAGCATCATCAATTTTAAGCCTTCTGATCGGAGAGCTAGTACACCATATTTCACTCACCTGCTTCATATCACCTTCATCTAACACTGACTGAATACCATTTGGATCAACAAAATTAGATCTAGGTAGAGACTCTTCTTTGTTCTCCTTTTCTTCTGAGATGGTGATGACATCTTCTATGTTAACTTTCCTCCTTTTAGGTTTTGGAGGGGAACCAACAATAACAACTTCCAACTCCTTCTTACCAGAGGAGGAACCCTCCTCAAACTGACTGGACATTACCATACCAAAGAAAAAATCCATCTGCAAGGATGAGAAATAGACTTTGCATGCACTTGCTTTATCTTCCATACATTCCAAATACTTGTAAAGTTACTTTCCGACAGGGATGCTGAACTTCCATTTAACATTTTCCTTCATGTTGGTAGTGAACTTAGAAAGTAAAATACCAAACATATGAGCAGAGATCCAAATCAGAAGGGATAACTCTAAACCAAAGACATTTTGACATTCTCAATTAGGTTTTCCATTATTAGGCTACACAAATCAAACTGCTTATTTTCCTTCACCATCATGTGTGCAAGATATACAACAATTGCCGAAGTAGAACCTACGTGATTTCTAAAATATATTTGATAAGAGATGCAATAAGCAACATACCTTACTGTAGGATCGACAATGGTATTTATTAGTAGAGCTCGAGGGTCTTTTTTGATACTAGTAAGTTCCTCCACGTCTTTTTATTTCACCATTTTCTTATTAGGGAGGTCACCAACACTACAAAAACCAGTAACAGCTTCAATGGTTTCCTTCATGATCGAATAGGGTTTGTCCAAAACAATGCTGCCATCCTTGAATTGACTCAGCAGGAACACGATGGATTCTTTATCTTCAAACCAAGGAAATTATCCCCATAAATCCATACCTAGAGTATTTATGTTCTACAATTCATCTATCTTCAACCCTAGTTCCATTTCCTTCATCTTCCGATGATGAAACTCATCCAACTCAACTCCCTTCAACCTTAGTGGAATATTGCCACTCAATCCTTTGTTAACATATTCCATTGCCACGCTTATCTTTTTCAAACTCTTTATTGCTCAACAAAGCTTCTTCTTCTTCTTCTTTGCAAACTGTGAGATGATTTTGAAAACTCCCACCTTTTATTCTTAATTACTCATAATGATTTTGTCGTAAAAAAACACACATTGATGATGCCAACAATTATACTTAGCTTTTCAATCAGTTGGATTAAGCTTCATCATTTATCATCAATTGGATCAAACTTGATCATGTTGAAAAACACTTCAATATTACTTCAGAGAGGGGGAATCGATAGGATATGTAATGCAAAACTCCCCCTGAGCCAAGGTAGATTGGATCAGATACTGGTAGGGCATGTATCGGGATCCGGTACCACGGATGTTTTCTCCACACTTGTTTCCTTCTTCCTCCAAACTGTGACCATATTTTTCTTAGATTCATTTCATTCTGCAACCTTCTTTTTGTTCTCATACTTTTCCAGAGCAACATATCTACATGTGTTAGCATAATGTTTGGGTTGATTTTACTTGTAACATATTTTTCTTGACTTAGTTGAGTGAACTCTAGGTTTGTACTAATTAGCTTTGTGGCCATAACCATAGAATAAATCACAATAACCATGAAAGAGATTGTTCATTCCATTCCTTCTTGTTGGATTAGATAATTTACTTCCATAATGACTTGCTTTATGACCAAAATTGTAACAATTAAAGCATTAAGTATTCAATTCCATCTTGCTTCTACATTCTATAGCCTTATGCTCGAACTTTTTGCATAGAAAATAGTGACCATTGAATGATAAGTACCTTTGAGCATTTGGTTTCCTGACCAGAGGTCACTACTGAATTTGACACCATTTTTCGACGGTCATTTGTCGATCGTTCAAAAAATCTGTTGGAAAAGCGATGAAATGGAAAAAATATTTTCATTGCCATTTTTTCGTCAAAAGGCCGACGATGAATTGAACGTTGAAATAATGGTGAAGAATCGTCAGTCGTCAGCATCATGAAATGGTTTGGACTTTCATCGGAATATCGACGAACACTTCGTGTATCCACCAGCGAATTACACTAGAAGTTCGTCGCCAGTTCGATGAAATGGGCAAGGAGTAGCATTGAAACAACACCAGATGTTCATTGCCATTTCGACGAAATGGGAAAGGAGTAGCGTCGAAACAACACCAAAATTTTGTCTCCATTTCGACAAAATGGGAAAGGAGTAGCATCGAAACAACACCAAAACTTTGTCGAACGTGCGACGAAATAGGCAAGTAGTAGTGTCGAAACAACACCAAGAGTTCATCGACCTTGCGATGAAAATAGCAAGGAGTAGCATTGGAAGAACACCAAAAGTTTATCGAAAGTGCGACGAAATGGGCAAGGAGCGTGGAAACAATGCCAAAAGTTCGTCGAAATTGCGACGAAATGGGCAAGGAGTTACGACGAAACCTTCGTCGCAACTATAGCAACTTCGTTGAACCTTTCTGTTGATTCGTTGGTGGTTTTCGTTGAAATTGCAACGAAGCATCAATTTTTAAAAAAAAAAAATTCATGGAAATGTGTCATTGCGGAGACTGACGACTGATCATACATACAGACTACATATTGGTTTGATGCTTCAAACGATGCATTTCTTATATTGAAAAGTGCATTAACTTATTGAGCTTCTCTTTGTTTTGAGAATAGTTTAATATTCTCTACTTAACAGGGCCAACCACGTGATGGTGGAAGCTCATTTGGCCCTTTCCCCCCCTCACATCACTCTCAATTCCCCATACCCAATCATATAACATTAATCATTCATTCATCCATTAATAACATATAACATTCATTTCATTAATAACATATATTCACATTCATTCATTAACATATAAGAGTCATTCTTTCAGTTTTTACATATTATCAAAAATATGGTTGTCATGATATGATTACAATCACTTTTTTTTTGTTACTTTTTAAAGCTACATAAAGCTGAAGTGGAGTATCATTTTCTAAATCAATATATGTCCCCCCTTTAGTTTTTCTTCCCTCTGCTCATGATCTTAATGTACACCTAGTCGTCTGCTCATGATGTGGATGCCGCTTATAAGGGGATCTACTGCAATAAGAAAGAAATGTTAAACTGATATTTTTTTATTATTGTTACAAGTATTTTATTAATTAAAAGAACATTAGAGTGGTTCTCTTTACCTAATGGGTCCACATCATGTTCCTAAACTTTTGTTATAGACTCATGCTCAATATGTTGAACACCCTCTAAATCCTGATCTGCAGTTGAAACACGAAAGGTTACATTAATTAATACACCAATTGAAATTAAATATGTTTAAGAGAACATGAGGGTGGTCCTCTTTACCTGATGGGGCCACATCATGTTCCTGATCTTCTCTAGCCTGATCATGCTCAACACGTTGATCACGCTCTACATGCTCTAAAGTTGAAACATGAAAGGTTACATTAATTAATACACCAATTGCAATTAAATATGTTTAAAAGAACTTGAGAGTGGTCCTCTTGACCTGATGGGGCCACATCATATTCCTGATCTTCTCTAGCCTGATCATGCTCAACATGTTGATCACACTCTACATGCTCTAAAGTAATGGGATGCACACCATGACCTTCATCTGCACGTTCTGCTCCACCCTCACCAGGCTGCATTCCAATGTCATGTGCAGTATTATCATTACTTGAATGTTTAAAACAAATAGGCATGTAATTACTTTATGGTGGAAATTAATATTAAATAGATTGCACAAGTATTCAATTTTAAATAAACTTTATTGAGTTTATTTACCTACATGTCGGATGCAATGGAAGATTGTGTTTGCCCAATCAAGACTCTTAGGCATTAAGCCACGGCTCCATAGCCTTGCTAGAAGGAAATCTTCAGGTCCTCTTCTGTGGGAACTTTGTTGAATTCAGAGCCCTAAATTTTTGTAGAAGATCATGAATTTTGCTTCTATGGTGTGATAAAACCTATTTTTTTTTCAATTTATTATAATTTGGATGCAATATTTCATTTATTGATACTTACAATTCGTGCGACTAATTTCATATAACCACTAGAGCCAAGTTTGTGTTGCTCGTGCTTTTCTAGTCTTGCCTTTGTTTCCTTCAATGTGTCGGGCAGCCTATGAAAAGTTTGAAATATGTTAGATTATGTAAAAAGAAAGAGTAATCAGTATATAATTACATTTTTGATAGTATCACACATAGCATACTACTTTAAAAAAAAAAATTAATGGCATTTCAATAGCATACAAACATTGAGAGCAAATAAAATACAGAGTTCAATCCATGAATTATAGAAAATAGATTTTTGTTGGTTATATTCATATTGCTGATTACATTGCACAAAACATACTACAACTGCATAAATATCAGATGGTGATAGTTGTCTATGCTCCCCAAATTTTTCATACATGTCTACCAAACCATTTTATCAACAGTTCATTGCCTTGTCGCTATGGCTAAAGCCTAAAATAGGTGCTTTCAAACAAGCTATGGATGCTTGGAAAAAT